>CM070873.1:7395000-7995000 GCA_036365515.1 Torymus aiolomorphi | reverse complement strand
TTCAAATTAAGGATGACAGAAAGTTAGCACTAATATTCTCTATATCAAATTTCAGGTCAATTTTATTAGGTCAAGTGGTTAAGGTGCATATTGTATTTGTTTATAATGAATTGCTAACAAAGTCATAATTGTACCTAACATTAAATTGAATTTTCATCAAGAGTTATCATTTAAACAAAAAGGCGAAAAGCAAATTACGAGTAACACTACTGAGACACGAGGGGCAATTTCCATTAAAGATTTGTTATGTATAATATTTTATGTTTTCTGGAGTATAATAATTATCGCATTTTTGGGCATTTTGACGTACTTAGCTTTCCGACTGCATAAAAATAGGGATCAACGTCCTAGCGGCAGGAAATGCATATGTACCGATGTACCTGCTAGATCCCACCATTAGGTGCAATTTCATGGGGATGCTGCATTACGAGCAGCAGAGAATTCCGATTGTACCTTTAAAGAATAATGAAGCTAGTACGTCAATTGCGACTGTATGATTGGTTAATATTAAAATATGTTGATAATCACTAGCATAATTGTAAGTTAGTTTAGACAAATTTGAAAATTTTTAGCTAAGTAAATTTAAAAATAATAGAACTACTGCGAGCTTAAGAAAACTATCTAGCGTAAGTAGGGCATAGATATACACACACACAAAAAAGAGTGAGTTATTTTATGACCTTGCCGTTGTCTCAAGGGGGAGGAGTAGAACGTACCACCTACTATAGCTATTTGTTAGGAAATTATGAATAATTTAATAGGGCAATGGGGGCATCGCGATACGACAAGGTAAAAATTATGCCGATAAAAAAAAAGTTACTTGTGTATTAGAGCTTCATTAAGCAAGCAAAGGCACTGCTATCTCAAAACAATTTGTTAGGTTGGGTAATAAAGTAAAAGAATTTCCAATTAGAGAATACAAAACAGAAGTCAATCATCTTGACCTTATCTTGAAAAATTTATATGCGTTAATGTATATTATATCCAAAACTAAACAGCTCGTATCGAACTTATGCGATTCACTGGATCATCAAAAGATGCTGTTCATTAACGAATTTCTGCTGAGCATAAGAGATTCGAAAAGTTTAGCTTTGCCGTCTTTGCTATCGAATTCCGGATCTATTTATCGATCAGGTGGTGAAAGTAAATATAGTTTACGTAAATAATGAATTATTTATTAGAATTGTATCAAGGGCTTTTATTAGTCAGTTAATATTGAAATAAATAAATAAATAAATTGTTGTACCTTTTACATAAGTACATTTATTTTTATGTACGAAATGCAACCTTTTCTAGTTTTCAAACAAATTCGGATAACAAACACTAACCGCTTTTGACAGCCATGAGCAGATTATATTTATAGCAGTGGTTCATAGGCGACCATTATTTATTCTTAAATAAATCCAAGAAATGTAATGAAAGAAATACTTTCTTTCTTTGTGAAAATGCGTTTTATTTTGAAAATTTTAGAACATGCGTTTATCAAAATCTAATTACGGGGGTTACCATTGAGTAGCATACACTTTTCACAAGGAAAAGAGCATTATTTTAAAAGAATGTTTAACAAATGCATATGACTTGTTTCAACTGGATGTTTTATGAAATTCCGATTTTGAGGTAGTCAAATAAGTGAATTAATCGAAAAATAAGAATTTGAATTACCAAATAATTGTAAACTGCGAATTGACTAACAATCGGCAAATAGGTTCAACGGTGTTTTGAATGCCAGAGGTAGTGTGTGGTACCTAATGTTAAACTAAAATTGCACAAAGAATTTATTTATAAAGTACGAGCCCAAGCACCGCCAAAGAGCAAGTGTGCTACCGACTCAACTGTAATGTCAAATAAGGATTGGTTGTATTTAATAATTTATGGAATCATAACTTTTGTAATTGTTATATTCTTGGTTTTTTTTTACATATTTATTCTATCTTTTTCTGGGGAATAAAAAGGGAACGACAACGGAGCGTGAAAATTCTTATGTATCTACTCACGCTGTAAATCACGAACTCAATTGCAATTTTTTAGGTGCTTCTGATTACGACAAACCCCGCTGGCCATCGTTACCGGTCAAATACAGCGAGCCAGGTATGTCGACTTGCACGGTATAAAGTCAGTGTTAGGAGCGTAGACTGTAGTATTTTCTCCTACAAAAGAAATTAAAATAAAAGGGGCAGGAGAAATGCGCGCTCCTTTCCAGATTTCCTTTCCCCCACCAGAATTTTCCTTGCCTGTCCGACAACAGTAGACGACATAGGTGAAGAGTCACTCGTTCTCTCGTACCACCGCTGTCACTCGCATCACCGCTGTCACTCGTCCTCTCGCACCGCCCCTCTTCAACTGCATGGCAGGAGCCATGCCTACCCTGAGGGCAGCAACGAGGAGACCGTATACCGCCTACGCTGACGAGTCACTGTGGGAGCCGAGCTCGTTCTCCGCACGAGTGCTTTTCCAGCTCTACATAAGATGCTCGATGTATTTTGACATCGTCGTCAACGGACGGAACGATCGTAGAAGGCCTCCACGACAACGTGATCGCGCCAAAGATGAGGAGCTCTTTGCCGAGGACCAATTCAAACAGTTTGCCGAAAATGACATCCTCAGGTTCATGAGGCTGCCCACGCGTTGGGGTAACATCCGTTGGGATAGGGAGTTCCGGCGGAAACAAAATGAGGAGCAGCAACACGGTGACTGGGCCAGAGAGGAGAGCCAGCGGCAGGACGAAGAGAGCGACCGAGGTAAACGTATGCTAACCGTCTTCATCTACCCTATGGTGGTGAAGGTTTCAGTAATCGTACGCATTATGGTAATTGCGCCAAGTGCGGACAGAACATGCCGGCCTGGCGCAATTGCACTTCATGCCAGCGCTTTAGTAATATGACGGGCTGTCTGTCCGTGTGCCTGAACTGCGAGGACGAACAGCACAAGCGGGCACTGCAGGAGGAATGGTGCCAGGTCTGTGAAGACTCACCAACCCTACCAGCCCTGGAGGAAGAAAGGATGGACACGGAAGACTGGGATTAAGAAATAAAATAAATAAGAATAAATAAAAGAATTGTAATATTATATATATAAAAAAAATAATAAATAAACAAAAACAGACAAACAAACAAAAAACAAAACCTAAAGTTGCGCTGATGGGGCCGAGATTCTCAAGTCTCAGCCCCCGCTCCGAGGTGACACTTGGGCGGGGGTCATAAGCAAACACTGCCCCGCAGCGTAGGTCTTTAGGGAGGGGGCGTATCACGTCGTGCGCGACTGAACGTTCCCACCTCCATAATTTTGCCTACTGGGCATTCTCTCGTACTATCTTTTTTCCTTAAGATAATACTACGACGGTCGGTAAGTCACCAACCGCTCGTAAGAACACGGAGGGTAACAATACTAGCAGGACAACTTATCACTTGCGACTGACGTATGATTAAACTGACTGTACATCCACTCCATAGCAACCCACCACGAGCCTCTAATTCCTAGAAATCCCCTCCAACATGCATCCTATTGAACTCTTTTGATTATTCGAGAGAATCCCACCTTTTCTATCAATCTAATTAAGAAAGAGAGTATAAAAGCAAATATGCGCCTCTACTCGGGGCAGAAGCTATCCATTTCTTTCTTTGTAAGGCGAAGCCCTTGACCATTGATTTGTCGACTTAGAATTAATTTCAATTATTGTCTTAGAAACTTCGAGCTTTTAATCATTTTGTATTTCGACTCTGAAATCTTGTTTGTGCAAAATCACTTGTAATCATTATTATAAGCTTCTCTGATTGTAGTCTCGCGAATAATTGTTGTTATTATATCACGACTACAATCAGCATATAACCAGTGTAATCACTTTAAACTTATAATAAAATATTATTATTATATTATACTCGACATACTTTATTTCGCTGTAAACCTTCCCGCCATTTGAATCTCCTGCTACACTTTGGGTCAAGAAGACAACGCAGAGCTACTAGATAGACTGAGTACATCACAGCATCTCCAGAGTAAGTACTACCTGATATTGGTATTTTCTTTTCTTCTTGATGCATGAGTTACTGCTGCTTGCCGCTTGTTAGTTCGAAATTACGCGACTCTTAACTATTATTTAAGGACCGTTCGACTACTTTCATGAGTTCCTATTCCCGTGGTTATTACGTGTAGGCGTAGACCGAAACAGGAACATTTATAGCGTGAACTTTATCGTTTTCGCGACATTGTAATCTCGACATTACACAGTATTTATATATATTGTACAAATATTCTTGCAATATTGCTAAATCATCAGAAAAATCAGCAGAAAAATATAATTATAAAATTAATATTTCTTTCGTGATGCTAAATATTGGCTAAATATTGCTGCAATATTGCTATGACAGAGAGCTTTACCCATCATTTTAAAAAAGCAATGGTGAAACGGAAATCATGGATTGCAGCAACATTGCTCCCATATAGCATCCATATATAAAAGTGTTGAGGGAATATTGGCGGATATGGGGAATATGACAAAGCAATGTTGGAGCAATGTTGCTCCAACATTGGGTGCTATAGAGGTACATTTAGGTCACTTCAGGGGCAGTTTGTACATAAAATAACCTACTTCCAAAAAAATTTTGGTATTCGAAGCTTTGATCGGTCTTTTTTATCATCATTTTAATGTTTTAAATGAAATTTCACCACACTTGCATTAAATATTTAATATCAGTGACTTTTTCTTCTTTCTAGTGAGAAAATTTCCTAACTTTTCCAAAAAAAATTTGTTAAGTTGCGTTAAATACACTATATTTATAGTAGTAGTGTATTATTATTAAATTAAACAATAATTATAGTAATTATGGTTTTATTAATCTCAGGTAAGCTTTTCATTTAGCACTGATTTGACTGGGAATCCCTATGAAAGAACCACCTAGAGTAGAATAGACCATGACTACACCCCTATCAGGTCTGATTTTAACTTCCCTACCATTGCATCTCTACATCTTTGTCATGACTGCCGTGAAATACAGACATAATTTTCAAACATGGATATCTCATGAAAAAACCAACAAAATCATAAAAAAACCGCTGCCAATACATTGGTATTTACAATTAGCTTCCTCAAAATAATGTATTTATTCCTTTTTTTAAATTTTTTATAACAATAATTAATTGTATCATACACAATTTTCTTTATGAATATTCGTAATAAACTAATATATATTTTTCGAAAATTCACTCTTGTTACTCTTGTTCTCGTGCGACAACCCGATATTTTTATAAATCAATTTTTTCAAAATATAACACATATAATAAATAATATACACTCTACATCTCCGCCAAATTTTAAAGAAATTAAAACAAGTTTTCTCTAGTTATCAGGCGACAAAGAAAATGACTTTGTAAAATAGGAAAATTTTGAATATCAAAAAGTAATCGTACGATCTTGATGAAAATTTAACACAATAGAACACAAACTGATCGTGCAAATAAAATGTAAAAAAAGAGAAAACGCGATTAATATCGAAGTGCGTCGAAAGTATTGTTAAACGTATTTCTCTGCCTCTAATTCACCAGCATATCTAGCAAATTTCATGTATCGGTGAATCACGCTGTAAATTACCCTCAATAAAAAACAAAAGCAAGTGAATAACACGCACGCATAGCACGTGTCATTTCCATTTTCTAGTATAGATATACCCAAAAAATTACGATTTGAAAAGAAGGCTAAATCAGTTTTAACCTCGAATATCTCTGAAATTCATAAACGAATTCTTTCACTCTAAAAACACATATAATAAATAATATACACTCTAGATCTCCGCCAAATTTTAAAGAAATTAAAACAAGTTTTCTCTAGTTATTAGGCGACACATAAAATAACTTTGTAAAATAGTACTTATGGGAGCGTCCAGCAGAAACGGGCCACCGAGCGCGCGCGGTGCTTTTTTTCGCGTAAAAGGCGCTCTGTTTAACTCGTTCATAATCGTATGCTGCATCTTTGAAAAAAAAAACCAAGGACCTATATCGATAGATTTTTTCCTGCTCTTTCCAATGGTGCCATTGTTTTTATTGCGAAACACTTTCTTCCGGACGAAAACTCGAGTTGAATATTGAAAGCCATTTTCCTCAAAGTATATCATGTTTTTTTTCAAAATAAACTACACCATTGGAAAGTACAACTCTTAAGCTTCAAAACCCTATCTTGGAGAAGTTGGAGAAATAAAGGGTTTAAAAGTACCAACATCAAAAAGACAGCGCCGAGGGTCCGCGCGAGCCCCTCGCGCCCGTGCGTATGGCACGTTTGAGTGCACGCTCTATTCAATTCGCTAATAATCATGTACCAAGTCTCTGAAAAAAGAACTAAGGACATATATCGATAGATTTTTTTCCTGCTCTTTCCAATGGTGCTATTATTTTTATTCCGAAATGCTTCTGTTCGGGATTAGTACCCGAAGTTTGTTATATAAATGAACAAAGTTCATTGTAATATTATACTAACTGTTACAACTAGATCCACAAAATTATGTCCACGCATTGGCATTGTAAGTTACAAAACATTTTATATTTACAAAAAAGAAAGGGCGAAATAGCACATCGCGTGTATTAATCCGCCCTTGAGCATAGCGTAAAAAGTTCGGGCAGCCGCTGTCTTTTTGATCTTACTATTTTTGAACTTTTCATGTTTCAACTTAAAAATATAATATTTTATAGTTTAAGACTTGTACTTTTGAAGAATATAATTCATTTTGAAGAAAAGACTGATATTTTATTGAAAAAATAGAGTTTAAACATTCAAATGGAATTTTCAACTAGAAGGAAGCATTTCGGAATAAAAATAATAGCACCATTGGAAAGAGCAGGAAAAAATCGATCGATATATGTCCTTAGTTCTTTTCTCAGAGACTTCGTACACGATTATTAGCGAATTGAATAGAGCGTGCACTTAAACGTGCCGTACGCACGGGCGCGAGGGGCTCGCGCAGACCCTCGGCGCTGTCTTTTTCATGTTGTTACTTTTAAACCCTTTATTTCTCCAACTTCTCCAAGATAGGGTTTTGGAGCTTAAGGATAGACACCTTTTTTCTCTGAAATAAGAAGTCACATTTTAATACATAAATGTAAACTAATTATTTCATACTTTTTACATATAAAAGTGGGTATATTTACCTTACCTTAAAACTTTCTCCGATGGGTCTTTTATATGGTCCAGAACCATAGTCATCGATGAAACAAGTTTTTTCACTAACAGCACAATTTTTTTTTCTCATTAGATCAAAAATCCCTACACTCATATGAGAATTATACTATTCAGGAGTAATTTAGTTCAAATCTGGGGTCAATCCATCCACAGGAAAATTTCAAAGCTTACAGTTAGTGAAAAAACTTGTTTCATCGATGACTATGGTTCTGGACCATATAAAAGGCCCATCGGAGAAAGTTTTAAGGTAAGGTAAATATACCCACTTTTATATGTAAAAAGTATGAAATAATTAGTTTACATTTATGTATTAAAATGTAACTTCTTATTTCAGAGAAAAAAGGTGTCTAGCCCCCTTAAGAGTTGTACTTTCCAATGGTGTAGTTTATTTTGAAAAGAAACATGATATACTTTGAGAAAAATGGCTTTCAATATTCAACTCGAGTTTTCGTCCGGAAGAACGCGTTTTGCAATAAAAACAATAGCGCAATTGAAAAGAGCAGAAGAAATCTATCGATATAGGTCCTTGGTTTTTTTTTCTAAGACGCAGCATACAATTATGAGCGAGTTAAACAGAGCGTCTTTTACGCGAAAAAAGGCACCGCGCGCGCTCGGTGGCGCGTTTCTGCTGGACGCTCCCTTACATATATGTAAAGGGCAATATGCCCGTCTGAATAAGAAAAAAAAAAAAAATAGGAAAATTTTGAATATCAAAAAGTAATCGTACGGTTTTGATGAAAATTCACATACATAATATCTATATCACATACAAAATTGTCTAGAAATCTGGAGCTGATTCATAGAACCGTTCTTGAGAAATTACGATTTAAAAAAAAGTTTAAAAATTTTAACCTCAAATATCTCTGAAATTTATGGACCAATTATTTTGCCCAAGGAACTCAACCAAGAGCTATCCAAAATCTACCTCCACAAGGAATTTTGAAGAAATTACGACAATTTTGCATCCGGAATCGTTGGACATACAAAACTCATTTTTTTCATTTTTCATGTTTTACGTTTTTGTTAATAACCAAAGAACCGTGATAACTATAAACTTTTTTTTTTAGAAAATATAGGTATTTTAATTCTCTTTTGAATGCTACCTATCCCATCCTGATGCATACAGCCGTTCTCAAGAAATTACGATTCGAAAAAGAGGTTACAAAAATTTTAACCTCAAAAATCTGTGAAATTTATGAACCAATCATCTATCCCAAAGAAAGGTGCAGATGGCTACCAAAAATCTAACTCTACAAGGAATTTTGAAGTGATTAACACAATTTTACTGCCGTAAATTGTCGCCACATAAAACACGTTTTTTCATTTTTTCATTTTTCTCTCAAAAACTAACCAACAGAATGGATTCAATTTTTTACAAATTATAGCTATTCATAATCTCCATTATCATGATTTTTCACAAAAAAATTGACCGTTTAGTTTGGGAGTTATAAGCTTTTAAAAAAGAATACGGTTTTGTTAATAACAAAATAATCATGATGACTAGGGAATTTTTTTTTAAATATAGATTTGTTATGCTCTTTCGAACGCTACTCATCCGATTCTAAAATTTAAATCCAATCATTAAAAAAAAACCGCTGCCAATTCATTGGCCCGTAGCTTCCTCAACCGTAATTTGTTGCTTCCTTTAATTAATTTTTAATAACAAAATTTATAATTTTTTAAAAAATTTATTGCATAATTATAATTAAATTCATTTATGAATATTAAAAATTGTTAATTTTTAAATTTATTTATTTATTATTTTTTATATCAAATTTATATAAATTTTGAGCTGATAAATAAAGTTATCATTTGAAATAGAAGTAAAATATCTACATTTTATAATAAAACAAATAGCTATCACGGTTGTTTTGTTATTAACAAAAACGTGTTTTTTTTTTATTTCATAATTCATATTTTTTAAGAAAAAAAAATTATAGCTATCATTGTTCTTCTATTATTAACAAAAACTTGTTTTTTTAAAAAAGTTCTCTACTAACAAATAAATTATAGTGATGCAGAATAGAATTCATTCATAATGTATAATTCATAATTATAATAGATTATAATAGATATAATTTTTAAACATTTTAATTCATTTTGTTGGTTCGTTTTTTAAAAATTAAAAATAAATCATCGAATGCCTACTCAATGACCTTTCCGCATTCCATACCACCTAGCGGTAGATATTGTATCGGTAGGTAGCGATAGCGGAGTTATGAGTTTTTAAATAAAACACGTTTTTGTTTCTGATGATAACTAGCGAACCGTGATAGATAGAAAATTAATTTTTTTTAGAAAATATAGGTATTTTAATTCTCTTTCAAATTCCACCCACCCCATTCAAATACATAGAGCCGTTCTCGAGAAATTACGATTTAAAAAAATGTCAAAAAATTTTTAACCTCAAATATCTCTGAAATTTATGGACCAATCATTTTGCCCAAAGAACTCGACCGAGAACTATAAAAAATCTACCTCTAAAACGAATTTTGAAGCCATTAAGTCAATTTTACTCTTGTAATCGTTGGACATACAAAACTGATTTTTTTCATTTTTCAATTTTTTACTCAAAATCTAGCCTACAGAATGTATTCAAATTTTAACAAATTATAGCTATTTATATTCTGTATTATCATGATTTTTCTCCAAAAAATTGACCGTTAAGTTTAGGAGTTATAAGCTTCTAAAAAAAAAAAACACGTTTTTGTTAATAACATAATAACCGTGATAGCTAGAAACTTTTTTTTTTTTTTAGAAAATATAGGTATTTTAATTCTCTTTCGAACGCTACACATAAGATTCGAATAACTCGATTCTATCATTAAAACAAATCAAAAAACAGTTTTGAGAAAATCGAAAATTTGAAAAAAAACAAAAACTTATCGCTCCAATCAAAAAACGGATTTTTGACCCGTCATCACGCAAAAAAAAAACAAAAAAAATGAGACCTGTCCAGTCAAAATCGACCGAGTACAAGCTGAGATCCAGGCGTATACACACACACACACACACACACACACACACACACACACACACACACACACACACACCCGTGTCGAGTTGCTAGTCTCGCATCAGGCGCCTCCCCAGGTGGCGGATAGGGGAAAGCTCGTCAGATATGAAGGGCACCTGGGAAATAAAATACCCGGGGTGGACCAAAACTGGCTAGGGGAAGGCACCCCAAATAACAAACCAACCATTGACGTAGTGAATGAGAGATACGCATTACCCCAAGTGGGTGCCCTCAATGGAGGGGTTAATCCCACCACCGATTCCGATCGGGTGAAAGCCCCGGTGGTCGGTGCAGGCTCCACGGATTTTGGGGCGAGCCACATACACTATACCAGGAATAAGATGGAAGAAGAAGACGAAGTAAGCCAGGATAGCGCAGATGCAGCTGCCTTCCGAACCCTACAAACAAAGGTAGAGGCTCTGGTGGACTTTATTCTAGATAAAAAGAACATTCACAATGAGCTCAAGTCAATGGCGAAGACTACCCAAAGAGCCTTAAAAGAATTCGTCAAAAGTCGAAAAAGTCATGAGTCTGGACAAGCTACCAGACCTACCAAGGACGGAACAAGCCAAACATCACCGCTCTTTCGGAAAGGGAAGGCGTCGGTAGTACACACCGAACGTAACCGCCCCTCACCGCCACCAGAGCCAAACGAAAAGAAGGCGAAGATACGTGCTTCCTCACAGATACCTGCAAAAAAATCGGAAGCTCAGATAGGACAGACCGACTGGGCAACCGTCGTAAGTAAAGGAACACGCAGAAGATATGAGAGACTCAAGACTGACGGCAAGGAGAAAGTAGTGCAGGCACATACCACGGTTAGGCGGAGGCCAGCTCGATCTGATGCCTTCAAAATAAGAAGGTGCGGTGAGACCACCTACGCCGACATCCTAGGAACTCTCAAAGGGGCACCTGAGTTGAAGGCACTGCAAGAAAGGGTCACGCGCATCAGGCGCACCAAGGCAGGAGAGTTGCTTTTGGAGCTAGACAAACCAAACATCGTGTCGCATGAACTGCAGACATTGGTCTCGTCTACCCTTGCAGGGTCAGCGATAGTACAAACGTTGTCCCATAAGGAGACAATCGAAATCAAAGATTTGGACGAGACAACAACAGCAGAAGAGATAACACAGGCGATCACTTCAATTATCGGCCCCGAAATGATGACCGCTGGGGATGTTAGACTCCGGGCGTCTTACAGTGGCACTCAAGCAGCCAGTGTTATGCTACCTGTAGGAATGACAGAAAAGCTGCTGGAAACTAGAAAAATCAGAATAGGATGGGTCAATTGCCGGGTCCGGTTACGTGAAACAGTGACGCGTTGCTTCAAGTGCCATGAAATCGGACACCTGGCACGGAATTGTAAGAGTGTAATTGACCGGTCGTCCCTGTGCTTCAAGTGTAAAACCGAGGGTCACAAGGCAGTGAACTGCCCGACCAACAATGAGCAGGTAACGATGGAGGTCGTGACAACAAACAACGATGGCTAAAGTGCTTCAAATCAACATGAACCACTGTGCAGTAGCCCATGACTTGCTGCCTCAATTGATCCGAGAGGAGAAGGCGGACATAGTAATCATCAGTGAGCAGTACAGGGACAAAAATGAACCAAACTGGGTAAGGGATCGTGCCAGCACGGCGGCCATCTGGGTATGCGGAGAACTCCACATATCCAAAAAAATGGACGTCCTTCAGCCCAAATTCACCTGGGTTGAAGTATCCGGTATAAGATTATACAGCTGCTACCTACCACCCAGCGACTCAATAGAAGAGTTCGAAAGATCCCTAGATGCTATCGTCACTAGCCTTAGAACCTCCACGCTGCCAGTCGTAATCGGGGGGGACTTTAACGCTTGGGCAATTGAGTGGGGAAGCAAGAAAACAAACAACCGCGGCCACGCACTGCTTGAGACCTTCGCGATACTAGAGCTAGAGATTGCTAACATAGGGACAAAGCCGACCTACACTAAAGGACGAAAGTCTTCCATAGTAGATCTGACCTTTGTCGACCCCAGATTAAGTCGGGAAGGCTCATACTGGCAAGTCAGTGATCGGTACACTGGCAGCGATCACCGAGCTCTCACATACCAGCTCCACCCGACAGGCAAAAGAGCGAATATGACCCGGATGCCGAAGAGAGAGAAATGGGCACCAGCTACTTTCGACAGGGAAGCTTTTCTCTGCTTTTTGGAAGGAGCATCTGTCGAAGGAACAGCTGAGGTTAGGGCTCAAAGCCTCTCGGAGACCATCACAGCGGCATGCGATGCCTCGATGTCCACAAGGACGAACCACCGGGGACGCTTACCAGTCTACTGGTGGAATAAGGAGATTGCGGTAATACGTAAAGAGTGCCTTCGTGCTAGGAGGCTGCACCAAAGAGCAGTCCGTGGACCGCTGTATGATCAATTAACAACTAGATATGAGCAAAAGAGGAAAGAGCTGAAAATTACCATCAAGACAGCCAAAAGAAAGTGTTGGCAGGACTTCTGCGAGGAAGTGGACAGTGACCCGTGGGGACGGCCGTACAAAACGGTCATAAATAAAATCAATCCCAGAGGCACCAATGCTCCCTCCTGTCCAACCTTTCTTGATAGAGTAGTCCAAAATTTATTCCCACAACACCAGGAACGGCAACATGGCACTGGTCTAACGGAAAGAATCGGTACAGCCGAGCCAACAGCAGTCACTGAATCAGAAGTGAAGATAGCGGTCAAAAAGATTGCCATAAGAAAGGCCCCAGGACTGGACGGCGTTCCTGGTTTAGCTATAAAGACTGCAGCTCTAGAAGTTCCTTGCATATTCAAGGACACTTTCAATGCATGCCTAAGTGAAGGAATATTCCCGACACAGTGGAAGATACAGAGGTTGGTACTCCTTTCTAAGGGAAATAAACCCTCGGATGAACTATCCGCGTATCGACCACTCTGCATGTTGGATATAGTCGGAAAATTGTTTGAACGTATCATATCCGTCAGACTGGAGGCAGCTGTACAAAAGATCGGCGGCTTGTCTGATAACCAATTCGGCTTTAGAAAGGGTCGATCAACGATCGATGCTATCGATAGGGTGGTGTCAGTAGCTGAGAACGCCGTTAGTGGTAGCCGGTGCACCAAACGCATGTGTGCTATAATTGGTTTAGATATACGGAACGCGTTTAACACGGCCAGGTGGGATAAAATCATGCTCGCATTGGAAGACCTAAGCGTGCCACTGTACCTTCGAAGAGTAATCTCGAGTTACCTAACTGACCGCACGCTTCTCTATGATACCGACGACGGTATGCATTCTTACAAGATCACAGGAGGCGTGCCACAGGGCTCTGTACTAGGATCCCCAATCTGGAACATCATGTACGACGGATTGCTTAGGCAACTGCTCCCATATGGGGTGTCGATAGTATCTGACGCAGATGATATTGCTCTCATTATCGTTGGGAAAACCATCGAAGATGTGCAATACCTCGGAGATACGGCAATCGAGGTAGTAGGAGATTGGCTGAGCGACCATGGACTCAGTCTTGCTGCCGAAAAGACCGAGGCAGTGCTCATTGCCAGAACAAAAAAGAGAGTCTACGCCACTTTCACGGTCAACGACGATAAGATCAAGACAGGGGACACCATGAAGTACCTAGGAGTTACAATAGATGCGCGGATGTCGTTCAAAAACCACCTTAGGAACGCAGGATTAAAGGCATCAAAAGTGGCTCGAGCACTCGCAAGCATCATGCCAAACATAGGAGGGCCGAAGCAGCCACGACGGTTGCTTCTTTTATCGGTGGTTTATTCCGTGATTCTATACGGAGCCCCCATCTGGGCTAATGCTATACGTAGTAACCCAAGCTATGGTGCAGCTTGCCGAAGGGCCTGCAGGACAATCGTGCTGAGAGTGGCCTGGGCCTACCGTACCGTATCAGACATCGCTCTCTCGGTAGTCACCGGACTGCCACCCTTGGACCTAATGGCATGTGAGAGAGCTGAGGTGTATCGTGGAGGAGTGATAAGAGAGGAGGGCGAACTTGATCAGGGACCACGTCAAAACCGATGGTCCAGGAAGACTGTGGAAGAGTGGCAGCGCCGATGGGATATAGCAGATAAAGGTCGGTGGACCCATCGGATTATTCCATGTGTCGTGGAGTGGACGGAGAGGAGACATGGACTCGTAACCTTTCATCTCACCCAGGTACTAACTGGGCATGGCTGCTTTCGCAGCTACCTGAAGAGAATTGGAGTGTACGAAAGCGCGGAGTGCCCAACATGTCCTGAAAGTGATGAGGACGTTGGACACGCTTTGTTCGTATGCCCCAGGATTCGGGAAGAGAGAGAAAGGTTTCAGGTCTTATGGGAAGGCCCCCTAACTCCCGAGGGCATCGGGAGATGCTTACTCTCTTCACAGAGAGGATGGGATGCTGTGATTGGTCTCGTCACCGAGGTGGTGGACAGATTGAACTCCATAAGGCGAGAAGAAGAAAGAAGAGAAAACCGTCTCACAGAGGACCAGGCGGGGTAGAGGGCCGTAGAGGCTGCGACTGCCCTCCGCGAAGTAATGCCTAACGGCGGTTTCCGCGGTGGGAATTACAGTCGGGAGGAGGTCCTGCTATAGAACAACAGCAGGGTGTTTTAGTAGGTATTGCCAGAAATGGTCGAGTCCTACATAACATCTCGTATGCGTAAATGCATTTTTCCTAACCTCCTCCTCCTCAAAAAAAAAAAAAAAAAAACACACACACACACACACATACATCCATACAGACATTTTTCAAAAACCATGTATTTTGATTCCTAACACCTCGGAACACAATTATAACATGTTTTTACAACAACTGAAAAATTTACTATCACAAAGCTTCCTCTAGGAGGAAGCAATTCAAAAATAAATTTTTCGTAAATGAAAAATTCGACATAAAACAAAAACGAATCAGTTAGTCGTACAAAATTATTTTTTTCCCGAATTCGGAATAAAAAGATAAAAAAAATGAGACCCGTCCGGTTAAAATCGACCGCGTAGATCCGAAAATAAAGCGGTATACATGCACACACACATACACACACACACACACACACACACACAGACACACACACACACACATCCATACTGACTTTTTCTAAAATCATGTGACTCAAACTTCTAACACCTTTATTCATGTTTCTAGAGCAATTTAAAGAAACTTAAAATTTTACTATTACAAAGCTTCCTCTATAAGGAAGCAAAAAAACTGAGTATAGTATTAAAATGTACGGAGCGCTTGACGTTCGTGTTTTTCCAAAAAAATGATGAGAATTTATTCAATTAAATAAAAATCGTACTGTCAGTAAGTAGGAATCTGCAATTAACCTACTTTATAAACAATGATAACTTACGAAAGCGTTAATAGAATCACTCAAAAAAATCCCTGAATATAGTGTTTATGTGTTCGGAGCGCTTAACGTTCGCCGTTTTCCAAATAAACATTTGAATTTTGATTTAAAAAATATTGAAATTCACGGTTTCACATGGCCTTAAGACTGTACATAATTATACATATTTTGTAAACCGCTTACTGACTCATTTAATGAGCGACAGATTAGTTATAACCTGCGTGACTTTAGGGTATTAAATGAGAACACTCACTACACCAATTTAGGTTTCTACTCGTCTATTAATAGAATGAAAAGGTCTTGAAACCTCCTCCCTTCTGCTATGATAAATGAGGTTTCTATTTTAATTTTCAAAGCTGGACAAAGATCTTTAACAACAATTTTTTAAGTTTGTAAACACCGCACTGTACTACTGTAATTTTCTAACCATTTCTATAAAGGGTTTTATGCTTGTATAAATTATTAAATAAATAAATAAATATATAATTATTTGTGATAACGATATCTGTCTCTCAAATATCGAAATTTGGTTAAAAAAAAAATTTGCTTATAGTCATGTAAAATAGAATTTTTATATAATTCATTGACTATCTGTACCATTTTAAATAAATAAATCACATTACAACTATGGATTTTTTAAATTTTAGATAATCTCTTCATTGCACACGCACTTGACTAGGAAGTCGCGCATGAACCTCCTTAAGAATATTTATTAACAGGTAACAAATATGTATTTGACCCCATTTTAAATGAATATTCATTAATATTTAAGGGGGCTAGACACCTTTTTTTCTGAAGTAAAGTCATGTTTTAATACATAAATGTAAACTTATTATTTCCCACTTTTTACAAATAAAAGGGGGTATATTTACCTCAGCGTAAACTTTGGTCTTGGCCCTTCATATGGCCCAGAACCGTAGTCATCGATGAAACAAGTTTTTTGACTATCTGTAAGCTTTTAAATTTTCCTGCGGATGAATTGACTTCAGATTGGAACTAAATTACTCCTGAATGGTATAATTCTCATATGAGTGTAGGGATTTTTGATCCGATGAGAAAAAAAAATGTTGTTCTGTTTTTCAAGAATTTTGCTTTACTTTTTTCAATATTTTCAATTTTTTCAAAACCTTTCTGGTGTAAAAATTTTTCCTTACATTTAATCATAAATCGCTACACTCATATGAGAATATACCATTCAGGAGTAATTTAGTTCCAATCTGGAGTCAATCCACCCGCAGGATAATTTAAAAGCTTACGGATAGTGACAAAAACTTGTTTTCTGCTTTCCGGTCGGAAAGCGCCAACTTCCCGGCCGCTGCGCGAAACGAAGTTGCCGCTTTCCGGCGCCGCCGAGTAGAAATAGTATATTACATACCTAGGCACCTAAAATAAGAAATATCTCAGATCACATGTAATTGTTGGCCGAGGCGAAGCCGAGGTTGATAAACATGTGATCTGAGGCTTTCTTTTTTAGTGGCCAAGGTGTGTATACTATTTTTCTGCCCTCCGGCCGGAAAGCGCCAACTTCCCGGCTGCTGCGCGAAACAAAGTTGCCGCTTTCCGGCGCCATCGAGCAGAAAAATAGTATACACACCTTGGCCAATAAAAAAGGAAGCCTCAGATCACATGTAATTGTCGGCCGAGGCGAAACCGAGGCAGAGTAGAGGTTAATAATATTAAAATAAATGATTTGAAGTATATTGAGATGTTTGGGAAATATCAAGTTTTGAATTTCCCGCGGTTGCGCGACTGAGGGATAACTCAGCAGGCGGCCGCGCGACGGCAGCACTCAGCAGCTGTTCTCTGCGGAACAGCTGAATCGCTACACTGATTAGCCGAGTACGGCAAAAATCATACTGTCTCTCTCATGCTTGCACATGTAAATGAGAGAGACGGTGATTTGACTCACTCCTCGGGAATAACGAGGCGAGGAAGAAGACGGAAGTGCTCATTCAGTCTGTCGCTGTAAAAAATCTGGACGGCGCACAGTGGGCTCAATCAGACAAAAACTGGTAAAAATTCGTGATTCAAAATTCAAATCGATAAAAAATTGTTGTAAAATGATTCTTGTAGGTATTCTGATTACCTGTCAATCTCCGTTTCCCTCGACTGCTCTACATTTCATAATTTTTTGATAAATATCAGGAAAGTCAGCCGAAGATGAAAAAATTTTGGATAACGCAAATCCACTTTTTCTAACGCGCGGTTTTCATGTTATATTCGTTCATACCTACTTTTATGTGTGTGTGTGCGTGTGTGTGTGAGTGCATATATATATATATATATATATTTGTTTTACCAGATTTATGGAGCCCGTTTTCTTTTATGGAGCCCGGATCCCATAAAATATTCTTATACGGCGTTTATGGAGCCCGATCTAGAGTTTCTATACCCAGAGAGGGATTATTTCTTTAGTCACTTGTATACGGGAACTTTGGGCGTAGGTACTAATATACAGGGATGGGCTCCATAAAGGGGTTAAGTGATAATTATATATAAATATATATATATATATATATATATATATATATATATATATATATATATATATATATATATTATAACAAAAGAAAGTTGTGATATCCTCCCGCCCTCTCTCTCTCTCTCTCTCTCTCTCTCTCTCTCTCTCTCTCTCTCTCTCTCTCTCTATATCTCACGCCAAGTACCTCATTTAAATACATTCAATATATATTTTTTATAAAGCTTTTATAATAAAAAATTTTTTATTACTTTTTAAAAAAGTATAAACCTAGGCAAGTAACAGTGTATTACCAGCCGCTTCTATGTAATTTTCTCTACGCAAAATTTTTAGAAAGTCGAACTTGAAATGTTAAAAGATATTTAAAAAACTTTTTCTGTGAATACGTTTGTAATAAACTCATTAAATACAAATCTAACAAAAGAAAGTAATGAAATCAATACGCATAAAGTCAAGTACTTACCATTAATTCTTGGAATAAATAAAAAATTTTTTTTTTATTTAAAGAATTCATTTAATCGCCAACACTTATATCTATGTGAATATTACTATTTCAAATACGTTTTGTCGATAGCTATGTTTTTTTCAACTTGAAGACCTAAAATTTATCTTCCTTGGAACATTGTATATTGGAATCAAAATTTCATTTAAATAACGATATTTGATGTAAAATTTCTACAAATTAAACAAAAGAAAGTTATGAAATCAATTCCTATAAAGTCAAGTATTTATTATTCAATATATTTTTTTATAAAGCTTTTATAATAAAACATTTTTATATTACTTTTTACAAAAGTATAAACCAAGGCAAGTAACAGTGTATTACCAGCCGCTTCTATGTAATTTTCTCTACGAAAAATTTTTAGAAAGACGAACTTAAAATGGTAAAAAATATTTAAAAAACTTTTCTGTGAATACGTTTGTAATAAACTCATTAAATACAAATCTAACAAAAGAAAGTAATGAAATCAATACGCATAAAGTCAAGTACTTACCATTAATTCTTGGAATAAATAAAAAATTTTTTTTATTTAAAGAATTCATTTAATCGCCAACACTTATATCTATGTGAATATTACTATTTCAAATACGTTTTGTCGATAGCTATGTTTTTTCAACTTGAAGACCTAAAATTTATCTTCCTTGGAACATTGTATATTGGAATCAAAATTTCATTTAAATAACGATGTTTGATGTAAAAATTTCTACAAATTAAACAAAAGAAAGTTATGAAATCAATTCCTATAAAGTCAAGTATTTATTATCATAAATCTATTTTCGAGTAAATACATTTTTTATTACAAACATTTATTCGCCAACGCTTATATATATTTTTATATGTTACTTCAACAAAGAATATAGAAGTTCAAAATTTCGAACTCAAAGACAAAAAAAATTCATTTTCCTTCAAGATATTGCATGTTGGAATTGAATTCATTTAAACGACATTTTTTAAATAATACAAAAGAAAGTTGTGATATCAATTCCCAGATAATCAAGTATTTTTATTATCATTTAAACCACGACATTTTTTATAAATTATGCAAAAGAATGTTGTGATATCTATTCCCAGATAGTTAAGTATTTTTATTATAATTATAATTGAGTTGATTATATATTATAACGATACTTTCTTTTTCGAACAATATCTTTTACATTATATATGATTGAGATGTTAATGGTTCAACGGTCAATTTTTACGTTTATATCCATGTGGCCTAGTGGAATTGCTTACTCTATTTATTATATAATATTTATAATAATAAGCCAGCTATCCCAAAGTTCTTAAGAAATAAGAAATTTTTTCAAAAAGTTTTCCACAGAAATTTGAATATCTTTTTATAAAACTTTGAGATACTGTAAAATATTTATTAAACTTATATGTAGATTTGTTTGACACATTTTAAAGGTTTTTCATTGTAAAAAATTAATGATAAACATACTTGCCGGACCCGTCCTTTGGCAGTTCAAGCTATTGAGCTACATAATTTGCTAAAGAAATATCGAATGATTATTAGTACATTAACGATTTAGAAATAAATATCCTTTTGGCACGTTAAGAATACAATTGCATAATAAAAGTAGAGTACTTCAAAAAATATTATTTGATAAAATTATAAAAGTAATTGATAATAATCTTATTATTGTAATGTTCTAATAATATAAAGTTCATATAACAATTATTATGTATACTGCATGCATTTGCGTATGACATTTAGTCATGAACTATACAAAAAATTAATGTTATCATTATGAAATCCAGTGCTGGCCATGAATGGATTTCATAATGATAACATTAATTTTTTGTATAGTTCATGACTAAATGTCATACGCAAATGCATGCAGTATACATAATAATTGTTATATGAACTTTATATTATTAGAACATTACAATAATAAGATTATTATCAATTACTTTTATAATTTTATCAAATAATATTTTTTGAAGTACTCTACTTTTATTATGCAATTGTATTCTTAACGTGCCAAAAGGATATTTATTTCTAAATCGTTAATGTACTAATAATCATTCGATATTTCTTTAGCAAATTATGTAGCTCAATAGCTTGAACTGCCAAAGGACGGGTCCGGCAAGTATGTTTATCATTAATTTTTTACAATGAAAAACCTTTAAAATGTGTCAAACAAATCTACATATAAGTTTAATAAATATTTTACAGTATCTCAAAGTTTTATAAAAAGATATTCAAATTTCTGTGGAAAACTTTTTGAAAAAATTTCTTATTTCTTAAGAACTTTTGGGATAGCTGGCTTATTATTATAAATATTATATAATAAATAGAGTAAGCAATTCCACTAGGCCACATGGATATAAACGTAAAATTGACCGTTGAACCATTAACATCTCAATCATATATAATGTAAAAGATATTGTTCGAAAAAGAAAGTATCGTTATAATATATAATCAACTCAATTATAATTATAATAAAAATACTTAACTATCTGGGAATAGATATCACAACATTCTTTTGCATAATTTATAAAAAATGTCGTGGTTTAAATGATAATAAAAATACTTGATTATCTGGGAATTGATATCACAACTTTCTTTTTGTATTATTTAAAAATGTCGTTTAAATGAATTCAATTCCAACATGCAATATCTTGAAGGAAAATGAATTTTTTTGTCTTTGAGTTCGAAATTTTGAACTTCTATATTCTTTGTTGAAGTAACATATAAAAATATATATAAGCGTTGGCGAATAAATGTTTGTAATAAAAAATGTATTTACTCCGAAAATAGATTTATGATAATAAATACTTGACTTTATAGGAATTGATTTCATAACTTTCTTTTGTTTAATTTGTAGAAATTTTTACATCAAACATCGTTATTTAAATGAAATTTTGATTCCAATATACAATGTTCCAAGGAAGATAAATTTTAGGTCTTCAAGTTGAAAAAACATAGCTATCGACAAAACGTATTTGAAATAGTAATATTCACATAGATATAAGTGTTGGCGATTAAATGAATTCTTTAAATAAAAAAAAAAATTTTTTATTTATTCCAAGAATTAATGGTAAGTACTTGACTTTATGCGTATTGATTTCATTACTTTCTTTTGTTAGATTTGTATTTAATGAGTTTATTACAAACGTATTCACAGAAAAAGTTTTTTAAATATTTTTTACCATTTTAAGTTCGTCTTTCTAAAAATTTTTCGTAGAGAAAATTACATAGAAGCGGCTGGTAATACACTGTTACTTGCCTTGGTTTATACTTTTGTAAAAAGTAATATAAAAATGTTTTATTATAAAAGCTTTATAAAAAAATATATTGAATAATAAATACTTGACTTTATAGGAATTGATTTCATAACTTTCTTTTGTTTAATTTGTAGAAATTTTTACATCAAATATCGTTATTTAAATGAAATTTTGATTCCAATATACAATGTTCCAAGGAAGATAAATTTTAGGTCTTCAAGTTGAAAAAAACATAGCTATCGACAAAACGTATTTGAAATAGTAATATTCACATAGATATAAGTGTTGGCGATTAAATGAATTCTTTAAATAAAAAAAAATTTTTTATTTATTCCAAGAATTAATGGTAAGTACTTGACTTTATGCGTATTGATTTCATTACTTTCTTTTGTTAGATTTGTATTTAATGAGTTTATTACAAACGTATTCACAGAAAAAGTTTTTAAATATTTTTACCATTTTAAGTTCGTCTTTCTAAAAATTTTTCGTAGAGAAAATTACATAGAAGCGGCTGGTAATACACTGTTACTTGCCTTGGTTTATACTTTTGTAAAAAGTAATATAAAAATGTTTTATTATAAAAGCTTTATAAAAAAATATATTGAATGTATTTAAATGAGGTATTTGGCGTGAGAGAGAGAGAGAGAGGGGGGGGGCGAAAGAGAGAGAGGGCGGGGGGATATCACAACTTTCTTTTGTTTTTTATTACATAAGCTTTATGAAAAATGTATATTGAATGGATTTAAATGAGGTTTTTGGTGTGAGATAGAAAAGAGAGAGGGGTGGGAGGAGAGAGTAGTAAATACTTGACTTTATGCTATTGTTTTCATTACTTTCTATTGTTTGATTTGTATTTAACGAGTTTATTACAAACGTATTCACAGAAAAAGTTTTTTAAATATCTTTTAACATTTCAAGTTCGACTTTCTAAAAATTTTGCGTAGAGAAAATTACATAGAAGCGGCTGGTAATACACTGTTACTTGCCTAGGTTTATACTTTTTTAAAAAGTAATAAAAAAATTTTTTATTATAAAAGCTTTATAAAACATATATATTGAATGTATTTAAATGAGGTACTTGGCGTGAGATAGAGAGAGAGAGAGAGAGAGAGAGAGAGAGAGAGAGAGAGAGAGAGAGAGAGAGAGAGAGAGAGAGAGAGAGAGAGAGAGAGAGAGAGAGAGAGAGAGAGAGAGAGAGAGAGAGAGAGAGAGAGAGAGAGAGAGAGAGAGAGAGAGAGAGAGAGAGAGAGAGAGAGAGAGAGAGAGAGAGAGAGAGAGAGAGAGAGAGAGGGCGGGAGGATATCACAACTTTCTTTTGTTATAATATTACACAAAACACTGAAAATTATGTTATATATTTATGTCACTAAGCAATATTTTCTTCTATGCAAATTATATGAAACTCATAAAGCGTAATTATTTATTATTAATACACACTTGTTATATTAAAAAAATATTTGAAACTGATTTTTCATAGAAGTTTTAAAAATTTGATTATAAACACTTCATGTAGCACGTCGTACCAGTACCATATTTTATTTATTATTACACAAAACATTGAAAATTATATTGTATATTTATATATAACCTCGCGTGTCACTGAGCAATATTTTCTTGTATGCAAAAGTTTATTATGATGTTTATGAACCTCATAAGATGTAATTACTTATTAATACACGCTTAAGCTATTTTCAAAATATTTGAAACTGATTTTAAGGAGAAGTTTTTAAATTTGATATAACATTTCATGTAACACATTTTACCCGTATTTTATTTTTTTATATTACACCAAATACTGATAGATGTCATTTTGTAATCACAATTTGTTATCAATAACATTTGATTTATATATGCACTTCATTGGACATATCATACTGATATTTTATTTTATTTAATAATACAAAACACTGATTACATGCCATTTTTTAATCACTATATGTTATTTGTCATCAATAAAATTTAGTTATATATGCACTTCATGCAACACATCATACCGGTATTTTATTTTATTTATTACGCAAAACACTGATTAGATGTCGTTTTGTAATAATAATAATTTAATCCTGTCAAATATGAAGACCAATTTTTAATATTCTTCTAAAATAATTATTTTATTTATTAATACACACTTGTTCTATTCTCAAATATTTGAAACTGATTTTTAATAGAAGTTTTAAAATTTAATTATAAACACTTCATGTAGCACGTCATACCAGTACCATATTTTAAACACTGAAAATTATATTGTATATTTATATATATAACCTCGCGTGTCACTGAGCAATATTTTTTTGTATGCAAAAGTTTATTATGATGTTTATAAACCTCATAAGACGTAATTACTTATTAATACACACTTGAGCTATTTTCAAAATATTTGAAACTGATTTTAAAGAAGTTTTTTAATTTGATATAACATTTCATGCAACACATTTTACCGGTATTTTATTTTTTTATATTACACCAAATACTGGTAGATGTCATTTTTTAATCACAATCACAATTTGTTATCAATAACATTTGATTTATAAAATTTTCATGTTGAGGATATTATAAAATACATCTTGAAAATATTGTATCGTAAATAGTATTTGCCTGCACTTCTGTTTTTCTTTCTTGAGTAGTGCTATATATATTCTTACTATCTTCTTTAATATAAATTATTCTATTCCTACGCGTCTGTTCATGTATTAAAATAACTTTTTGTCGTCCATTAATAATAAAATAACAACCAGGGTCATGAGGGCAGTCGTTCATTTTTGCTAATTCAAAATTAGATTTTTCAGACACATTACACGATTAGAACTCCTTAACATTATTGGCTATATTATACATATATCTCAATATTTCCAAAAGGACTCGAAAAAAATCTTCTGGTATAATATCTGTAAAAAATCTGTAAAAATAAAAAATCACACAAAGTATCAATTTTTACAACATGATTTTAGCCATTTAACATTCAGCCAGTAAGTACTTATCTAATAAAAGTTATTTTTCCCATTGATTGACTGATACACGAAGAATAGATAAATCTTTAATATAAATTATTCTATTCCTAAGCGTCTGTTCATGTATTAAAATCATTTTTTGTTGTCCATTAATAATAAAATAACAACCAGGGTCATGAGGGCAGTCGTTCATTTTTGCTAATTCAAAATTTTCAGACACATTACACGATTAGAACTCCTTATCCCTATATTTCCAAAAGGACTCGAAAAAAATCTTCTGGTATAATTCTGGTATAATATCTATAAAAAATCTGTAAAAATAAAAATCACACAAAGTATCAATTTTACAAAATGATTTTAGCCATTTAACATTTAGCCAGTAAGTACTTATCTAATAAAAGTTATTTTCCCATTGATTGATTGATACACGAAGAATAGATAAATTCTTCTCATCACCAGTTGACTATTTGAGATTTTTACATATTATTAACTAATTTATACTAACTCACGATATCACGATATGATCACGATATGATAACATTTGTAATATATATATCTGTGTGTATAATAAAAAATACTGACATGTTATTATATGTAAATATAAGGTTAGGTCGATTATATGTAAATAAGGTTAGGTCGATGGATACGGTGTACATATATATATATATATATATATATATATATATATATATATATATATATATATATATACACGCTGGGTCGTATGGGGTCACGTGACGTTATACGTATCACGTGATCGGAAGCGGATGCAGGTCTGATGAAAGAAAAGGAAAAAATTTAAAGATCGGAATCGACCAGTCTGATTCTTTGATACTCAATATCTCTTAAATGAGACAATATTTTTGAATAAAACCTTCAAATTTTTCTAGCTTAATGAACATAGATTTCAACAAGTGTATTATGCTAGATATTTATTCTGCATAGATAAAATACAACGCGATCAAAGTTTTCGCGCTCTCATATCAAAGAATATAAGGCACGGGTCACTCCTTAGGCCTCTTCTGCATTGTTTGACTGTTACTTGCCTTCGGAGCGCTCCCGCGCTCCTTGATATATATATATATATATATATATATATATATATATATATATATATATATATATATATATATATATATATATATATATATATATATATATATATATATATATATAAGTATGCAAAATACGTTAATAAAAGTTGATACATCATACTTACGTGTAAAATATCGCCATAAGTGTGCGTATTTTATGTGCACATAAAAATTTTTTGTGTTAATCTTTGAAACTTTTATAGTTCTCAATCGTATATTGCACATAGAAGTAATGAACCAATATAAGATGAAAACCACGCGTTAGAGAAAGTGGATTTACGTTATCCAAAATTTTTTCATTTTCGGCTGACTTTCCTGATACTTATCAAAAAATTATGAAATGTAGAGCAGCCGAGGAAAACGGAGATTGATAGGTAATCAGAATACCTACAAGAATCACTTTACAACAAAATTTTTTATCTATTTGAATTTTGAATCACGAATTTTTACCAGTTTTCGTCTGATTGAGCCCATTGTGCGGCGTGCTCGCCACGAGGCCGCACGGCCGACTCTCACTCATACTCATTTCTTCGTCTGGTCGGCGTGCTCGCCAAGAGGCCGCATGGTCGGCACACACGGCGTTCTCACTACAGTCAGGCTCTCTCTCTGAAACGGTCGGCCTCGTGGAGAGTTTCAGTGCACAAGTTCGGCAGCTCTCACACCGGATGGACTCAAGTGTGGCATTCTTGCTCTTCTCAGGCTCCACTCCTGTAGCGGTGGGCCACGTGGAGATTCAGTGTGGACATCCTTGGCAATTCTCATCGGATGGACTCAGGTGTGATCTTTCTCACTCTCTCCACATGGATGTCATGCGGTATCGGCTCACGCGGCTACGATCAGACAGCAGCAGTTCTCACACGGTATAGTCCATTGCATGCTTGCCACGAAGTGCTTGGACTGCTCGTGCGGCATCTTCTAGTGCGGCAGTGATTCTCACACGGCGGTGATACTCAAGCGGCATCTGCTGCACTTTGGAGGCTGCTCTGAAGGAGGAGGCTTCACTAGTGTTCTCACACGGAAACTTCTCACACGGCGGTGATACTCATGCGGCATTTTTCTCACCGGCGCTCGATGCGTTGAGCACACCACGAGGCAGCTTCTCACCCGGACATTCTCATATCGCAACTCCTTACAGCAGGGTTGTCTCGCAGTGCGCAACCCAGAAAGGCTTCGGGGTGCATCTAGCTAGCAACGAGGTGACACATCTCAGCAACTGCTACGCCAAACTCAACAGGATTACTGATATGGCCTCTCTCATCGGCTGCTTCGCATCCTCACACTCATCTCACCGGCTGTCTCATTTTAATCATCATGCTCAACATACGGCTCTTCTCAACTGCTCATCTTTGTTGCGGCATCACCATCACTCGACCAACTCATCAGCGTAAGGATTAATATAACCTCTACGTATGAGAAGGTAAATACTCAATTACATGCGGCCATTTCATACAAAGGTGCGCTGCTTTATGGAACGCATAGCCACGCGGTATAAAAAGGAAATACTCAGGCACGATTAGGTCAGTAACACCTAATCGTGTCATCTCATTGAAAACTCAACCACAATTAATTCAATAATAATTGATTGTGTTGCTTATTGTATGGTTAGTACACTCATCAGTGATTCGCAACGTCACACAGAAAACTCATACACTAAAACAGCAAACTCACCAATACTCACAGAATTTTGTAACAGTGATACACTCAACTATTTATTGAAACTTTTTCCACAGTAATATTAATTTTGCACCAACTTTTATATCGACAATTATGTAATAGTAATTTATATTTTATAGTTATTTGAATATATTATAGTTTAATTGACTGAAGTGTTTGGCTCTCAATTTATTTGTAAACACCCACAGCATGTCCTCATTATAAATTAGGGAATTCTCAAACATGAGATATTAAAAAAAGAGAACGCAGATAAACCTTGTCCGATTGTGAGTTTCACTTTTTTAAAAGTGCATTTCACTTATTTAAAAGTGAGAAATGGTTTCACTTATTGAAAAAGTGGTATTTTCACTTATTTAAAAGTGAGAAATGGTTTCACTTATTGAAAAAGTGGTATTTTCACTTATTTAGAATTAGAGAGTATTGAAAACTAAGTCATAAAATGAGTTAATTCGAAATACTTCGTAATATCCATTGTTTTAAGTATTCTATTAAAAATTATTATATATTTGATATGTAATTATATTTATTGCGGTGATTGATGTTGTGTCTGTTCAAATAAATTTTCTAACATCAAGTATTATGCGATTATATGCATAATTTTTTGTTTTTTTAAATATGTGTGTGTATGTGTAGGAAAAACTTTGTAGCCGCTTTCATATAACTAAAAATTCATTAGAAATGGTATTAAGGGCGTGTGAGCATTTTTATTTATTATAGATTTACAATACTTATAAGCTACTTTCTCAAAATTATTATTATGCTTTATCATTTTTTGGGTGATGTAGATTATATCTGAAAGAGTTTTGAAAATTTTTGTAAAGGGCCCGATGATAGTGGTGTGCTCCGTATAGTTACCTAGTCTAGGTCTTCGGGGTGGTCAATGATGGACTCTAGGTGGTGCGCTCTGTAGTATTTTGTGTTAAGATCTCAGGGTGCACAGGTGTAAATGGTGGCCGATGACGGTGTCTACGCTCTCTAAAGTTGAATTAATAAAATTCTACTAATTAATAGTGAATATTCACTAATTCAAATAGCTAAAATTGATCCACCGTGAATTAGTGGATATTCACTAATTGTAACAGTGAATTACATGTACTAATTGAATTAGTGAAGACATTCCCTATTCCAATTAGTGAAATATTACTAATAAATTAGTAGTTTCTTAATGGCTCAAATATTAATGCACTAAATTAATTAGTAGAAATCTACTTATGTCTTAGTAAAAATCTACTAATTAAGTAAGTGCTTTCTTAATAACTCAAATATTAATGCACTTATTTAATTAGTAAAAATCTACTTATGTATTAGTAAAAATCTACTAATTAAATAGATGTATTTAATTTCCTATTAGCCTACGCTGCCGGCCGCTGCACGTCTAATTGCCGATGTTGACAACAGCACTGTTTTACGTATATACTAATAATCTCTAAGCGCGATACGAGTGCCACAGTTCCGGAAAAACTACACGCTTTTTTTTTTGTTTTTGAAATCTAGCAACTCACTATACCCACTAACCAAATTACGAATAAATTGATATAATAATAAATCCACCATTTTTTTATCTGCGTCCAACCGTCGATCGTCCGTTGTTGAGAAAGAAACGTTATTTGAAATGCTTAAGTATAAGACAATAATTCTATATATTTACCTTCTAAAATTTAAAGGGTTTTATCGTCTACTGAATATTCCCGTAGTTTATTCGTAAGTTGTTTATAATTCAAATCTTTTAACAAAACCATGTCGCTGGACGTGGACACACTTCTTAATAGCACTGTTCGAAAACGGTCACTTCTATTTTCTATATTATCCTGTTCAGTACTACACCCGTGCACATAGACGGAGAGCCAGAGACCAAAATTAGCGAGCAATTTACGGAAGTTGGTTTTTTATAGTCTATTACATTCATTGACGTAAATTTGTGTTAATTGCTTCACAATTCCTTGTAGAGGTAGATTTTTGGTAGCCACATGCACCTTTCTTTGGGATAGATGATTGGTTTATAAATTTCAGAGATTTTTGAGGTTAAAATTTTTGTAACCTCTTTTTCGAATCGTAATTTCTCGAGCACGAATGTATGTATCAGAATGGAATAGGTAGCATTCAAAAGAGAATTAAAATACCTATATTTTCTAAAAAAAAAAAAGTTTCTAGCTATCACGGTTCTTTGGTTATTAACAAAAACGTAAAACGTGAAAAATGAAAAAAATGTGTTTTGTATGTCCAACGATTCCGGAGGGAAAATTGTCGTAATTTCTTCAACATTTCTTGTGGAAGTAGATTTTGGATAGCTCTTGGTCGAGTTCTTTGGGCAAAATAATTGGTCCATAAATTTCAGAGATATTTGAGATTAAAATTTTTTAAGCTTTTTTTAAATCGTAATTTCTCGAGAATGGTTCTATGAATCAGCTCCAGATTTCTAGACAATTTTGTATGTGATATAGATATTATGTATGTGAATTTTCATCAAGATCGTACGATTACTTTTTGATATTCAATTATTTTCCAATTTTACAAAGTTATTTTATTTGTCGCCTGATAAATAGAAAAAACTTGTTTTAATTTCTTTAAAATTTGGCGGAGATGTAGAGTGTATATTATTTATTATATGTGGTTTTAGAGTAAAAGAATTCGTTTTATGAATTTCAGAGATATGGAGGTTAAAACTGATTTAGCCTTCTTTTCAAATCGTAATTTTTTGGGTATATCTATACTAGAAAATGAAAATGACACATGCTATGCGTGCGTGTTTACTTGCTTTTGTTTTTTATTGAGGGTAATTTACAGCACGATTCACCGATACATGAAATTATCTAGATATGCTGGTGAATTAGAGGTAGAGAAATACGTTTAACAATACTTTTGACTGCACTTCGATATTCATCGCGTTTTCTCTTTTTTTTACATTTTATTTGCACGATCAGTTTGTGTTCTATTGTGTTAAATTTTCATCATGATCGTACGATTACCTTTTGATATTCAAAATTTTCCTATTTTACAAAGTCATTTTCTTTGTCGCCTGATAACTAGAGAAAACTTGTTTTAATTTCTTTAAAATTTGGCGGAGATGTAGAGTGTATATATTATATATATTATGTGTTATTTATTATATGTGTTAAATTTTGAAAAAATTGATTTATAAAAATATCGGGTTGTCGCACGAGAACAAGAATAACAATAGTGAATTTTCGAAAAATATATATAAGTATTTACGAATATTCATAAAGAAAATTGGATATGATACAATTAATTATTGTTATAAAAAATTAAAAAAAAAAGGAATAAATACATTATTTGGAGGAAGCTAAGTGCCAATGTATTGGCAGCGGTTTTATTTTTATATAATCAAGAAAATACCTATACATGACTTTCACATCACCTTAAGCCAGAATGAAAAATAGTATAAAAATAATTATTTCTGTGGACTTTTTGTTTATTAATAAATTATTCTACTATTCGCGTGATAAATAATATATAATATTCTGTATTTTATAGAGAAGTAAGTGATACTGATGCACCCGACGAAACTGCAGAGACAGATGACCCGATATCTTCCGACGCAAGGTATGAAATATTATTAATTTTTTGTTATAATTATTAATTACGCTGTAATTACTGTTCACATGTGAAATAATATATAATATTAAATATTTTATAGAGAAGCAAGTGGTACTGATGCACCCGACGAAACTGCAGAGTTTCGTCGGGTTCGCCTCGCTTCGCTCGTGCAAAAAGTCACACCAGCTAAATAATCGACTTCCCCACCCGTGTCGAAATGTACTATTGTCCGATTGTATTGAAAACTAAGTCATTCAAAATCAAGTATTTTATTCAAAATTATTATATTCAAAATTAATGTAGTTATATAATATTATATATCGTAAGATACGCCCTTTTTTCTTAGAAGTCAATTATGTAAAAAATGTATTTTTTGCAATGAAAAAAGTAGATACACGGAAAGAAATACCTTATGAAAAATTACTAGAATCTCAGGTAAAGGTGGGACATACTCACACTCTTGAGCAATTTAGATACTTCTACTAATTATTAGCATAGTTCTATTAAAAATTAATAGAAAAAGTTTTAAAATTTATTATAGTTACGATTAATTTTTACTAGATAATATGATAAAAATTTTAAATCTAAATTTTAACAGAATAGAAAATAATTTTTACCATATTATCTACTAAAAATTAATAGAATTAGTTTAATTTTTAGTCTAAGTTATATTGAAAATTTAATAGACAGTATAGTAATTTTGTTGGCGCGAGGGCTGTCGGTAAAACAGGGTGTACCATATGTAGACAAGTCGAAACCTTATTTATAAGTGCGGCAGTGGCCGAGTGGGTAAGAGCGCAGCTTCGTAATCGGAGGGTCGAGGGTTCGAATCTCCTTCTCCGGAGTTTTTTTTTTTTCTCATGAATTTCAACCTCTAGTCAAAATTACTATAATATATTATAAAACTCGATAGAATGCAAGTATGTCCCACTTTTAATTAACACTCTAGTCATTTTTAGTGGATATTCCACTAATTTTTCATAAGGTATTTTTTTCCGTGTACTTTAATCGCTGAATAAAGTGTAGCTCATCGGACACACATCTGTTCCCATGGCTAGATTAGCGGCCCGGATGCACCTAGATTTTTCGTTAAAAGTTAATAGTTGCATGTGAAACAAATAAGAAGTGTTTTTTTTTTATTGCAAGTTTAGCATATTTTTCAATATATATAAATCTCTTTTCTTTGCTATAAAGTTTTTTAACTAATAATAGTCTGTCGAATAATTCGAAAACAATGTATTTCTAATATTTATAAGAATAAAATAAAAATATACACGTACCTTATTTTATTTTAAAAATAAAACAATATGTCGGTTTCACTGTTATGTATAAGGCACACACTCACAAAGCAATAATCTAATGATTCTCAATAGTTTTTTAGTTAAAAATTACTTTGATATACACTGGTTAGAGCACAACCTTGCTTCGATGACATGCAGAACTACTCTGATGTACGTTATTGATTCGATGCGTTATTGGCTCAAATAATTGATAAAGATATTTGGTGACAGGATGTTTTGAGATAGTGTTGTGTGAAAAGCACAAATGGATACTGTTATTATATTCCAATGAGAAATCCGAATCACGAAATTTCATTTCTATCAAGGAATTAATAAATACGTTTGATGCGTTTGTTATTTAACACGTAAAATAAAGGTAGTCAAATTTTTATTATTCTATATTCAGAAGAGCTATAATTTAAAAATACTTTTCATATAAAAGAATTAAGAATCATATGATATCTTAGATTTGAAAACGAAGTTATTGTGAAAAACATATAAATATAAATATATAAAAAAGAAATATAAAACATATAAGAAATAACAATATAAAACAATATAAACATATAAATATAAATATATAAATATATAAATATAAATATATAAAAAAGAAAGAGGCAAGACAGAATACATATATTTTTTTCATAAAAACAATGTTTTAGATTTTGTATTACAATTACGAGGGTCATTTGACAAGTACCTAGCCTCACCGCCAGATGGTGCCACTATCGCACCAGAAATACACTACAGTGCAGTATCTTCCTGTAAACGGTTGCAGACGAAATTTAAGCCGGATCGGAGTTGTAGTTTATTTTTGAGAGCGTGTGAAAGCAAATGTGTCCGTTGATTTTTGAAAAAATGGAGAAAGAACAATATCGATCGGTGATTCGATTCTTGTATTTGGAAGGGAAATCGCGCAGTGAAATTAAAGAACGCTTGGATGCAGTGTATGGGGATGCTTCTCCTTCGATGGTGACCGTTAAATTTTGGTATAACGAGTTTCAACGTGGTCGTACGTCGGTTTTTGATGATCCACGCCCAGGTGCTCCGAAAACAGCCACTACGGAGGAGAACGTGACAAAAATACACGATATCGTTTTGTCAGACCGCCGATTAAAGGTGCACGAGATAGCTGCGATAGTAGGCATCTCAGAAGAAAGCGTGTGGCATATCCTACATGAGATTTTAGGCATGAGGAAGCTGTCAGCAAGGTGGGTGCCGCGTTTGCTGACTGCAGACAACAAGCGCATCCGTGTGACCAGTTCAGAGCAGTGTTTGGAGCTGTTAAATCGCAATCCAAAAGAGTTTTTGCGTCGTTACGTGACCGTCGACGAAACATGGATTCACTACTACACTCCAGAGACCAAGGAGCAGTCAAAACAGTGGACCTTACCCGGTGAACCTGCTCCGAAGAAGGCGAAGACGGTCCCGTCGGCCGGAAAGGTGATGGCCACTGTTTTCTGGGATTCTCAAGGTGTGGTTTTTATTGACTATCTGGAGAAGGGCAAAACGGTCACAGGACAGTACTACGCCGAACTATTGAGCCGATTTGACGCCGTGTTAGAAGAAAAACGGCCCCATTTGTCTAAAAAGAAAGTGCTTTTCCACCACGATAATGCACCGCCTCACACTTCTGCACTCGCCACGGCTAAATTGGTCGAATTACTCTACGAACTGCTGCCCCATCCACCGTATTCTCCAGATTTGGCTCCGTGCGACTTTTTTTTGTTTCCGAACCTAAAAAATTCGCTCGCCGGGAAGAGATTCCACTCCAATAACGAAATAATCGCCGCCACGGAGGCCTATTTTGCAAACCAAGAGAAAACATTTTTTTCAACAGGGTTAAAAAAATTGGAACACCGCTGGACCAAGTGTATTCAACTAAAAGGAGACTACATTGAAAAATAAATTTTATTTTTTGTAAAATTTTGGTGTTTTCATTTGTAGGCTAGGTACTCATCAAATGACCCTCGTACGTATTTTTAGAATTTTTTCTATATTGACAAGAAAAATCAAACGGAATAAATTAAGAATTGAAATTTTCAATCATCCACAATGGCGAATTTAAAAAAAAAAAACAAATTACAAAATCACAAAATTAATTTTTGTATGATAAATGTTACTATTTAATAGCATTCATAATTGTTTGTTAAAATATCAACTTTATTTTGACATTTTTATCGATATATTATTCAAACCGTGTAATAATAACATTTAAAAAAAACTATATCTTAATTTCTTGTAAATATATTAGAAATTTTAACTTTTAAAAAAGATGCCGCAGAATGACAACATTCATTTTAATACGAAAACGGTACTATTTGACAACATACCTAATCGATAGAGAATGCCCAAAAATGCAAAAGTAGAGCCTTCTTAAAAAAACATTTTTTCTTTTTACAAATAAGTCATTCAAAAAATTTTCAGAACGTTGCCACGAAGTCAAAATAGTACATTATATGATAAAGTTCGTTTTCGTCTCGCGTGACGTTTACACCCGAGCGAAGCGAGAATATATTTCCCGAACATGTATCGTACAGCACTTTTTGATACGACGTGTGGTCGTAAAAACCGCGGTACCCTAAGCCTATCTATATCTCTCACTACTGGCGCATGCGCAGATTCAAACTGTAATTTCAACAACATAAATTATTAGAAAATTACAAACTTCTAAGAAAAAATGTTTGTTTAAACCTTTTTTAAGATTAAAAAGTTAAGAAATTCGATAAATGCAGTAAATAATATTCTTATAAAATTCAAATAACTCTTGTTAACCTCACCTCGGTCAGCTATTGCTATGGTTACAAGACCTTTCTTTGACCGACGGGATAAAAAAATCCATTTGCACCCGATACTCTAAAATTCGGTAAAATCGCCAAAATTAAACTCAATCTACTATAAATTTATGAATGCATGCTTTTTTATGACTATTTTTATTCAGAAATAAATAATACAATGAAAAAAACAATATAGCCTTGCTTTTAGGGTTCAAAAAAGCCGAAAATCAATACATGTGTTACAAAAAATATGGTGTGCACCTAGGGCTTAGTGGGCCCTTTGGCCACACTCGGTCTAAGAAGACCCACTTTGCGCCCTATAGGTACACAATATACTATTTTAGATGTATATTTATAGATTATTCAAAATGATCAAGAAAATTATATTTAAAACAGTTATGTAGCAATTATTAAATTTCAAATTAAAAAGTTCAAGGTATTATTTTATTATTACATGCAATTTATTGAATTTATAAATTAATTACATTTCTCCGAAATTTCTTCGGCGTTTTCTTCGAAAACCTGCTAACTTGTCGTTTGCTTCAAAACCCCACCAACTCAGCGAAGACTTCGAAAATTTACCAACTTATAGAATGGTTTCAAAAACCATATAACTCGGCGAAGGTTTCAAATATCCTTTAACTTAGGCGTGTCTTTTTTTTCTTTAATTTTATAGTGGTAGCCCTAGGATGTTAAAGTACAATCTCTGTATAAGCGATTATAACAACCCTAGCAGAAAAATGTTCTATGAAAAACTATGAAAATTAATCTATGAAAATCTATGAAAAATTAAGAAAATCTTTGAAATCTATGATATATAGATATGAAAAAGAAATTTATGAAAAACTAATAAAAATTATAAAAAGCTATCAGTATTGGGACATTTTTAATTTTCATAGTTTTTCATAGTTTTTTATTAATATTATTAGATCTTCATAGTATTTCTTTAAAATTCACAGTTTTTCATAGTTCTGTTTATTTATTTATTTATTTTTTAAACAGCAAAGTTTGAGATGGCAGATTAATTCCAATTCCGCCGTTGGGTGGCGTACACACACAGGTAAAAAGGATCCATCCGGGTACACTGAGAAAAGTGATTCCTTGCTACAAAGAAATAAGGGGGGGGGGTCCAAAGTTTAGACGATCCACTTTAAAATCGAAGTCAACTCTCGACGTTCTCCATTCCGACATAAGCTACTGAAGATTGTTCTTAATTTCGAAATTCTAAATTACGAAAATCATATTTTCGAATATAACAATTCACCTTCTTTCCAAAATATCGAATTTCATTAATACTATTTCAAAGGGAATGAAACTCGTTTGTAACGATTCATTTCGAGATATCATCATAAATCAATCATTAGTCCACGATTTCGAGACTAAGATTTTGAACACACGTAATATTATCAACTCAGGTTCATTAGAAAAACTGTAAGAATAATGACTAAATAATCGAAAAATTAGATAAAAGAAAATGAAAATGTAGATAAATTTATAAATCAATTTTGAAGAATGACGTTGTCAAAAGAATGTACTGTTAATTATCCCGAAAAAAAAAACAAAAATTATGGTATTATGCTAGAATGATATTACTTTCGATATATAGAAAATAGAAAAATTATATCGACTATATCCATATATTCGACTGTAAGCTATTTAGATAAAGAACATAACGATTGACCAAAATTGCGACAACTATTTTTAAACTGATCAAACTTTCGACATATATATAAGTCAGGTAACTCGTTAAATCTGATTAGCACAAAGAGATGGCGTTAGTAGTCCTGATACACACATATAACTCATCCATTAAATTTGGTTGGCACAAAGAGATGGCGTTAGTAGTCCTCAAAGAGGATCTATTTTTCATCTGATTCATGTTGGATCTTTAGGGATTATTTATTGTTATAATCAGTTACTTATAGTCGGACAAAAAATATATATTAAAAATCTATGTTAATAATAATAGCGTAAGTATACGAATATTCTTCATTTGCTATACGATTTTAACGTTTGTAGACTCATGTAGTTCCTTAAACAATTTATGTAAACTTGCGAAGGGAAAAATAAAAAAATATATGCTTTGTAATGTCGCCTTCGGCTCGGGCGACAATTATATGCGATCTGAGACATTCTTTACTTTTACTCCCTAGGTGCATACTCTACTATTTCGTCATAGTTTGCGTAAAGGGCGTTCTCTACGGCCTGCTGTGCAGGCGTAAAGCAATTACTTAATGCTTACTATGACGAACAATAGTATATGCACCATGGGAGAAAAGAGGACCTTCGGCTAGGTGCATAATGTACTATTTTTTACAATATCCCTGTTAGAAATCTTAACCATAAATAAGCAATTTTTTAGATAATTTTATGGCTTAAAACGAACATCCTTTTTCAAATAACACGTTAAGAGGATGTAGAAGCGAGCTTTACCAATGGTGACCTCCACCTCGCGCCGCATTTCCCATTGTTCGCGCGAAATTTACTTCGTGATATTGAAAATGAAATTGCTATCGATTTTTGATCGTGTAAATAATGCGGGATCGCAGCATTTTCAATAATCAAAATGTTCAATAATTTATATAATGAAATAATCTTAAAATTGATGCGTGGAATTACGTGAAAGTGACGGTCATCTTACAATTTTATGTGTGAAACGGCATCCTCACCTCGCGTCGTATTTCCCATTGTTTAGTCTTAATTAAAAATTATTCAATGTTCTATAACATTTATATAAACATTCTTTATTATAAGAAGAATATGGGATCACCGCATTTTTCTGCTTTACCATTGTATACTTTTTATTATTTATGATATTGCGTTTTTGAAGTTTGGAAAATTTCAACCAATCAGCGTGGCTTCGAGATCACCTTAAGAATAAAATATCTTTAATTTTCTACCAAGGATAACAAATAGTTTTTTAAATAATCCCATTTGTAATATAAGGTCTAAATAAAATGCTTCCAAATTAGTTATTATGATGCAGAAAGTAGTATTTAATTGATACGATCAATAGTTGATTAATGGATAGCCTAACATGTGCTTATTAACTCAAGCATAAATTAATATAATCATAAATGTCTATTTCTCATATATAAAAATTTGTCACAAATATATTTTATTTCAAGCATTTGTAATTTTTAGCTGTAATATTTGTAATAATATAATGTTCTAAGATTATATTCAAGGTAAGTTAATTTAATTATTTACTTAATTATTCACAATTTTATAGCGTAGTTAAACAATATGTACATTACCACCACAATAAGTGGAAATATTTTGTTATGCTCTCTACAAAATCTACCCTACTCGATAATACAAAGATTGCAATAAATGAGAAACAAAATATTTTAATGTGATTATTATTAGAGAAAGTTGTCGGTCTCACCGATGCTAAAAATAAACCGATAGAATTGATACCAATCCTATAAATATTTGAACTTACGACGATATTATCGAATTTATCGTGGTGATTATAAAAAAATTATAAGACAAACCTCTCCATGAAATTGAAGTATTTAAATCCAGAAAAAGTGCACGTTTTGGAATTTTTTATATACCTTATAAAAGTAATAATATCGTTTTTGTAATTTATTTGAAGGCAAAAATCATAACAATTATATACAATGTTATCTCTTTTTAATATAAAAAAAATACACCTTTACAATATCTTTCAATAAGTTACATGCCTATCATAGAATAAGTTTTGTTGTACTTCGAAATTAATCGCCCCTGACGCACACATCACACAAAGAAGAGTTTTAGAAATGAATCGATCGATCTTCGACAAAAAGGACACCTTGGGTCCACTGCAATCGCTCTTGTTCCACATTCTTCGCAACAGCACGCATGCCCACAGGGCGCAAATGCGCATGTAGTTGGTTCCGTTAAACAATAAACGCACACATTTCCTGTAATAATTAAAGATATTTAGTATTTATGGTTATTTTTGTTACATTGATCTTTTAATAGAAATATACGCTTGAGTAATTTTTATTCTTTACACGGCTACATTAGCTTATCAGAACCATACATTTAGAGAATGATAACTACATAATATGAACAATAACAATAACGTGAAAGGAATAGTGATCGTGTAATTACATCTGTTTTGAAAAATCAATGGATGAAATGTGTCATCCCAATATAAGAATAAACCTCTGCCAATTAATTGTGTGCACGTGGTTATCTCAAATTTAATAAATTTAATCTAATCGATTCACTCCACGAAGTTTATAATACTAACGCAGTAATAATAAATAATAGTTTTATAATTCATTTGCCAACTATATAGATATATATATATATTTTTTTATTTTATCACTTTCTTGTTCGATGATAAATTGGATTAATTATTTTAAATATTATCATTCAAATTTTTTTTTTTTTCAGACATAAGTAAATCAATTAATTTTCATAACATTCTTAATTGAAATAGATAAAAAATGCATACCTATGCTCAATTTATTTGATTGGTTCTGTTAAACATACACGATGGCGGAATGTCGCGTAACTTTGAAATTGAACATTTTCTTTGATACTTTTGTTAAAAATCTATAATTTTATCTAAATATAATAACTTGATACTGTTTAATAATTATTTTTAATAAAAGAGACGAAATAGTAATTCAGTTTAACATCATAATTATTAATCTATACTGTTTTTATGATAATTATTAATTCAGAGATCACGATAAATAAATTAATAAATAATACAAATTATAATTTACATACTGTGGAAGTCCGTTCATCGTGCTCAACCAATAAAAGGAACAACGATGAGTACCCTCAACCACGAGTACTCTAAAGGTGTTATCTGAATAACAAATAATAGGAGGCCGTGCATAGCGCTCAACTTATTAAAGGAGTTGAAATACGTTCCCTCAACCATTGTGCGTCTGATTTATACGTCAATTATACAGGGAGAATAAATGTGACTTGTATAACATCAACATATAAGCGTTCAATGTCCTATAACGAATACAAAGAACGTGTTCGAATAATAATTAAATTTAACATCTTAATTATTAATCTATACTCTTTTTATGATAATTATTAATTTAGAGATCACGAAAAATAAATTAATAAATAATACAAATTATAATTTACATACTGTGGAAGTCCGTTCATCGTGCTCAACCAATAAAAGGAACATCGATGAGTACCCTCAACCACGAGTAGTAAAGGCGTTATCTGAATAATAAATAATAGGAGGCCGTGCATCGCGCTCAACTTAGTAAAGGAGTTGCAATACGATCCCTCAACCATTGTGCGTCTGATTTATACGTCAGTTATACAGGGAGAATAAATGTGACTTGTATAACATCAAAAAATAAGCGTTCAATGTCCTGTAACGAATACAAAGGAACGGGTTCCATATAAAACATAACAAATATTTTCAATAAAATAGACGAAATAGTAATTAAATTTAACCTCTTAATTATTGATATAGTGTTTTTATTTTTTTTTATTCTAGAGAGATCGCTATAAATAAATTTATAAATAATAAAAACTATAATTTTGAAACTATGGGAGTCCGTTCATCGTGCTCAACCGATAAAAGGAGCAACGATGAGTACCCTCAACTACGAGTACTCTAAAGGTGTTATCTAAATAACAAATAATAGGAGGCCGTGCATTGTGCTCAACTTATAAAAGGAGTTGCAATACGTTCCCTCAACCATTATGCGTCTGATTTAATCGTCAATTATATAGAGAAAATAAATGTGACTTGTATAACATCAACAAATAAGCGTTCAATGTCCTATAACGAATACAAAGAACGTGTTCGAATAATAATTAAATTTAACATCTTAATTATTAATCTATACTGTTTTTATGATAATTATTAATTTAGAGATCACGAAAAATAAATTAATAAATAATACAAATTATAATTTACATACTGTGGAAGTCCGTTCATCGTGCTCAACCAATAAAAGGAACATCGATGAGTACCCTCAACCACGAGTACTCTAAAGGTGTTATCTAAATAACAAATAATAGGAGGCCGTGCATTGCGCTCAACTTATAAAAGGAGTTGCAATACGTTCCCTCAACCATTATGCGTCTGATTTAATCGTCAATTATATAGAGAAAATAAATGTGACTTGTATAACATCGAAAAATAAGCCTTTAATGTCCTGCAACGAATGCAAAGAAACTTCTTAATTAATTATTTATATTTTTTGTTATCGAGAGATCACGATAAATAAATGAATTAATAATAAAAATTATACTTTTTAAACTGTGGAAGTCCGTACATCGTGCGCAATTAATAAAGGGAACTACGATAACTACTATCAACCGTATGTGTAGTTATCTTCAAAAATAATGTGAAGCCGTGCTGCATCGTGGTGAAGTAATAAAAGTTAATACGCATGACTCTGCCTTATGTTGTCAGTTGTAGCAGAGAAATTATTAAATTAATTTAATATAAAAAATAATAAGCTCCTATTCGTATTCTCAAACATTCATTCTTTAATAAACTGTTTAACATGAACATTAAAAATAGTTCTGACAATTTTTTGATCAAATAATACAATTTGAATCGTTTTCATTCTTCATTTTCAATAATCGATGATTTTCTACGAAATTAATATTTTGTTAACACAATAAATCACAGATTTATACTTTTCCTGACTCCATTAATAAACTTAACCTTCGTAACCTAAATAATCGCAAAGCTAGCATAAAAAAAAAGTTTTGTGATTCTATCAACATAGCTAACTTTAGCTCTTCTTTTTTAGAAATAAAATCGATTGTATATCATAATAAGGTCTATTGTCAAAAACGCAGAGATATGAGTGTGTTCATTTAGGATATAGTTCGATGACCCGGATGCATTGAACTATGCTTGTAGTTGTTAATGTATTACATGTTTCGTCAACATTACCTTTTTAAACATATTTTTGTGGCATAATATTAACGAGAAAATTACTCAAACGTAAAATAGAATTGTGAATAACACAAATACTAGTAATAACAGTATGTACAACAAGTAAGAAAATAAACGTTTATTTAGTATTTTTAAGCGTACTTTATTACATGTTGTACACAAGTTTAACTAACTTTTTTATTCACTATATTCGCAAACTGTATTTTCCAGAGGCGGTTACACATTTCCGAATTAAATTTTTTTATCGGGTATATAAGGATTGTCAGTAATTCACGCAAGAATGAAAATCCGATGTATAGGGTCACGCTTTTAGATATTCCGAAACTTTCTAACTTAAATAAACTTTCACTGTACAATTGAAGGCCCTGATGCAATAATAATAACCTGCTTAGCGCTCGAAAACACGTAAAAGATAAGGGCTACTTCCTTGTAGGGAATCAAGAGGCTAATCTTTCCCCCAAATAAATTTTTTTTTATTCGTTTTTATTTTCAGGATAAAAATTGTAAACAAAAAATTTCACTCACTTTTCCTCGGTAGGTTATTGTAACATAAATCGCTCTCACTTGCTCAAAACTCATCGAAATTATTGGAAACTTGAATACGCAAAATAGTCAAGCGATGCTTATAGATTTATAAAATATCAGGAAAGCAATTATTGTTGATATTTATTTAATTGCAAATACGTGGCAGTAGCTTATAACGTTTTGTTCTGTACTTCCAAGGGAAAAAAGTAATCGAAGCTTACGAAGAACTTTCACCAGCGGCACATTTGTTCCTATATGTTTGAAAAAGTTTTGGACAAAGTTTCACGTCGATTCTATTAAAAATGTCTAAATTTGATCAATATTAGTAAAACGCCTGCTATCGGCAACGGCAGGGAGACACGAGTTATTTCTTTTGGTCGCGCCTCGTGCTCTCTTATTTGCAAGCGCTGAAAATGTGTACGCCGTAACCAGAACCGCGCATTTTACTAATATTGATCTAATTTAGTCATTTTATACTAATATTGCTCTAATTAAGTCATTTTTGATCGAATCGATCTGAAACTCCGTACAAAATTTATTCAAATATAGTCGAACAAATGCCTCGCTGGAGGTTCTTCGGTAGCTTCAAGTTCCCTCGATACTTTTCTCCCTTTAACGAAACGAAAGCTAATCAATTACCTATCGCCACGTATTTACAATGAAATATATATCAACAATAATTACTTTTCTGATATTGTATCAATCTATAGGCATTGCTGAACGATTGTGAGTATACCTTTTTTTTTTATATAGAAGCATTTCAATAACTTTTGAGCAAGATAGAGCGATCGAAAAAAAATTAGTGAAATTTTTCGTTTTTAATTTTTATCTTGAAAATAAAAACGAATAAAAATAAAATCCTTTGGGAGAAATATTTGCCTCTTTATTCTCTACAAGTTAGTATATTTTAAAAATCTATTTTACTAGTTTGAAAATTTTGCCCTTTGGACAATACTTTTACGTGTTTATTAGCAGTGAGCTGGTTATTGCATCCGGGGCTTCGATCATGAAATACATGGGAGATTTCACGTAATTTCGATACGCTCTCTGAAAAATGCGGTTGTCAATAAAGTTTTGAATAAAGTTTAGTTAACGTTGTTATTACCTTGTCGGACTGCATCACCATCATTCGGAATGGTCCCTTCCACATTGATTGGGGGTTGAGCATTTTCTGCTTGCGGAACCACTTGTTGTTGTACTCCTACAACGCGAATCACGTCATCAGTAATTGATGATTATTTGTAACTTTGATGTGCCGTATGACAAGAGAATAGTATATTACGACATATACGAGAATAGTATATATTGTCACCGACGCCTTCGGCTCGGGTGACAATTTACATGCGATATGAGACATTCATTATTTTTCATCCCTACGTGCGTAATATACAATTTTTTCACCATACTCGTATCCGAAAATATCACATTCGCGTTTTTGAGCCGGGAGCAAAAGTGGCACTTTCTGCCAGGATATATGCCAGGTATATCGCCTTAAGGGGGTCATAGAGGTATAGACCTTCTAGACCAAAATCACCTGAAAAAATATAATAAAATATAATTAGATGTATATACTAATAATGTATAATAAGTAGGTACAATTTCTGATAAAATAGCCCAAGATATAATCTGTAGACCAATTTTTCTCAGAGATATTGCAATCCCAAGATTTTTGCTTTGGCGTAGCTTTTAAAAAAAACTAATCGATAGATTTTCATGGGAGAGTGACTAAATTACTTGAAATATATTCAGCTAAGGATGCACGAGTTGGAAATAATAAAAAAAAAAATTTTAAATAATTTTAAAATCCTAAAAACCACAAAAAATCACAAAAATTATTAAAATTAAGCAATAAAAAGTGGTTTTTAGGATTTTAAAATTATTTAAAATTTTTTTTTAGTATTTCCAACTCGTGCATCCTTAGCTGAATATATTTCAAGTAATTTAGTCACTCTCCCATGGAAATCTATCGATTAGTTTTTTTTAAAAGCTACGCCAAAGCAAAAATCTTGGGATTGCAATATCTCTGAGAAAAATTGGTCTACAGATTATATCTTGGGCTATTTTATCAGAAATTGTACCTACTTATTATTTATTATTAGTATACACATCTAATTATATTTTATTATATTTTTTCAGGTGATTTTGGTCTAGAAGGTCTATACCTCTATGACCCCCTTAAGCGATAAAACAATGCACGACAAAAGTTGATTAAAAATGTTAACAAAATGTAAGCAATACATGTTGCACGTGTACGCGCGTGTGTTATACTAAAACGAAAAATAAAGCAATGAAATAATTTAAAATCATGTTATATATTACCTAGTGCCATCGCATCATTTTCATCGCGTCCAATCAGTTCGATGGGAGCCGGAACCTCTACTTCAACATCTATTGGGGGTTGTGCTATCATCTCTGGCTGAGGAAGTAACTGTACTTGTACGACTGCATCAAAAATCAAGTTTATCATTATTTATAACAACTAAAGCAATAAATTAAAAGATTGTTTGAAAATAATTATCTTTTAATACACCATTAGAAAGGTTAAATGAAATCGTTGATAATATCAAAACGGATTATAGTAAACTTTTAACTTCTTTTCATAACAATACATTTATTTTCAACGTACCTTCTACCGCTGCGTTATTCTCAAGCGGCGGAATCACTTCCACTGGATTATATCGTCGGCGTAAGCGTCGACGACGACGCCGTCGTTGAACCGCAGCGACTTCATGTACCGCCGCCGCGTCTTCATGTACCGCCGCCGCGTTTTCATGCACCGTCGCTAGCACCGGTCGTACTGCGACATTATTCGCTTCCCCTTCAGCCAAAACAGGTATTTGTTTTTGTAGTACTGGCGGAGGTTCAGGCCTTAGTATGGCCATGAATTCGATGTCGACTTCATTTTCTTCATCATTGCCATCCGATTGTTCGTCATCTACGGATTGAGGATTAATAATAAATAAATGATCAGGTACATCTGTTAATAAAATATTACACAAAAAGTTTACCTGGAACTATCACAGCTACTTGAAGCAATCGGCGTACTTCGTTAACTTCTCTTTCGGTCAAGTAACCTACATTGACAATAGTATAGTCAAATTCCGGATCAATAACATTTTCTGAAAAACAAAATTAGATATATAAATATTATAAAATGAACTGTACTAAATATTTAATTAATTATTTGTATGCATACGATTATCTACTCCAACGAAAGCTTCCTCATATCTTTCACGCAGCTCGTTATCTAGGTGTGCCATAAGTTCGATTTTTCGCATAATATTTCCTTTTATATTACAAACTATTGTGAGCAGTTCCATTTTACTAAGCCTTTGATAGGCGTACAGCCTCCAAACTAGAATAAAATTAGAAAAATTCACAAGACGTTTGGAAAAAGAAAATCTGACATTCATAACTATTTATTAATAACATATTTTGGAAATTATTGCGTAAATTTTAAATATTTATTGTAACTTACTCCTACTGATCTGTATATCACGAAATCGTGATATATATCGCGGAATGCGCCGGACTCGTAATCCTCGGGACAATCTTTCCACATCTACAACAGCCGCATCTACGATACTGAGAAGTGTACCTAAAAACATTTTTTAAATTTATCTACACTTCACTGACAATTCTAATATTTATTTGGAAAAGAGACGGCGAATTCGAGACTGGCGAATCTATTATTTCCTAGAGGAAACGCAGGGTCGCGCTTAACCAGGCTGGCGATTCCGTTACTCCATGCTAGAAACGCAGCAGGGCTGCGCTGGAACCGAGCTTGCAAATCTATCGAGGGAAACACACGCAGGACCGCGCTGAACCTGCCTGGTGAATCTATTTCGATCAAGATATACACAGAGTCACGGTAAAGCGGGCCGGCATATATAATACTCCCTGCGAGAAATGCAGAGTCACTGTGAAGCGTGCCGGCTAATCTATTAGCTAGTAGATATCGGCAATAAACGCAGAGCCAATGGTTAAGCGGGCCGGTCAATCTCTCTCGGCAAGAACCGCCGAGACGCTGTTAAAGCAGAATAACTGTTACAGAGATGTTCTCTGAAAAATTTCAAAAGCCTTTTTGTTTGTTAGGACCAGTTGTAAAAATAAAATTTACTTACATGTAAACGCCCATGGCGTTGGATGGTGCCCCATTCGGTGATTCAGTCGTGCGTGGTAACTCTCGATGGCGTTGTTCGTTCTCGTCGGCAACCCAAATACAGAAAATCCTTTCGGAGTTACTATATTGATCCACTGCCTTTGGAAATAATTAAAAAATCTTCTTAAAATATTTTTTATTCTCTGGCTTAAGCCTTGAATTATCTCATTCAAGGTTACTTCTATATCCTCATGTGGTAGAAACGCCAGAGCAATGACTTTTTTTATTGTAATTTCAATGTTTGCATCATTACGAATTATATGTTGTAATTGAAGTTCTCGGATTTTATGGTAAATGGCCTGGTAACAAAAATATTAAAACCATTTCTCATTTATAAACAACCAGTGATCCAAATAGAATATTTTTAAATTAATAATAACCCTGTCAAAATGTACGTTACAGCCTGCGATTCGAACTCCTGGAAAAATTTCTGTACAGGCTGCACGTAGAGCATATTCAAAGTCCGCCATTACCACTGTTATACTGGCACCTCCAATAAAATACTTGAATTCTTGAATACATTTTTTGTAAGCGATTTCCGTTTTTCGGGACATTAATGCCCAAAAGCACGGAACAGCCTGTAAAAATATTTTATGTTGAAATGTTTGAAATATTAATATTGGAAAAATACTTTTAAGCATTTGTCATCGCGTACAAAATTTTTACGAACATGATTATATTTAACACCAAGAATTGTTAAAAATTGGTAGCATCGTTCTATGCGCGGCGTTGAGCTGAAGGTTGCATCCACCATTATTTTATCAACTGTTGAGAACTCCGCCCTCAAGAATTCTTCATCATATAATATAATATGGCTGTCGCCATTCTCGTCAATCAAGCGCCGTGTTCTCAGTCTTCCATGAGCATAGTCCAAAATTCCACCTTCGTGAATTTGTAAAAGTGCATCTCCGAAAGCCTCAATTGTAGAAGGTGAAGGTGGGAAGGAGAGGGATCTCCATCTGAGCATACTTGATCTAATACTGTTAAAGCTTACTACGGCCGATGCTTCAGGATAGCTGTAAAAATTATAAATAAACCGTTATATAGTTAATCAGGAATGAAAACAGCGAAAGAGAGGAAAGCATTGCAAAAATTAATTTAAAACAATCAATTTTTTCTATTTAATAAGCAAAGAAAAATACATCAATACCCGTATAAAAATAAATCTATTTTGTCTTTAACTTACATCAGCGCAAGACTGTCGTACAATTCTCTCAGTTGATACCAATGGTTATTCAAGGCTTCTCTAACAGCATTTCTGAACCTTACAACATTTTCAGCATTTTCAAACTCCTCGCATACTTCGGCATGCGGGTGTATTGGAATTATATTATCTAGGTTATTCATGTGTAATCTTGCCGTTCCTGGACAAATGCCACTGTTCTTACATCTTAGATAACTAAAAAATAATTCGAAAAAGGCAAATTCAACACACATATATAAAAATGTGAAAAAGGCAAATTTAACCAACATATACAATTGCGCGTTCAAATTGTCTTTTCTACCGTCGACAAACTAGATGATGTATAAAGAAACGAATATACAATAATTTATTTATATTTGACATGCATACTAGTGCAGACAATACAACGGCATTCTTACATCAAGCCTTGAAGAGTGCGACGGCTCACCACATAAATGCGGTTTTGGTGGATTCTTAGATGCAGAGGCAAAATCACCCTCTGCCTGTTCCCATTCATAGTGACACTTTACACCTTAATATTAAAAGAAATAAAAAATGATTAAATGAAAATAATCTATGAAAATGTTTATGAGACAGAAAAATTATCAGTACTTAAGCTATTGTGACAATATTTTGGTAATAAGAAAAATATATTTTTCAACACATGCATAAAAAATGCCCTTTTTCTGCGTAGAAAAGTGAATCTAAAATCGAACATTTCGAACGTTTGGCGAGGTCTCCTAGAGTAGCGGGAGGAAAAGTTCTTAGTCTCCCGCTATATGACGATTCGATATACCCGATCTCCCATTCACTTTTCATGCAAAAAAGGTTCTATTCCTGCACTTATTAAAAAAAAGTACTACGTGTAACAAGGGAGCAATTGACTTTTTCAGATTCGTATGATGATTTTGAGCACTGATGTATCACTCATGCTCAATCATCATCCTCGCTAGAAAAAGGCAATTTTCCTCCCTAGTTGCACAATGTACTATTAAAAATACTAAATATGTCAATTTATAGTTTAATTACTAATTTTTCTTTTATTTTTTATTTTTTATTTTTTAATTCATTTTGCCGTACACACTTATTTTCATTATATTTTTATTTTATTTTGCTTTTTACATTGATCGACATAATTCGCAAGTTTCTGATGTTGAAAATCGTTTTAGTTCAAACTTTTTAATATTTCCTAATAATTTGATACAGCGGAACGATTTAATTCCAGACAGTTTATATTGAAGGCGGCAGCATTTGTTCTAGTTTATATGCACTTTTGAAAAATTTATTTTTTCATTATAAAAAGCAAATCATTAAGAAACGACTTCTTTTTTTTTGTACCAACTTAGAGATTTAGTAAAAAGTAATGATAGGTGAGCAAGTTTGCGGAAAGTAGCCGGTAGTTATATATATTGACGTCAAAATATCGTTACTAGTAGGCAACTAAATATTTTGAAACTATTATTTGGTTTCTTTTATAAAAAAGATAAATATTTACAAACTACAGAAAAAACTAGATCAAAGACTGAAATTAACAAAAACAGTTATTAGCATACACTAAAAAAAAAACAAAAAAAATTATCACTAAAACTATTTTGAGCATCAGAAAATTTTCCAATTATATTCCCTTTATTAAAATTGATGGTTATGATATTTCACGTTTTATTCGCAATGTGATTGGTCTGAAGCGTTGCCATGCTGTAGCTATGTGCATGGCAACGTAATATTGTTTGTTTATATTTTTCATATAAGCGGGCGTTTGATGTACATCGAAATGACTTGTTGAAATAAAATCAAATAAAAAAAAATTCTTTATTAAAGTATAAATTATATTCAGATTTTAAGTTAAATATATCACCTTCGAGACATTGGATTTCTCATACTTTTAAATATGAAACAACGAAATGGTGCACTACGTTTATTGGAGCATGATGCTCGGTCGTAGCGTCAAGAGCGCGCACGGCCGCTCTCTGCTGTCTTTTTAAGCTTATTACTTTCTCAACCCTTCATATTTCTTCAATTCGACAATTTACTATTTTCTAACTTTAGACTTGTACTTTCGAAAGGTAAAATTCATTTCGAGAAAACCAAATACTTTAAGAAAAATAGCTCTTATCATTTCAAAGAATTTACTGTTAATTACGGTCAACGATGACGATATCGTCTTCTCGCGTTACCTCGCCCAAAAGGTTCATAAGGTGGAACACTGAGCCCGAGTAAATTGGGCTGATGAACTTATTACTTCTGTATTAACAAGGTCCGAATAAATTTCACACCTATCCCATGACATAAGTACTCGGACGATACTGAACCAGCCAAGGATGGACTGCTAATGTCACGGATAGGCGTGATATGGCTGATTTGTGCAGTCGGAGCTATTAAATAATGTACGATACGCGTGTCATAAGCCTTTCTATATGGAACGGTGTTCTTTATGGTACTCGCTACGCTGGCGCGCTTAAACACTCGGTGCCGTAAAGTACGACTTGCCACTACATTATCGTAATGCACTATTATTAACGGGGTTGTGTATGCGCGTGCGATGATGCTAGCAGATGCCCTCGTAGCGGCAGGACAAGTCTCTTTTTCGAAGATTACAATCTTCCATATTTCACACGTGAATCTGACGTGAGGATGTACATATTCACATATTATATAAATAAGATTATACCTTCTCGTATTTCTTAAACAACAACGTTATAAATATTATTCCTTATTCGATGAAAAACAGAACATATTTCAAATTTTTTATTTTAATTTACAAAAAATAAATAACTTGAATTTTCACGAATATTAAAAACACTTATAATTATTCTAAGCAATTTTAAAATTATAATCAAATATGAGATTTCGAAAAATAAAGTCACCAATACAAGCAAAAATAATTCGATGAAAAAGATTGTTGAAAAATCAGAGGGTTTTAAGTCACGAATGACTCAATATAAATGTCAAATAAATAATTTTTCAATATAGAATTTATTAATTTCAGATTTTTGAAAGTCACCCCCCCCAATCATTCCCACCTTAAAAAAAGAACATAAATAATATGATCAAAATGTGTATACAACAAGGAAATAATATTATATATCTTGGGAAATTCGATAAGGATTCGGCATCAGGTTCGTATCCGAGCATCGCCGAGAAATGTTGGCAAAAACGGGCACGCGATCCCGCTCGAGAGACCGGTACTCTAAAGCGTACACAGTGGCACCGAACCGAGCAGCCACTACGTCTCCCGACAAAAGACGCGAATTTTAGTTGACGCTAGGGCATCATAAATGACCACGGCAAGCGAGAACGCGAGCGCGAACGTGCGATCGGTAGGGGTAGGCAGGGAAGGTGATAGCCCCTCGCTCCCTTTTCTATATCATCACTCACGATGGTCCAGATGAAGTTGAACCCCCACCCGCCGGTGCTAAATTGGCGGCGGCGCGAGAGAGCAGAGGCAGGCAGCCAATAATAAGTCAACTACGGCGTTTTCATGGATAAGGGGGGGGGGGGGGGGGATTCACGCGTCGTAGTCGAGGCAGGAGTTCTAAGAAATTGCTCTCGAAAAATAAGATCGGTGTTTTGTTTTATTTTCTTTGGAGTTTATACAAAATTTCTCTTTATTAGTATATCTTAACATACGCTGTTCCTATCGTTTATTTACCGTGACAAAAACAAAATGCAGCGTAGTCGAAATACATATTAATAATGATATAAAAGTTGTTAAATAAACTAAATTTAAATTAGGTACATTGAAAGATATACCGACAAATTCCAAATTTTAACACGATAAAATTATAATTATTACAAAGGTAATGCAATTTATAAATCGACACTATTCTATTTTCAAAACTTGTCGTACTGAAATAGTACTATAAATTAAACAACTGAATCAAGTACTTATTTTTAAAAAGAGCAACGATAATTTCGTTACAAATTGATTAATTAAAAATAAAGTGGTTTTTAAAATGTTACTTGTTGGAAAACAAAATTAACGACTATTGATTATCAGACAATAAGAAATTAAATATGGCAAATCCAAAATTAAATGAGTCAGCGTGTGTGCTTGGTAGTCTTGCGATATGACCCATGTGCTTCTTACACGAAATTGTCGCACTCAGAAAATGGCGACAGGGCTTTTCTACGGACGTTCAAAAAGAAGGGTTATTATTAACTATTAGTACCTTATGTGATCGATGCTGCTGCAGTCGAGGTATATTGTCAAGTCAGGATGCCCAAACCGCAAAAATTGAAAAATTGCAAAAGTCCACGGCGATGATCGAGACCGGCGAATCTATTGGTTCCTGGAGAAAACACAGGGCCGCGCTGAACCAGGCTGGCGATTCATTTCTCCATGTTAGAAACGCAGCAGGGCTACGCTGGAACCGGGCCTGCGACTCTATCGAGGACAAGATACGCAGGACCGCGCTGAACCGGGCTGGTGAATCTATTTCGATCAAGATATACACAGAGTCACGGTAAAGCGGGCCGGCAGATTTAATACTCTGCGAGAAATGCAGAGCCACGGTCAAGCGTGCCGGCTAATCTATTAGCTAGTAGATATCGGCGAGAAACGCAGAGCCAATGGTTAAGCGGGCCGGCCAAATTCTCGCGGCAAGAAACGCCGAGACGATGTTAAGGGAGAAAAACTGTCACAGAGATGTTCCCCGCTTCTTCATGCCGAGTCGAGTGACCACGGCAAGCGAGAACGCGAGCGCGAACGTGCGATCGGTAGGGGTAGGCAGGGAAGGTGATAGCCCCTCGCTCCCTTTTCTAAATCATCACTCACGATGGTCCAGATGAAGTTGAACCCCCACCCGCCGGTGCTAAATTGGCGGCGGCGCGAGAGAGCAGAGGCGCGCAGCCAGTGATAAGTCAACTACGGCGTTTTCATGGATGGGGGGGGGGGTCACGCGTCGTAGTCGAGGCAGGAGTTCTAAGAAATTGCTCTCGAAAAATAAGATCGGCGTTTTGTTTTATTTTCTTTGGAGTTTATAAAAAATTTCTCTTTATTAGTATATCTTAACATACGCTGTTCCTATCGTTTATTTACCGTGACAAAAACAAAATGCAGCGTAGTCGAAATACATATTAATAATGATATAAAAGTTTTTAAATAAACTAAATTTAAATTAGGTACATTGAAAGATATACCGACAAATTCCAAATTTTAACACGATAAAATTATAATTATTACAAAGGTATTGCAATTTATAAATCGACACTATTCTATTTTCAAGACTTGTCGTACTCAAATAGTACTATAAATTAAACAACTGAATCAAGTACTTATTTTTAAAAAAGAGCAACGATAATTTCGTTACAAATTGATTAATTAAAAATAAATTGGTTTTTAAAATGTTACTTGTTGGAAAACAAAATTAACGACTATTGATTATCAAACAATAAGAAATTAAATATGGCAAATCGAAAATTAAATGAGTCAGCATGTGTGCTTGGTAGTCTTGCGATATGACCCATGTGCTTCTTATACGAAATTGTCGCACTCAGAAAATGGCGACAGGGCTTTTCTACGGACGTTCAAAAAGAAGGGTTATTATTAACTATTAGTACCTTATGTGATCGATGCTGCTGTAGTCGAGGTATCTTGTCAAGTCCGGATACCCAAACAGCAAAAATTGAAAAATTGCGAAAGTCCACGGCGATGAACGAGACCGGCGCATCTATTGGTTCCTGGAGAAAACACAGGGCCGCGCTGAACCAGGCTGGCGATTCATTTACTCCATGTTAGAAACGCAGCAGGGCTGCGCTGGAACCGGGCCTGCGAATCTATCGAGGTCAAGATACGCAGGACCGCGCTGAACCGAGCTGGTGAATCTATTTCGATCAAGATATACACAGAGTCACGGTAAAGCGGGCCGGCAGATTTAATACTCTGCGAGAAATGCAGAGCCACGGTCAAGCGTGCCGGCTAATCTATTAGCTAGTAGATATCGGCGAGAAACGCAGAGCCAATGGTTAAGCGGGCCGGCCAAATTCTCGCGGCAAGAAACGCCGAGACGCTGTTAAGGGAGAAAAACTGTCACAGAGATGTTCCCCGCTTCTTCATGCCGAGTCGAGTGACCACGGCAAGCGAGAACGCGAGCGCGAACGTACGATCGGTAGGGGTAGGCAGGGAAGGTGATAGCCCCTCGCTCCCTTTTCTAAATCATCACTCACGATGGTCCAGATGAAGTTGAACCCCCACCCGCCGGTGCTAAATTGGCGGCGGCGCGAGAGAGCAGAGGCGCGCAGCCAATGATAAGTCAACTACGGCGTTTTCACGGATGGGGGGGGGGGGGGGAGTCACGCGTCGGAGTCGAGGCAGGAGTTCTAAGAAATTGCTCTCGAAAAATAAGATCGGTGTTTTTTTTTATTTTCTTTGGAGTTTATAAAAAATTTCTCTTTATTAGTATATCTTAACATACGCTGTTGCTATCGTTTATTTACCGTGACAAAAACGAAATGCAGCGTAGTCGAAATACATATTAATAATGATATAAAAGTTGTTAAATAAACTAAATTTAAATTAGGTACATTGAAAGATATACCGACAAATTCCAAATTTTAACACGATAAAATTATAATTATTACAAAGGTAAGGCAATTTATAAATCGACACTATTCTATTTTCAAGACTTGTCGTACTGAAATAGTACTATAAATTAAACAACTGAATCAAGTACTTATTTTTAGAAAAGAGCAACGATAATTTCGTTACAAATTGATTAATTAAAAATAAATTGGTTTTTAAAATGTTACTTGTTGGAAAACAAAATTAACGACTACCCTACTGAAAAATATCAGGTGAGATCTCAGGTGATTTCTCAAGTGAGATCTCATGCAAAATCTCACGCCAAAATCCCACCTGAAATTCTGCTCCAGATGCTGCAGAAAACTTACGTTAATTAAAAATCAGCTTCTTCAGTATTGGGAATGGCCTTTTAGGATGTTTTACCCCCCAGATGAGCTCAAAAATACATGTTTAAAAGCATTTTACACAATTTTTCAATTTTTCTAAATTGATACATGATACCTCACCTGAGATCTCACATGATATTTCACCTGAGAAATCACCTGAGATATCATGTATCAAATTTTAAAAATTGAAAAATTGTGTAAAATGCTTTTAAACATGTATTTTTGAGCTCATCTGGGGGGTAAAACATCCTAAAAGGCGATTCCCAATACCGAACAAGCAGATTTTTAATTAACGTAAGTTTTCTGCAGCATCTGGAGCAGAATCTCAGGTGAGATTTTGGCGTGAGATTTTACATGACATCTCACCTGAGAAATCACCTGAGATCTCACCTGAGATTTTTCAATAGGGTATTGATTATCAAACAGTAAGAAATTAAATATGTCAAATCCAAAATTAAATGAGTCAGCGTGTGTGCTTGGTAGTCTTGCGATATGACCCATGTGCTTCTTATACGGAATTGTCGCACTCAGAAAATGGCGACAGAGCTTTTCTACGGACGTTCAAAAAGAAGGGTTATTATTAACTATTAGTACCTTATGTGATCGATGCTGCTGTAGTCGAGGTATCTTGTCAAGTCAGGATGCCCAAACAGCAAAAATTGAAAAATAGCAAAAGTCCACGACGATGAACGATGTTAGAAACGCAGCAGGGCTGCGCTGAAACCGGGCCTGCCAATATATCGAGGTCAAGACACGCAGGACCACGCTGAACCGGGCTGGTGAATCTATTTCGATCAAGATATACACAGAGTCACGGTAAAGCGGGCCGGCAAATATAATCCTTAATTTATTAAATTCAACAAACAAATATTGGCACCAGAGTAAAACACCCCGCTTCAGCATTGCTTTTTACACAATTTTCTGTACAAGGACATTAAAAGATGCGATGGTTTGAGAAAAATGCTGAAATCTTTTCATTTTTATTAACAAAAGTTACAGTTCTCATGCGTCGATCAAATGTGCTAAAAAGGTACACTTCCATTATTCTCGTGGACAAATGCTTTCCTCAGTTCATTATACAGAATACGGAATTAAATTTTCCATCACGCAAAGTCTCCTCTCTGTTACGTCCAGCGATAACCTTTTCACTATGCAAATTATCCTAGCGAGGAATCATCATTTAGTTAAACAATAAACATTTGAAATGTTTTCTATTTTTACTAGCTCCACCTCTTTGGCTTGTGGACTTGTAACTCGCCGTATATAATATAAATTATGTATATATATATATATATACTATAGGATAGGCCGCTAACGGTTCTACTGCCCAGGTTCAAAAATAAGACAAAAACTTAAATGTCCAACGTTTCGGACGGTTTATTCCGCCCCTTATCAAGATCAAAAGCTATCGTATTAAAATATAATGTAAGTAGACACTATAAGTGACTACTAGTCACATTGACTATGCAATTGCACGTTTACTGAAGTCTTGCAAGTGATCCTCAAAGTCAGAATGGTCATGACCTCGTTTATTTATCAAACTATTGACAATCGAATAAATAAACACCTACAAAGTATTTATCAAATTAAAAATACGTTTTCCAATAAATTTATCTACTAAGTACCAGAAAGCTTCTTTAAATGTAAAAACAAATATCCCTTTGAAAACGCTATTAAATATCTCAAATATATTAATAAAATATTATTTTCCCGGGAAAAGAAATTATCTGATGTAAAAGAGATTTAAGTCAAAAGAATTAATCCGTTCGTTATAAACGGATCAACAGTGTGTTTATAAAAAGGCAGTTTTCGTCTCAAAGCAAAAGAATCCCTTTCGCAACAAAAAACTAAGCTTTTTGTCTTATTTTTGAACCTGGGCAGTAGAACCGTTAGCGGCCTATCCTATAGTATATTCTACCACGACTGCCATTAGCTGCAAACAACTACATATGTGTATATATACTTTTTTCTTTCATTGACTTATTCTATAGTAGTGTCACATAAAACACTTTATAATCTCCTTAAGATTTAAACATTCGTATCCGTAACATTAAAAGACTATTTTTCTAAGTTCGTAATACAATTAAATAATACAATATTAATAGTATTGAATATTAATGAATAAAATATTAATAGTATTGAATTAAACTTCAATTAGCCTTCATCGACGGCGCCACCCAACAACCTCCACGCCCAGGTTCAAAAATAAGACAAAAACTTAAATGTCCAACGTTTCGGACGGTTTATTCCGCCCCTTATCAAGGTCAAAAACTATCGTATTAAAATATAATGTAAGTAGACACTATAAGTGACTACTAGTCACATTGACTATGCAATTGCACGTTTACTGAAGTCTTGCAAGTGATCCTCAAAGTCAGAATGGTCATGACCTCGTTTATTTATCAAACTATTGACAATCGAATAAATAAACACCTACAAAGTATTTATCAAATTAAAAATACGTTTTCCAATAAATTTATCTACTAAGTACCAGAAAGCTTCTTTAAATGTAAAAACAAATATCCCTTTGAAAACGCTATTAAATATCTCAAATATATTAATAAAATATTATTTTCCCGGGAAAAGAAATTATCTGATGTAAAAGAGATTTAAGTCAAAAGAATTAATCCGTTCGTTATAAACGGATCAACAGTGTGTTTATAAAAAGGCAGTTTTCGTCTCAAAGCAAAAGAATCCATTTCGCAACAAAAAACTAAGCTTTTTGTCTTATTTTTGAACCTGGGCAGTAGAACCGTTAGCGGCCTATCCTATAGTATATTCTACCACGACTGCCATTAGCTGCAAACAACTACATATGTGTATATATACTTTTTTCTTTCATTGACTTATTCTATAGTAGTGTCACATAAAACACTTTATAATCTCCTTAAGATTTAAACATTCGTATCCGTAACATTAAAAGACTATTTTTCTAAGTTCGTAATACAATTAAATAATACAATATTAATAGTATTGAATATTAATGAATAAAATATTAATAGTATTGAATTAAACTTCAATTAGCCTTCATCGACGGCGCCACCCAACAACCTCCACGTCATTTTCTGCCCCCGCAGGGATTATATTTAATGGCCTTTGTGAAACGTCGAAGTCGTCGATAGTAATCACTTCATGTGTCTGATAGTTCCCTCCATTTCTTCCAATTTGCTGCCGTTGTTTCAATCTCAATTCCTCCCTGTACTCCCGCCGATCTTCATTGTGCCTATCCGGGTCCAATGCACACACCCTGTGGTGCTCGCTTATATCCTCGTATGAACAAATTTCAGTACATCCTGCATTGAGGCATCGGTACCGGAAGGACTTGGCAATCTCACAGATGTTTTCATCGGCAAGTCTCAATTGCAACTTACATTGCGGACATGGTGGTGGTGCATTCAAAGTACTCCAGCATTTAAAGCATATATAATGATTGTTTATGCAGCAGTACGGTTGTGGGATTGTATATTGAGTGCAGAGTATGCACTCATAAAAGTTTACTATGGTTTCTTTGACATCATTTATGAGCGGTTTCTCCATCCCTTTTTGAACTCCCTTCTCCTTGGCATACTTTTGTTTCAGCTGATACATAAAAAACAAATAATTTTTTTAAATAAGCGCGAATATTTGAATTATTTTACAATTAAAAATGTGTTAGATTTGAATTTTGAAACTCAAGTATATGTATAAAACTTCTGAATATTTATAATTATAATAAAAACATTTGATTTTTTGCTTGAAACACGTATCTTATTTTTCTTATCATTTAAACTAATTAAAACTATCTAAATCATAGTAAACAAACGCTGCCAATACATTGGCACTTAGCTTCCTCAAAATAATGTATTTATTCATTTTTTTTTTTTAATTTTTTATAACAATAATTAATTGTATCATACCCAATTTTCTTTATGAATATTCGTAATAAATTAATATATATTTTTCGAAAATTCATTCTTATTACTCTTTTTCTCGTGCGACAACCCGATATTTTTATAAATCAATTTTTTCAAAATATTATCACATGTGCAATTACCTTTATTTTAAACCTCAAATATCTTTCGTCGTAATAGTTCAATTTTATTGGGCATCGAATTCATTTTGAATATATAAAAAAAATATCTATATCACATACAAAATTGTCTAGAAATCTGTAGCTGATTCATTGAACCGTTCTCGAGAAATTAGGATTTAAAAAAAAAATTTTTTAATTTTTAACCTCAAATATCTCTGAAATTTATGGACCAATTATTTTGCCCAAAGAACTCGACCAAGAGCTATCCAAAATCTACCTCCACAAGGAATTTTGAAGAAATTACGACAATTTTCCCTCCGAAATCGTTGGACATACAAAACTCATTTTTTCATTTTTCATGTTTTACGTTTTTGTCAATAACCAAAGAACCGTGATAGCTAGAAACTTTTTTTTTTATAGAAAATATAGGTATTTTAATTCTCTTTTAAATGCTACCTATCCCATTCTGATACATACAGCCGTTCTCGAGAAATTACGAATCGAAAAAGAGGTTACAAAAATTTTAACCTAAAAAATCTCTGAAATTTATGAACCAATCATCTATCCCAAAGAAAGGTGCAGGTGGCAACCAAAAATCTACCTCTACAAGGAATTTTGAAGCGATTAACATAATTTTACTCCCGTAAATTGTCGCCACCTAAAACACGTTTTTTTCATTTTTTAATTTTTTTCAAAAACTAACCTTCAGAATGGATTCAATTTTATACAGATTATAGCTATTCATAATCTCCATTATCATGATTTTTCTCAAAAAAATTGACCATTTAGTTTGGGAGTTATAAGCATTTAAAGAAAAAACACGTTTTTGTTAATAACAAAATAACCGTGATAGCTAGAGATATTTTTTTTTTTTTTTTAAATATAGGTTTTTTTATGCTCTTTCGAACGCTACCTATCCGATTATAAAATTTAAATTTAATCATTAAAAAAAAATCAAAAATAAATTTTTCGAAAATGAAAAATTCGACATAAAACAAAAACGAATCAGTAAGTCGTACAAAATTATTTTTTTCCCGAATTCGGAATCAAAAAACAAAAAAAAATGAGACCCGTCCGGTTAAAATCGACCGCGTAGATCCGAAAATAAAGCGGTACACACACACACACACACACACACACACACACACACACACACACACACACACACACACACACACACACACACACACACACACACACACACACACACACACACACACACACACACATCCATACAGACATTTTCTAAAATCATGTGATACAAACTTCTAACACCTCTAATCATGTTTCTAGAGCGATTTAACGAAACTTAAAATTTTACTATTACAAAGCTTCCTCTATGAGGAAGCAAAATAGTGCTTAGAACTTCAAAAATAAAATAGTACGCGCGAAGCGCGTTTTAATTTTGCTAGTATACTGATAGAAGTATTCATTTATAGTACACCCCCTGACTTAACTGTTAAGGGGACAAGTGGTTAGGGGTCGAAAAATCTATTTTTTTTTTTTTTTTTTTTTTCTACCTATTTTGATAGCAAATTTTCCCCTGAATACGATGCTTTCCACCGCATTTCGAAATTCGATTTTGTTTAGAAAATACAGCTAAAACCGTAAAATTACTTTTTTGCATATTTAGTGATTTAACTCAAAATATCACTTTTAGATATTATACTATTGTTAATCTTATATTATTGTATATTTTACGGAATACTATACGTAAATGTATTACGTAAATGTACATTGACATTGTAGGTGAACTAAACTGTAGGTATAAATCTCGTGTATCTTACTCTTACTCTACTTATATAGAAAGGTATATATACCTTTCAAATTTCAACAAATGAATATTCCTTTACTGTTAATTCACGTGGATTAATAGTTAATAACTTGATATGTTAACAGCTAATACGTAGTGAATCCGTCACTGTACGCATAATAATCTTTACGATTAGTACATGCGTACGGAAAGAGAACACCGTAAAAACACCCACACTATCACGCACAATAACCGCGACGACAACAATAACAGAAGAATTAGCGTAGGGCGCCGGACTGTACAAGACGCAGCGATACAGTGTACGCCGCGCAGCAACGTGCCGTCTACAATATCGTGCCGTGTGCGTGCACGGCCTAAAAACCATTACATGGACCGCCGTCCTTTTCTCTCTCACTGCTAACAATTATTGTCACCTTGTTTTTCGATACCTCGCTGCACGCGTCAAGCGCTTTTCTGCACAGAGAGAAGAAAATCTTTATATTTAAGAAACGTCATTTACTATAAAGGAACGGACCTTTGGATACAGACAAACGAATATTCGTTTACAGTTAAATCATATTTCTTAATAGTTAAGAAACCATCTCTTTGAAATCGTAAAGAGAAATATCGTTAACTATTAAGAAATATAACTTTGGTACAAATAACATCAAAATTTTATAATTAGAAAAGCATACTTTTAGTGTACAAATTTTCTTGTCTCTGTGTAATTCTCAGCATCGAAAAACAAGTAAGGGAAAATGTAAACACACGATCGAGTTCGTAGGCTGCGGGAGGGGGTGCGCGGTGAGCGGAGTCAAACGCGCAACGACAAAGAACGTCCTACAAAACTCGCGGACAGGATGATATACGTGTGTGTGTGTGTGTGTGTGTGTAATTTTTTGTACATACCTTTTCTTTCTCCACTTGATAGTTACTGCCATTTTCTTCTGCCAATTTTTGCGCCTCAAAATGTATGCGCTTCTTGATCCTCTTGGCTCGGGGCAACCTTTTATTGCGTTTGGCCTGTCTAGCTGTTTTTCGCTTAGTCGGGGCCGGGTCCTCTGCAGGCGCAATAGGTAATACCACCGTATTTCCGCCCTCCTCATCAACAACCGCTGCCACGCCATTACCTACTTCTTTAGTCTCGTCCCTCTTCATGCGTTTTTTTACAATACTTCTGTCCTGTACCTCCCAGACTGTCACCATCCTCGGGCGAGGCGTGTAATTTGTATTTGACATCTTCTTGTAAGTACTTAATACCTGGAGTTCCTAACAGAAACGCTGAGAACTGCTCTGTAACCCGGCTGGCAACCCAATGTAACGCAAGGCCGCGCTAAACCGGGCTGGCTTTTCGATGATACTTGACGCAGAACCACGGTAGAGCGGGCCGGCAACTTAGTTCCTTCAAGAAACGCTAAGCCACGGTCAAGCGTCTCGCAAATCTGTTAGAAATAATATAAAAGTACGTACTTAATTGTCTACGAGACTAGACGAAGCGAAAGTGAAGCTGGCGGGAGACGCGGTTATAAAGCAGCTATAAACTTTCAGATGTTCACGGCTTCTTCACACTGAATCGAATGGCCACGGCGAGCCAGCGAGCGCGAACGCACGAACACGAACGCGCAATCGGTAGGGGTAGGTACACGGGGAGAATTCCCGCGCTGTGTCTCGCGGCAGCGACGTCGAACTGTACACACGCCACCTGATTGGCTGTTGAAACGTGTGTACGGCGCGGAGTGGGGGAAGCCGGAGAAGACGGCTCGGCGGCTTGGTGCACGTGAACTGAACGTGTGTATGCTGGAGCGGCCCGGCGCATTCATTTGTTGAAATTTGAAAGGTATATGGGATATTTTATGTGAAGTGAGCAGCCAAAAATTTTAAAATCGCTAAAAACTCGTTTACTTTTAGTATTTCGTGAAAAAATAATATTGCCAGAGTTTGCATTTTTTCTCTAGAATGTGCCAGTATTTATTTTATGACCCTTTTGGAAAGTCTCTGATTGGCTGATTTAAGAGCAGCCTTCATCGAAGAATATTGAGAGTGCGCCTTAAAATTTTTTGTTGAACAAATTTTTTTTAATTCTGCTCTTCGAAACCTTCAAAATACTTTTTTAACCAAAGTTGGCCAAGCGAAGGGAAAAAAGTTATGATTTTGTTAAATACCAAGAAAAACCAATAATTAGCATTTTTGGCCATACGGTTGATTTAGAGACATAACATTATTCAAACATCTTATTTAATGGATTAATTAATTTAATTTTGTTAGGACATCTAACAAAACATAAAGTATCTTTTTCAATAATATTTTGCTTGTACAATAAGCCTTATGCAGTTATCAATTAAAACCTTCTGTTATTTTAAATTTTTTTAACATTCTAGAGAAAAAATGCAAACTTTTTCCCAATCAATGTTCTATACAAAAAATTTCGAGATTTTGAGTAAAAAAATGATTAAAGTTGAATTTTAAGCAAAAATTCGAAAAAAATTGAATTTTAAAAGTTCTATAACTCTCTTATTTGTGACAATTTCGGTTTAAAACTCTGAGAATATTATTTTTTCATGAAATACTAAAAGTAAACGAGTTTTTAGCGATTTTAAAAATTTTGGCTGCTCATGACTTCCCATGAAATATCCCATATACAAGAAGAATCGGCGGGCATAACAAATTATTTAGTTAAGTTAATAGTTTATGATGCTAACTGAACTGATTTGAGCATATATTTGAACATATATAAAAAAGAAAGAATTTAAAAGAAACTGAGAAAATGTATTCGATGCCTCTTTCAGCATGTCTCATAGCTGTTATCTTAGTGCAGCGTTCCCCTTGCCGAAAGTGTAGACGAGGTAGTAGAGAGAGAAAGGTATAGTGGGGTACATGCTATCTCTTTCTACTAGCACGCGATTGGTTATACTGTGACTCCCCACCTAACGATGTCCTAGACCGATAAACTTCAAATTGCAACGAGATATTTTTATATTTATTTTACAATATTACATCACAATCGATCACAATTTAGTTAAAATCACAAAATTGAGCTAAACAAATCGTAAAGGTTAGGTTTACTGCTACAGTCATATGCTTTGGACGTTGATAGAAGGGGGAGGAGGATAGCCAATGCTGCTAGAGAGAGATAGCATGTACCCCGCTATACCTTTCTCTATCTACTACTTCGTCTACAATTTCGGCAAGGGAAACGCTGCCTCCAGTAATATATGCTCTAAGGCTGTCATCTATAAAATTTAATTCGATTCGATGATTTAAATAATAAATACCGCTTGATTTTTAACTAAACTAAAATACTCACAGTTATTTGAGAACTTAATAAAAATTATCGTTCGAGTAATACAATAGAAATATACAAAACATACTTTGTATTCATAAAGTTCCATAACTGCTGAAGTTGTTATATCTGATAATTGATTTTTCTCAAATTCATTCTCAAGCTTTGAGATGAATGTATCAAGTCTTCCCTCTTGGGCCATTGAAAACAATGGTACTGTTTCATGTGTATGATTGCTTATTAAATTTTTCGAGATTTTTTTAGTTGTTGTCTTTTCTTGTAGTAATACTAAAGGCTCCAATTCTGCCATGGAACGCGCGATATCAAAAATACTTAAAAAAATATCATGCACTGTAAAAAAACTTACAACAAAGTTTCAGAATAATTTATCTCATAAAAAAATTTATTTTACCATTCCTGTGGAAATCCAACAGTAGAAGTTAATTGAAGAACTTTCTGCTCGACATCAGTAATACCAGTAAATAATGCTATAGCCATTATCATTTGCAATTGTTTCTTTTGCAATGCTTCTGTATAGAGTGTTAACCAATATGTATTATTAGTAGCTAAGTCTGTCATGAGAGCTAATACATGAATATAAAAAATTGGCCATGGATCCTACAAAAAATTCCACTTGTTAAAATCGCAATCACATTATATCATATTTTTAATTATTACATATTTTATAGCTTATACTAACACGACAAAGATTTTTTGGCTTCTGTAATAATTCTGAGTTGTTACAACCAAGTATTGTTTTCAGTAAAGTCCGCATATTTTGTACCGAAAATACTTCAAATACTTTTGTTCTATTAGAAGGAGTCTTGACTAGCTTTTCAAAAAGTGGCACGAGTTCTGTCAGATTTTTCTGTATTTCGAAAATTTTTTTCGTAATCTCCACCCATATCGTCATCTTCTTTTTGAATTATAAGTGTCAATACTGATAAGTCTAATTCTTCTAAAACTTCTGTATTATTTCTTGTTCTTCGAGAATCAACAACAATAGTTCTAATAAGGGCTAATGCTTTTGAACCAACCTACGTAATACACAGTTATTATCCATTTATTAAAAGAAAGTTTTAAAATATTTAACATGTAACTTACATATTCTATAAAGACCCATGATGTAGCTGCTTTAATAATTACTGGATATAATTGCACTAAATCTGTTACTTTTAATTTAACCAATGAAAGTAAAAATTCCATAGCAAGACTTACACATTCTCTATTAGAAACATCTTTTAATGTTTCCAAAATATTTTTTACATTTTCTGAATAACTAAAAAAAATGGTTGAATGATTAATTGTACTAATCTATTAATAAGTATTTAATTAAAAATAATAATACACTCACTTTGGAAAAGTTAAAAGAACTGTTTTAAAACGTCCATTTTGCTCAATATCGTCAAAGAAATCTACTATGTGTCTTAATAAAAGTACATCTTCATTTTTTAAAGCTGGAATGATATTTGTAAAAGTAACTGCTGCAACATCTAAAATATACGAGTCTACGATGTCACTATATTTGAGTGCTCCAGAATAATTAATAATTTGCAACATTGCACTGTTATGCTAATATTCTGTCCTCGAGTTCTCGCTACACTTTGTAGAAATGTTTTTGTATTAACACTACGCATTAACACATATACCGCAGGAAAATTTTTATAACATAAATTAACCAATACATCTAATGAAAGTGTAATAACTTCTTCACTAGATTGAGTTACCCATTGTGATAAAGTTGTTTAGTAGATATGGCAAATGTGCTTCTTGCCATGAGATTTTGATCCCATAAGTTAATTCTTGTAAAAGTTTCAAGGCTCTTATGCTTTTTTCTGATGTTAAATTTGCCTAAAAGAAAAAATGAAAACATTGAATATTGGATTGAAAATTATCAAGATAATTTTAAAATAATAAAAAAATAAAGGTAATCTACCTTTTTTGTAATATTTACTCACCTCCAATAGTCTTGTCAAAATTGGTGCAAATTTATAAATATGAATAAGAGCTTGTCGAGCATCAAAATTTTTACAGGCTGTTTGCAAAACGTCTACAGCACTCCAAATGAGACTCGATCTTGATCCTAAGGCATTCATCAACTCGTAAAGATTAACATAGAATACTGAAGATATACTAGAACCAGGATCAAATATACTGAGGTCTAAAGATGCGCTTATTGTCTAAAACAAAATATAGTTCCATAATATTCTGAAAATTCATTTTTTAAACCATCAAAATTTTTTAAAAATTGTTTTTTTTTTTATATAGATGAATTCATACCCCGAGATTTCTTTGTATAACAGAACCTGCAGTTTCGCTTAGATGTTTTGCATATTCCACGGCAGCGGTAATGAATGCTTGTATTCAAACTTCTCCATGATCAAACATCGGATTCCACAACTATTTTAAAAATAAGCATAACCTTAAAAATATTGCTAATCAAATGGCACACAAGTCAACTGATCACTCCTATACAAAGAACTCGGGAGGCAACAGAAGTTACAGGGCGTTATTACACGATTTAGACACACTCATACACCTGGGTATATCAGAAAGCTTTTCACAACCGAGACCCGACCACTCGGAATTCGACCTTTCTATCAGAAAGTGCAAAATCGCATGCACGGGAACTCGGCGAAAACAAACTAAAATTTACACGCGAGTCGGCGAGAGCACCATTGAGGTCCAATTGACACGCCGAAGGTTGCCCAGAATATCAACTGCCGTCCAGCTATTCCACCACCAATGCTCAGGTTACCCCGCGTAGAGAGTAAATACAATAGGCGCCGTGCCCTGCGCTGCGCTCTGCGTCGTGCTCAGCGCCATATGTGCCGTGATATAAGCATTCAGCTGATTGGTTGATTCTATTAGGATCTTAGAGCATATATATATATATATATATATATATAAGATCGGGATGGGTATGGAATAACCAATCAGCTGAATGCTTATACCACGGCGCAGATAGCGCAGAGCACGGAGCAGGCCGCAGGGAACGGAGCAGAGCACGGCGTATTTCCTCCCTAAGAGAGACGTTGACAAGCCGAACCCCGCCAAATTTGCCGTTGTCGCTTTGGATACTAATTTATCAATGTCCTTATAAAGGTCGGCCGTGGTTGGCCGCGGTCTGGCGCACGCGTTCGCTTCTCTCATTGGTCGTCATAGGTGTGCGCGCCCGATAAGCCTGCTTCCAACCAATGAGAGAAGTGAGCGCGTGCGCCTGACCGCGGCCGACCGCAGCCGTCCGCAGCCAAACGTGAGCAAACGCGCTTATGTGTCTTATAGGGCCTATGCCACTGTGTAAATATATAACGCGAGCAGCAGCCGCGCTCTGTTTTTCAGATGGCACTAGATTCTAGTGAGTGCGCGCCGCCACAGCTGTCCGCGGCGCGAGGTCTCACAGGGAAAATTGGAACGAAGCATTGGAGCCCATGGTATAAGAAAACAAGGTACTTATGTCCATTAGGCATGAGACGCATTTTGAGAGGAAATTGTAGTGGGATTTTTAATTCGTGGTACCGTTAGGCCGGTGTTGTTTAGTTTGAGTTGTACTTATGGAGTAAAAGATGGTTTTGATGTTTGTAGTTTTATAGGAGTAAAGATTTTTTCTAAAATTAAATTTCTCGGTTACTATGTAGGCTGATATATTATAATGAATATATTCACTTTTTGTGTTGGGAAAGTTTTACTTTTTTCGATTAAAAAATGAATAATTCATTGATCCATCTATAAAAGAGGGACCGCGATTAAGTATCGAATTGGGGGCAGTCATATTCAAATTGGAGATCAGCCATATTGTTAGATGGATAAAACTGCCTTCCATTGGTGGGTAAAGGTGAAAATATATAGGACCACGTGCGGGCATCGCGGAAACAAAAATCCGCTAGTTTTGCACTAATCTCCAACAGTATGGAATTTTTTCGTATATTCATATTTAGAACGTGGAGTCAGACGTTTTCGAATTATTCCAAATGACTTTTTTCCAATTCTTTTTTATTTCATTTGAATTTACATTGTACTTTATGCGACCAAAATGTGTGAAAAAGTGCGAATGCTGAATGATTGAGTTAAAACAGTTAATCGGGTCAACTGAAACGTAATTGGTTCAAGTTAGGATATTTCAGTTATTAAATAATTAATAAATATCTAGTTACAAAAAAAATTTGAAATATTCTACACTTCATTTTAAATTGTCCATACAATAAATATTTAATAATACATATTTCGAATGACCAATTTCAGAAAACTTCATCATTCGCACGTCGTTGATTACTTCTACACATACCATAATCACATTAAATTTTGGCGTTTTTCCACAAGCAACAAGGTAGAACAAAAAAATCGTTGAAGTTGAACACTGTTCCGTCAACGGTCAACTGCACTGTTATCACTACGCGCATTATAGATTATACACGAGAAAATCCTGCTCAATTATCCAGACACCGCAGTCAATCATTCACTTCAATTTCCACTAAAAAAAAAAAAAAAAAAAAACCAACAAATTTTCAGTCACCCTGTCCTATCAACGACATCAATCCACAAAAAACTCCAATTCAAACATCCGACCCCGCTCTCCCACATATATGATCCTCTGCACCTATACTCCCAACTTATCATAATCAAAACAAAGTTTGCCCCTCGAGCTATAATCGCTATCGTCTACACCTCTGTACCGCTTACACATCCCCACCCACCCACATCATCGCATACCTACTCCTAACGCAGGTGCACGCTCGCGAGTTCGCGCTCAGCGCTCATTGGTCACAACGTCGTGAGTGCGCGAGACTGTCCGGCGGCCGAGCAGAGAGTGAAGAGGAAGAAGATTTTGAGGACCTGGCTTGGTGCTAGAATACCTCATACTGGAAGAAAAAAAAAAAAAAAGGAAGAAGATTGAAGGAAGTAAAAGTAACGTTGGAGATTTCCTAGAGTCCACGCGAGAGGTGAATATCATACAATCATCACACACAATTTTGTACAGAGACATATAATGTACGCGGCGAGTTGGAAAATAGTGCGCATATTACTTACTTACATAGGCGGGATGACAGAGCTCTCGCGCGCGCCGGTCGAATACACGGGGCTGACAGGGTGGAGGCGGGGTGGGTTGGGTTTGAGGTTAGGTCCTTCCTGCGGAGAACATGGCTCCTATAATATGACGTGTGTGCCCTTCGCAACCCCAGTCTATGAAATAACGTATAGCTTCCGCTCTTCCGTATTTAAATACGGTTTTAAAGCCATCGCATCAACCAGCCTTGACCGACGCGCCTGTCGCCGACTGTTTCCACTCGGACTGTTTATACGTCACCGGCGAATTCTATTCCTTACCGTGGACCAGTAAGTATTGTTCCGGGTGTAAAATAACCGCCGCGAAAAATCGATGCCCAGTTCGCGAGCGCGCATGTGTGAGAGAGAAATGACGACAGCGGCGGCCGCCGTCGCCAAGTCATCGCGCGAATGCAATTATTTCATTTCCGCTGGTGATGCGGTTCAAAGTCGCCGCCGACGCATCCGCCCAGAGTAGGTAGATGGACAGATACGGTTCCCGAAAGTATATAAGCAATGCGAAAGTTAATACTACACGTATAAGATGTACGTCTATGTCGGTTCACGCGCACGCGCGAGTGATAAGGTGTTATCGGGCCGGCGGCAATAAACGCGACGGTGCATTGCGAAATGCTATAGTAATTTGCAGTACTGCGGATTCTTTTACCCAAACATCTAGTGCCATCTGAAAAACAGAGCGCGGCTGCTGCTCGCGTTATATATTTACACAGTGGCATAGGCCCTATAAGACACATAAGCGCGTTTGCTCACGTTTGGCTGCGGACGGCTGCGGTCGGCCGCGGTCAGGCGCACGCGCTCACTTCTCTCATTGGTTGGAAGCAGGCTTATCGGGCGCGCACGCCTATGACGACCAATGAGAGAAGCGAACGCGTGCGCCAGACCGCGGCCAACCACGGCCGACCTTTATAAGGACATTGATAAATTAGTATCCAAAGCGACAACGGCAAATTTGGCGGGGTTCGGCTTGTCAACGTCTCTCTTAGGGAGGAAATACGCCGTGCTCTGCTCCGTTCCCTGCGGCCTGCTCCGTGCTCTGCGCTATCTGCGCCGTGGTATAAGCATTCAGCTGATTGGTTATTCCATATCCATCCCGATCTTATATATATATATATATATATATATATATATATATATATATGCTCTAAGATCCTAATAGAATCAACCAATCAGCTGAATGCTTATATCACGGCACATATGGCGCTGAGCACGACGCAGAGCGCAGCGCAGGGCACGGCGCCTATTGTATTTACTCTCTACGCGGGGTAACCTGAGCATTGGTGGTGGAATAGCTGGACGGCAGTTGATATTCTGGGCAACCTTCGGCGTGTCAATTGGACCTCAATGGTGCTCTCGCCGACTCGCGTGTAAATTTTAGTTTGTTTTCGCCGAGTTCCCGTGCATGCGATTTTGCACTTTCTGATAGAAAGGTCGAATTCCGAGTGGTCGGGTCTCGGTTGTGAAAAGCTTTCTGATATACCCAGGTGTATGAGTGTGTCTAAATCGTGTAATAACGCCCTGTAACTTCTGTTGCCTCCCGAGTTCTTTGTATAGGAGTGATCAGTTGACTTGTGTGCCATTTGATTAGCAATATTTTTAAGGTTATGCTTATTTTTAAAATAGTTGTGGAATCCGATGTTTGATCATGGAGAAGTTTGAACACAAGCATTCATTACCGCTGCCGTGGAATATGCAAAACATCTAAGCGAAACTGCAGGTTCTGTTATACAAAGAAATCTCGGGGTATGAATTCATCTATATAAAAAAAAAAAACAATTTTTAAAAAATTTTGATGGTTTAAAAAATGAATTTTCAGAATATTATGGAACTATATTTTGTTTTAGACAATAAGCGCATCTTTAGACCTCAGTATATTTGATCCTGGTTCTAGTATATCTTCAGTATTCTATGTTAATCTTTACGAGTTGATGAATGCCTTAGGATCAAGATCGAGTCTCATTTGGAGTGCTGTAGACGTTTTGCAAACAGCCTGTAAAAATTTTGATGCTCGACAAGCTCTTATTCATATTTATAAATTTGCACCAATTTTGACAAGACTATTGGAGGTGAGTAAATATTACAAGAAAGGTAGATTACCTTTATTTTTTTTATTATTTTAAAATTATCTTGATAATTTTCAATCCAATATTCAATGTTTTCATTTTTTCTTTTAGGCAAATTTAACATCAGAAAAAAGCATAAGAGCCTTGAAACTTTTACAAGAATTAACTTATGGGATCAAAATCTCATGGCAAGAAGCACATTTGCCATATCTACTAAACAACTTTATCACAATGGGTAACTCAATCTAGTGAAGAAGTTATTACACTTTCATTAGATGTATTGGTTAATTTATGTTATAAAAATTTTCCTGCGGTATATGTGTTAATGCGTAGTTAATACAAAAACATTTCTACAAAGTGTAGCGAGAACTCGAGGACAGAATATTAGCATAACAGTGCAATGTTGCAAATTATTAATTATTCTGGAGCACTCAAATATAGTGACATCGTAGACTCGTATATTTTAGATGTTGCAGCAGTTACTTTTACAAATATCATTCCAGCTTTAAAAAATGAAGATGTACTTTTATTAAGACACATAGTAGATTTCTTTGACGATATTGAGCAAAATGGACGTTTTAAAACAGTTCTTTTAACTTTTCCAAAGTGAGTGTATTATTATTTTTAATTAAATACTTATTAATAGATTAGTACAATTAATCATTCAACCATTTTTTTTAGTTATTCAGAAAATGTAAAAAATATTTTGGAAACATTAAAAGATGTTTCTAATAGAGAATGTGTAAGTCTTGCTATGGAATTTTTACTTTCATTGGTTAAATTAAAAGTAACAGATTTAGTGCAATTATATCCAGTAATTATTAAAGCAGCTACATCATGGGTCTTTATAGAATATGTAAGTTACATGTTAAATATTTTAAAACTTTCTTTTAATAAATGGATAATAACTGTGTATTACATAGGTTGGTTCAAAAGCATTAGCCCTTATTAGAACTATAGTTGTTGATTCTCGAAGAACAAGAAATAATACAGAAGTTTTAGAAGAATTAGACTTATCAGTATTGACACTTATAATTCAAAAAGAAGATGACGATATGGGTGGAGATTACGAAAAAAAAACTTTCGAAATACAGAAAAATCTGACAGAACTCGTGCCACTTTTTGAAAAGCTAGTCAAGACTCCTTCTAATAGAACAAAAGTATTTGAAGTATTTTCGGTACAAAATATGCGGACTTTACTGAAAACAATACTTGGTTGTAACAACTCAGAATTATTACAGAAGCCAAAAAATCTTTGTCGTGTTAGTATAAGCTATAAAATATGTAATAATTAAAAATATGATATAATGTGATTGCGATTTTAACAAGTGGAATTTTTTGTAGGATCCATGGCCAATTTTTTATATTCATGCATTAGCTCTCATGACAGACTTAGCTACTAATAATACATATTGGTTAACACTCTATACAGAAGCATTGCAAAAGAAACAATTGCAAATGATAATGGCTATAGCATTATTTACTGGTATTACTGATGTCGAGCAGAAAGTTCTTCAATTAACTTCTACTGTTGGATTTCCACAGGAATGGTAAAATAAATTTTTTTATGAGATAAATTATTCTGAAACTTTGTTGTAAGTTTTTTTACAGTGCATGATATTTTTTTAAGTATTTTTGATATCGCGCGTTCCATGGCAGAATTGGAGCCTTTAGTATTACTACAAGAAAAGACAACAACTAAAAAAATCTCTAAAAATTTAATAAGCAATCATACACATGAAACAGTACCATTGTTTTCAATGGCCCAAGAGGGAAGACTTGATACATTCATCTCAAAACTTGAGAATGAATTTGAGAAAAATCAATTATCAGATATAACAACTTCAGCAGTTATGGAACTTTATGAATACAAAGTATGTTTTGTATATTTCTATTGTATTACTCGAACGATAATTTTTATTAAGTTCTCAAATAACTGTGAGTATTTTAGTTTAGTTAAAAATCAAGCGGTATTTATTATTTAAATCATCGAATCGAATTAAATTTTATAGATGACAGCCTTAGAGCATATATTACTGGAGGCAGCGTTTCCCTTGCCGAAATTGTAGACGAAGTAGTAGATAGAGAAAGGTATAGCGGGGTACATGCTATCTCTCTCTAGCAGCATTGGCTATCCTCCTCCCCCTTCTATCAACGTCCAAAGCATATGACTGTAGCAGTAAACCTAACCTTTACGATTTGTTTAGCTCAATTTTGTGATTTTAACTAAATTGTGATCGATTGTGATGTAATATTGTAAAATAAATATAAAAATATCTCGTTGCAATTTGAAGTTTATCGGTCTAGGACATCGTTAGGTGGGGAGTCACAGTATAACCAATCGCGTGCTAGTAGAAAGAGATAGCATGTACCCCACTATACCTTTCTCTCTCTACTACCTAGATTTTGGATAGCTCTTGGTCGAGTTCTTTGGGCAAAATAATTGGTCCATAAATTTCAGAGATATTTGAGGTTAAAAATTTTAAAATTTTTTTTTTAAATCCTAATTTCTCGAGAACGGTTCAATGAATTAGCTACAGATTTCTAGACAATTTTGTATGTGATATAGATATTTTTTTTATATATTCAAAATGAATTCGATGCCCAATAAAATTGAACTATTACGACGAAAGATATTTGAGGTTTAAAATAAAGGTAATTGCACATGTGATAATATTTTGAAAAAATTGATTTATAAAAATATCGGGTTGTCGCACGAGAAAAAGAGTAATAAGAATGAATTTTCGAAAATATATATTAATTTATTACGAATATTCATAAAGAAAATTGGGTATGATACAATTAATTATTGTTATAAAAAATTAAAAAAAAAAATGAATAAATACATTATTTTGAGGAAGCTAAGTGCCAATGTATTGGCAGCGTTTGTTTACTATGATTTAGATAGTTTTAATTAGTTTAAATGATAAGAAAAATAAGATACGTGTTTCAAGCAAAAAATCAAATGTTTTTATTATAATTATAAATATTCAGAAGTTTTATACATATACTTGAGTTTCAAAATTCAAATCTAACACATTTTTAATTGTAAAATAATTCAAATATTCGCGCTTATTTAAAAAAATTATTTGTTTTTTATGTATCAGCTGAAACAAAAGTATGCCAAGGAGAAGGGAGTTCAAAAAGGGATGGAGAAACCGCTCATAAATGATGTCAAAGAAACCATAGTAAACTTTTATGAGTGCATACTCTGCACTCAATATACAATCCCACAACCGTACTGCTGCATAAACAATCATTATATATGCTTTAAATGCTGGAGTACTTTGAATGCACCACCACCATGTCCGCAATGTAAGTTGCAATTGAGACTTGCCGATGAAAACATCTGTGAGATTGCCAAGTCCTTCCGGTACCGATGCCTCAATGCAGGATGTACTGAAATTTGTTCATACGAGGATATAAGCGAGCACCACAGGGTGTGTGCATTGGACCCGGATAGGCACAATGAAGATCGGCGGGAGTACAGGGAGGAATTGAGATTGAAACAACGGCAGCAAATTGGAAGAAATGGAGGGAACTATCAGACACATGAAGTGATTACTATCGACGACTTCGACGTTTCACAAAGGCCATTAAATATAATCCCTGCGGGGGCAGAAAATGACGTGGAGGTTGTTGGGTGGCGCCGTCGATGAAGGCTAATTGAAGTTTAATTCAATACTATTAATATTTTATTCATTAATATTCAATACTATTAATATTGTATTATTTAATTGTATTACGAACTTAGAAAAATAGTCTTTTAATGTTACGGATACGAATGTTTAAATCTTAAGGAGATTATAAAGTGTTTTATGTGACACTACTATAGAATAAGTCAATGAAAGACAAAAGTATATATACACATATGTAGTTGTTTGCAGCTAATGGCAGTCGTGGTAGAATATACTATAGGATAGGCCGCTAACGGTTCTACTGCCCAGGTTCAAAAATAAGGCAAAAAGCTTAGTTTTTTGTTGCGAAAGGGATTCTTTTGCTTTGAGACGAAAACTGCCTTTTTATAAACACACTGTTGATCCGTTTATAACGAACGGATTAATTCTTTTGACTTAAATCTCTTTTACATCAGATAATTTCTTTTCCCGGGAAAATAATATTTTATTAATATATTTGAGATATTTAATAGCGTTTTCAAAGGGATATTTGTTTTTACATTTAAAGAAGCTTTCTGGTACTTAGTAGATAAATTTATTGGAAAACGTATTTTTAATTTGATAAATACTTTGTAGGTGTTTATTTATTCGATTGTCAATAGTTTGATAAATAAACGAGGTCATGACCATTCTGACTTTGAGGATCACTTGCAAGACTTCAGTAAACGTGCAATTGCATAGTCAATGTGACTAGTAGTCACTTATAGTGTCTACTTACATTATATTTTAATACGATAGTTTTTGACCTTGATAAGGGGCGGAATAAACCGTCCGAAACGTTGGACATTTAAGTTTTTGTCTTATTTTTGAACCTGGGCGTGGAGGTTGTTGGGTGGCGCCGTCGATGAAGGCTAATTGAAGTTTAATTCAATACTATTAATATTTTATTCATTAATATTCAATACTATTAATATTGTATTATTTAATTGTATTACGAACTTAGAAAAATAGTCTTTTAATGTTACGGATACGAATGTTTAAATCTTAAGGAGATTATAAAGTGTTTTATGTGACACTACTATAGAATAAGTCAATGAAAGAAAAAAGTATATATACACATATGTAGTTGTTTGCAGCTAATGGCAGTCGTGGTAGAATATACTATAGGATAGGCCGCTAACGGTTCTACTGCCCAGGTTCAAAAATAAGACAAAAAGCTTAGTTTTTTGTTGCGAAAGGGATTCTTTTGCTTTGAGACGAAAACTGCCTTTTTATAAACACACTGTTGATCCGTTTATAACGAACGGATTAATTCTTTTGACTTAAATCTCTTTTACATCAGATAATTTCTTTTCCCGGGAAAATAATATTTTATTAATATATTTGAGATATTTAATAGCGTTTTCAAAGGGATATTTGTTTTTACATTTAAAGAAGCTTTCTGGTACTTAGTAGATAAATTTATTGGAAAACGTATTTTTAATTTGATAAATACTTTGCAGGTGTTTATTTATTCGATTGTCAATAGTTTGATAAATAAACGAGGTCATGACCATTCTGACTTTGAGGATCACTTGCAAGACTTCAGTAAACGTGCAATTGCATAGTCAATGTGACTAGTAGTCACTTATAGTGTCTACTTACATTATATTTTAATACGATAGTTTTTGATCTTGATAAGGGGCGGAATAAACCGTCCGAAACGTTGGACATTTAAGTTTTTGTCTTATTTTTGAACCTGGGCAGTAGAACCGTTAGCGGCCTATCCTATAGTATATATATATATATACATAATTTATATTATATACGGTGAGTTACAAGTCCACAAGCCAAAGAGGTGGAGCTAGTAAAAATAGAAAACATTTCAAATGTTTATTGTTTAACTAAATGATGATTCCTCGCTAGGATAATTTGCATAGTGAAAAGGTTATCGCTGGACGTAACAGAGAGGAGACTTTGCGTGATGGAAAATTTAATTCCGTATTCTGTATAATGAACTGAGGAAAGCATTTGTCCACGAGAATAATGGAAGTGTACCTTTTTAGCACATTTGATCGACGCATGAGAACTGTAACTTTTGTTAATAAAAATGAAAAGATTTCAGCATTTTTCTCAAACCATCGCATCTTTTAATGTCCTTGTACAGAAAATTGTGTAAAAAGCAATGCTGAAGCGGGGTGTTTTACTCTGGTGCCAATATTTGTTTGTTGAATTTAATAAATTAAGTATTATATTTGCCGACCCGCTTTACCGTGACTCTGTGTATATCTTGATCGAAATAGATTCACCAGCCCGGTTCAGCGTGGTCCTGCGTGTCTTGACCTCGATAGATTGGCAGGCCCGGTTTCAGCGCAGCCCTGCTGCGTTTCTAACATCGTTCATCGTCGTGGACTTTTGCTATTTTTCAATTTTTGCTGTTTGGGCATCCTGACTTGACAAGATACCTCGACTACAGCAGCATCGATCACATAAGGTACTAATAGTTAATAATAACCCTTCTTTTTGAACGTCCGTAGAAAAGCTCTGTCGCCATTTTCTGAGTGCGACAATTTCGTATAAGAAGCACATGGGTCATATCGCAAGACTACCAAGCACACACGCTGACTCATTTAATTTTGGATTTGCCATATTTAATTTCTTACTGTTTGATAATCAATACCCTATTGAAAAATCTCAGGTGAGATCTCAGGTGATTTCTCAGGTGAGATGTCATGTAAAATCTCACGCCAAAATCTCACCTGAGATTCTGCTCCAGATGCTGCAGAAAACTTACGTTAATTAAAAATCTGCTTGTTCGGTATTGGGAATCGCCTTTTAGGATGTTTTACCCCCCAGATGAGCTCAAAAATACATGTTTAAAAGCATTTTACACAATTTTTCAATTTTTAAAATTTGATACATGATATCTCAGGTGATTTCTCAGGTGAGATATCATGTGAGATCTCAGGTGAGGTATCATGTATCAATTTAGAAAAATTGAAAAATTGTGTAAAATGCTTTTAAACATGTATTTTTGAGCTCATCTGGGGGGTAAAACATCCTAAAAGGCCATTCCCAATACTGAAGAAGCTGATTTTTAATTAACGTAAGTTTTCTGCAGCATCTGGAGCAGAATTTCAGGTGGGATTTTGGCGTGAGATTTTGCATGAGATCTCACTTGAGAAATCACCTGAGATCTCACCTGATATTTTTCAGTAGGGTAGTCGTTAATTTTGTTTTCCAACAAGTAACATTTTAAAAACCACTTTATTTTTAATTAATCAATTTGTAACGAAATTATCGTTGCTCTTTTTTAAAAATAAGTACTTGATTCAGTTGTTTAATTTATAGTACTATTTGAGTACGACAAGTCTTGAAAATAGAATAGTGACGATTTATAAATTGCATTACCTTTGTAATAATTATAATTTTATCGTGTTAAAATTTGGAATTTGTCGGTATATCTTTCAATGTACCTAATTTAAATTTAGTTTATTTAAAAACTTTTATATCATTATTAATATGTATTTCGACTATGCTGCATTTTGTTTTTGTCACGGTAAATAAACGATAGGAACAGCGTATGTTAAGATATACTAATAAAGAGAAATTTTTTATAAACTCCAAAGAAAATAAAACAAAACGCCGATCTTATTTTTCGAGAGCAATTTCTTAGAACTCCTGCCTCGACTACGACGCGTGACCCCCCCCCCCCCCCATCCATGAAAACGCCGTAGTTGACTTATCATTGGCTGCGCGCCTCTGCTCTCTCGCGCCGCCGCCAATTTAGCACCGGCGGGTGGGGGTTCAACTTCATCTGGACCATCGTGAGTGATGATTTAGAAAAGGGAGCGAGGGGCTATCACCTTCCCTGCCTACCCCTATCGATGGCACGTTCGCGCTCGCGTTCTCGCTTGCCGTGGTCACTCGACTCGGCATGAAGAAGCGGGGAACATCTCTGTGACAGTTTTTCTCCCTTAACATCGTCTCGGCGTTTCTTGCCGCGAGAATTTGGCCGGCCCGCTTAACCATTGGCTCTGCGTTTCTCGCCGATATCTACTAGCTAATAGATTAGCCGGCACGCTTGACCGTGGCTCTGCATTTCTCGCAGAGTATTAAATCTGCCGGCCCGCTTTACCGTGACTCTGTGTATATCTTGATCGAAATAGATTCACCAGCCCGGTTCAGCGCGGTCCTGCGTATCTTGACCTCGATAGATTCGCAGGCCCGGTTCCAGCGTAGCCCTGCTGCGTTTCTAACATGGAGAAATGAATCGCCAGCCTGGTTCAGCGCGGCCCTGTGTTTTCTCCAGGAACCAATAGATTCGCCGGTCTCGATCATCGCCGTGGACTTTTGCAATTTTTCAATTTTTGCGGTTTGGGCATCCTGACTTGACAATATACCTCGACTACAGCAGCATCGATCACATAAGGTACTAATAGTTAATAATAACCCTTCTTTTTGAACGTCCGTAGAAAAGCCCTGTCGCCATTTTCTGAGTGCGACAATTTCGTGTAAGAAGCACATGGGTCATATCGCAAGACTACCAAGCACACACGCTGACTCATTTAATTTTGGATTTGCCATATTTAATTTCTTATTGTCTGATAATCAATAGTCGTTAATTTTGTTTTCCAACAAGTAACATTTTAAAAACCACTTTATTTTTAATTAATCAATTTGTAACGAAATTATCGTTGCTCTTTTTTAAAAATAAGTACTTGATTCAGTTGTTTAATTTATAGTACTATTTCAGTACGACAAGTTTTGAAAATAGAATAGTGTCGATTTATAAATTGCATTACCTTTGTAATAATTATAATTTTATCGTGTTAAAATTTGGAATTTGTCGGTATATCTTTCAATGTACCTAATTTAAATTTAGTTTATTTAACAACTTTTATATCATTATTAATATGTATTTCGACTACGCTGCATTTTGTTTTTGTCACGGTAAATAAACGATAGGAACAGCGTATGTTAAGATATACTAATAAAGAGAAATTTTGTATAAACTCCAAAGAAAATAAAACAAAACAACGATCTTATTTTTCGAGAGCAATTTCTTAGAACTCCTGCCTCGACTACGACGCGTGAATCCCCCCCCCCCCTTATCCATGAAAACGCCGTAGTTGACTTATTATTGGCTGTCTGCCTCTGCTCTCTCGCGCCGCCGCCAATTTAGCACCGGCGGGTGGGGGTTCAACTTCATCTGGACCATCGTGAGTGATGATATAGAAAAGGGAGCGAGGGGCTATCACCTTCCCTGCCTACCCCTACCGATCGCACGTTCGCGCTCGCGTTCTCGCTTGCCGTGGTCATTTATGATGCCCTAGCGTCAACTAAAATTCGCGTCTTTTGTCGGGAGACGTAGTGGCTGCTCGGTTCGGTGCCACTGTGTACGCTTTAGAGTACCGGTCTCTCGAGCGGGATCGCGTGCCCGTTTTTGCCAACATTTCTCGGCGATGCTCGGATACGAACCTGATGCCGAATCCTTATCGAATTTCCCAAGATATATAATATTATTTCCTTGTTGTATACACATTTTGATCATATTATTTATGTTCTTTTTTTTAAGGTGGGAATGATTGGGGGGGGGGGTGACTTTCAAAAATCTGAAATTAATAAATTCTATATTGAAAAATTATTTATTTGACATTTATATTGAGTCATTCGTGACTTAAAACCCTCTGATTTTTCAACAATCTTTTTCATCGAATTATTTTTGCTTGTATTGGTGACTTTATTTTTCGAAATCTCATATTTGATTATAATTTTAAAATTGCTTAGAATAATTATAAGTGTTTTTAATATTCGTGAAAATTCAAGTTATTTATTTTTTGTAAATTAAAATAAAAAATTTGAAATATGTTCTGTTTTTCATCGAATAAGGAATAATATTTATAACGTTGTTGTTTAAGAAATACGAGAAGGTATAATCTTATTTATATAATATGTGAATATGTACATCCTCACGTCAGATTCACGTGTGAAATATGGAAGATTGTAATCTTCGAAAAAGAGACTTGTCCTGCCGCTACGAGGGCATCTGCTAGCATCATCGCACGCGCATACACAACCCCGTTAATAATAGTGCATTACGATAATGTAGTGGCAAGTCGTACTTTACGGCACCGAGTGTTTAAGCGCGCCAGCGTAGCGAGTACCATAAAGAACACCGTTCCATATAGAAAGGCTTATGACACGCGTATCGTACATTATTTAATAGCTCCGACTGCACAAATCAGCCATATCACGCCTATCCGTGACATTAGCAGTCCATCCTTGGCTGGTTCAGTATCGTCCGAGTACTTATGTCATGGGATAGGTGTGAAATTTATTCGGACCTTGTTAATACAGAAGTAATAAGTTCATCAGCCCAATTTACTCGGGCTCAGTGTTCCACCTTATGAACCTTTTGGGCGAGGTAACGCGAGAAGACGATATCGTCATCGTTGACCGTAATTAACAGTAAATTCTTTGAAATGATAAGAGCTATTTTTCTTAAAGTATTTGGTTTTCTCGAAATGAATTTTACCTTTCGAAAGTACAAGTCTAAAGTTAGAAAATAGTAAATTGTCGAATTGAAGAAATATGAAGGGTTGAGAAAGTAATAAGCTTAAAAAGACAGCAGAGAGCGGCCGTGCGCGCTCTTGACGCTACGACCGAGCATCATGCTCCAATAAACGTAGTGCACCATTTCGTTGTTTCATATTTAAAAGTATGAGAAATCCAATGTCTCGAAGGTGATATATTTAACTTAAAATCTGAATATAATTTATACTTTAATAAAGAATTTTTTTTATTTGATTTTATTTCAACAAGTCATTTCGATGTACATCAAACGCCCGCTTATATGAAAAATATAAACAAACAATATTACGTTGCCATGCACATAGCTACAGCATGGCAACGCTTCAGACCAATCACATTGCGAATAAAACGTGAAATATCATAACCATCAATTTTAATAAAGGGAATATAATTGGAAAATTTTCTGATGCTCAAAATAGTTTTAGTGATAATTTTTTTGTTTTTTTTTTAGTGTATGCTAATAACTGTTTTTGTTAATTTCAGTCTTTGATCTAGTTTTTTCTGTAGTTTGTAAATATTTATCTTTTTTATAAAAGAAACCAAATAATAGTTTCAAAATATTTAGTTGCCTACTAGTAACGATATTTTGACGTCAATATATATAACTACCGGCTACTTTCCGCAAACTTGCTCACCTATCATTACTTTTTACTAAATCTCTAAGTTGGTACAAAAAAAAAGAAGTCGTTTCTTAATGATTTGCTTTTTATAATGAAAAAATAAATTTTTCAAAAGTGCATATAAACTAGAACAAATGCTGCCGCCTTCAATATAAACTGTCTGGAATTAAATCGTTCCGCTGTATCAAATTATTAGGAAATATTAAAAAGTTTGAACTAAAACGATTTTCAACATCAGAAACTTGCGAATTATGTCGATCAATGTAAAAAGCAAAAAAAAATAAAAATATAATGAAAATAAGTGTGTACGGCAAAATGAATTAAAAAAATAAAAAATAAAAAATAAAAGAAAAATTAGTAATTAAACTATAAATTGACATATTTAGTATTTTTAATAGTACATTGTGCAACTAGGGAGGAAAATTGCCTTTTTCTAGCGAGGATGATGATTGAGCATGAGTGATACATCAGTGCTCAAAATCATCATACGAATCTGAAAAAGTCAATTGCTCCCTTGTTACACGTAGTACTTTTTTTTAATAAGTGCAGGAATAGAACCTTTTTTGCATGAAAAGTGAATGGGAGATCGGGTATATCGAATCGTCATATAGCGGGAGACTAAGAACTTTTCCTCCCGCTACTCTAGGAGACCTCGCCAAACGTTCGAAATGTTCGATTTTAGATTCACTTTTCTACGCAGAAAAAGGGCATTTTTATGCATGTGTTGAAAAATATATTTTTCTTATTACCAAAATATTGTCACAATAGCTTAAGTACTGATAATTTTTCTGTCTCATAAACATTTTCATAGATTATTTTCATTTAATCATTTTTTATTTCTTTTAATATTAAGGTGTAAAGTGTCACTATGAATGGGAACAGGCAGAGGGTGATTTTGCCTCTGCATCTAAGAATCCACCAAAACCGCATTTATGTGGTGAGCCGTCGCACTCTTCAAGGCTTGATGTAAGAATGCCGTTGTATTGTCTGCACTAGTATGCATGTCAAATATAAATAAATTATTGTATATTCGTTTCTTTATACATCATCTAGTTTGTCGACGGTAGAAAAGACAATTTGAACGCGCAATTGTATATGTTGGTTAAATTTGCCTTTTTCACATTTTTATATATGTGTGTTGAATTTGCCTTTTTCGAATTATTTTTTAGTTATCTAAGATGTAAGAACAGTGGCATTTGTCCAGGAACGGCAAGATTACACATGAATAACCTAGATAATATAATTCCAATACACCCGCATGCCGAAGTATGCGAGGAGTTTGAAAATGCTGAAAATGTTGTAAGGTTCAGAAATGCTGTTAGAGAAGCCTTGAATAACCATTGGTATCAACTGAGAGAATTGTACGACAGTCTTGCGCTGATGTAAGTTAAAGACAAAATAGATTTATTTTTATACGGGTATTGATGTATTTTTCTTTGCTTATTAAATAGAAAAAATTGATTGTTTTAAATTAATTTTTGCAATGCTTTCCTCTCTTTCGCTGTTTTCATTCCTGATTAACTATATAACGGTTTATTTATAATTTTTACAGCTATCCTGAAGCATCGGCCGTAGTAAGCTTTAACAGTATTAGATCAAGTATGCTCAGATGGAGATCCCTCTCCTTCCCACCTTCACCTTCTACAATTGAGGCTTTCGGAGATGCACTTTTACAAATTCACGAAGGTGGAATTTTGGACTATGCTCATGGAAGACTGAGAACACGGCGCTTGATTGACGAGAATGGCGACAGCCATATTATATTATATGATGAAGAATTCTTGAGGGCGGAGTTCTCAACAGTTGATAAAATAATGGTGGATGCAACCTTCAGCTCAACGCCGCGCATAGAACGATGCTACCAATTTTTAACAATTCTTGGTGTTAAATATAATCATGTTCGTAAAAATTTTGTACGCGATGACAAATGCTTAAAAGTATTTTTCCAATATTAATATTTCAAACATTTCAACATAAAATATTTTTACAGGCTGTTCCGTGCTTTTGGGCATTAATGTCCCGAAACACGCAGATCGCTTACAAAGAATGTATTCAAGAATTCAAGTATTTTATTGGAGGTGCCAGTATAACAGTGGTAATGGCGGACTTTGAATATGCTCTACGTGCAGCCTGTACAGAAATTTTTCCAGGAGTTCGAATCGCAGGCTGTAACGTACATTTTGACAGGGTTATTATTAATTTAAAAATATTCTATTTGGATCACTGGTTGTTTATAAATGAGAAATGGTTTTAATATTTTTGTTACCAGGCCATTTACCATAAAATCCGAGAACTTCAATTACAACATATAATTCGTAATGATGCAAACATTGAAATTACAATAAAAAAAGTCATTGCTCTGGCGTTTCTACCACATGAGGATATAGAAGTAACCTTGAATGAGATAATTCAAGGCTTAAGCCAGAGAATAAAAAATATTTTAAGAAGATTTTTTAATTATTTCCAAAGGCAGTGGATCAATATAGTAACTCCGAAAGGATTTTCTGTATTTGGGTTGCCGACGAGAACGAACAACGCCATCGAGAGTTACCACGCACGACTGAATCACCGAATGGGGCACCATCCAACGCCATGGGCGTTTACATGTAAGTAAATTTTATTTTTACAACTGGTCCTAACAAACAAAAAGGCTTTTGAAATTTTTCAGAGAACATCTCTGTAACAGTTATTCTGCTTTAACAGCGTCTCGGCGGTTCTTGCCGAGAGAGATTGACCGGCCCGCTTAACCATTGGCTCTGCGTTTATTGCCGATATCTACTAGCTAATAGATTAGCCGGCACGCTTCACAGTGACTCTGCATTTCTCGCAGGGAGTATTATATATGCCGGCCCGCTTTACCGTGACTCTGTGTATATCTTGATCGAAATAGATTCACCAGGCAGGTTCAGCGCGGTCCTGCGTGTGTTTCCCTCGATAGATTTGCAAGCTCGGTTCCAGCGCAGCCCTGCTGCGTTTCTAGCATGGAGTAACGGAATCGCCAGCCTGGTTAAGCGCGACCCTGCGTTTCCTCTAGGAAATAATAGATTCGCCAGTCTCGAATTCGCCGTCTCTTTTCCAAATAAATATTAGAATTGTCAGTGAAGTGTAGATAAATTTAAAAAATGTTTTTAGGTACACTTCTCAGTATCGTAGATGCGGCTGTTGTAGATGTGGAAAGATTGTCCCGAGGATTACGAGTCCGGCGCATTCCGCGATATATATCACGATTTCGTGATATACAGATCAGTAGGAGTAAGTTACAATAAATATTTAAAATTTACGCAATAATTTCCAAAATATGTTATTAATAAATAGTTATGAATGTCAGATTTTCTTTTTCCAAACGTCTTGTGAATTTTTCTAATTTTATTCTAGTTTGGAGGCTGTACGCCTATCAAAGGCTTAGTAAAATGGAACTGCTCACAATAGTTTGTAATATAAAAGGAAATATTATGCGAAAAATCGAACTTATGGCACACCTAGATAACGAGCTGCGTGAAAGATATGAGGAAGCTTTCGTTGGAGTAGATAATCGTATGCATACAAATAATTAATTAAATATTTAGTACAGTTCATTTTATAATATTTATATATCTAATTTTGTTTTTCAGAAAATGTTATTGATCCGGAATTTGACTATACTATTGTCAATGTAGGTTACTTGACCGAAAGAGAAGTTAACGAAGTACGCCGATTGCTTCAAGTAGCTGTGATAGTTCCAGGTAAACTTTTTGTGTAATATTTTATTAACAGATGTACCTGATCATTTATTTATTATTAATCCTCAATCCGTAGATGACGAACAATCGGATGGCAATGATGAAGAAAATGAAGTCGACATCGAATTCATGGCCATACTAAGGCCTGAACCTCCGCCAGTACTACAAAAACAAATACCTGTTTTGGCTGAAGGGGAAGCGAATAATGTCGCAGTACGACCGGTGCTAGCGACGGTGCATGAAAACGCGGCGGCGGTACATGAAGACGCGGCGGCGGTACATGAAGTCGCTGCGGTTCAACGACGGCGTCGTCGTCGACGCTTACGCCGACGATATAATCCAGTGGAAGTGATTCCGCCGCTTGAGAATAACGCAGCGGTAGAAGGTACGTTGAAAATAAATGTATTGTTATGAAAAGAAGTTAAAAGTTTACTATAATCCGTTTTGATATTATCAACGATTTCATTTAACCTTTCTAATGGTGTATTAAAAGATAATTATTTTCAAACAATCTTTTAATTTATTGCTTTAGTTGTTATAAATAATGATAAACTTGATTTTTGATGCAGTCGTACAAGTACAGTTACTTCCTCAGCCAGAGATGATAGCACAACCCCCAATAGATGTTGAAGTAGAGGTTCCGGCTCCCATCGAACTGATTGGACGCGATGAAAATGATGCGATGGCACTAGGTAATATATAACATGATTTTAAATTATTTCATTGCTTTATTTTTCGTTTTAGTATAACACACGCGCGTACACGTGCAACATGTATTGCTTACATTTTGTTAACATTTTTAATCAACTTTTGTCGTGCATTGTTTTATCGCTTAAGGGGGTCATAGAGGTATAGACCTTCTAGACCAAAATCACCTGAAAAAATATAATAAAATATAATTAGATGTGTATACTAATAATAAATAATAAGTAGGTACAATTTCTGATAAAATAGCCCAAGATATAATCTGTAGACCAATTTTTCTCAGAGATATTGCAATCCCAAGATTTTTGCTTTGGCGTAGCTTTTAAAAAAAACTAATCGATAGATTTCCATGGGAGAGTGACTAAATTACTTGAAATATATTCAGCTAAGGATGCACGAGTTGGAAATACTAAAAAAAAAATTTTAAATAATTTTAAAATCCTAAAAACCACTTTTTATTGCTTAATTTTAATAATTTTTGTGATTTTTTGTGGTTTTTAGGATTTTAAAATTATTTAAAATTTTTTTTTTATTATTTCCAACTCGTGCATCCTTAGCTGAATATATTTCAAGTAATTTAGTCACTCTCCCATGAAAATCTATCGATTTGTTTTTTTTAAAAGCTAAGCCAAAGGAAAAATCTTGGGATTGCAATATCTCTGAGAAAAATTGGTCTACAGATTATATCTTGGGCTATTTTATCAGAAATTGTACCTACTTATTATACATTATTAGTATATACATCTAATTATATTTTATTATATTTTTTCAGGTGATTTTGGTCTAGAAGGTCTATACCTCTATGACCCCCTTAAGGCGATATACCTGGCATATATCCTGGCAGAAAGTGCCACTTTTGCTCCCGGCTCAAAAACGCGAATGTGATATTTTCGGATACGAGTATGGTGAAAAAAATTGTATATTACGCACGTAGGGATGAAAAATAATGAATGTCTCATATCGCATGTAAATTGTCACCCGAGCCGAAGGCGTCGGTGACAATATATACTATTCTCGTATATGTCGTAATATACTATTCTCTTGTCATACGGCACATCAAAGTTACAAATAATCATCAATTACTGATGACGTGATTCGCGTTGTAGGAGTACAACAACAAGTGGTTCCGCAAGCAGAAAATGCTCAACCCCCAATCAATGTGGAAGGGACCATTCCGAATGATGGTGATGCAGTCCGACAAGGTAATAACAACGTTAACTAAACTTTATTCAAAACTTTATTGACAACCGCATTTTTCAGAGAGCGTATCGAAATTACGTGAAATCTCCCATGTATTTCATGATCGAAGCCCCGGATGCAATAACCAGCTCACTGCTAATAAACACGTAAAAGTATTGTCCAAAGGGCAAAATTTTCAAACTAGTAAAATAGATTTTTAAAATTTACTAACTTGTAGAGAATAAAGAGGCAAATATTTCTCCCAAAGGATTTTATTTTTATTCGTTTTTATTTTCAAGATAAAAATTAAAAACGAAAAATTTCACTAATTTTTTTTCGATCGCTCTATCTTGCTCAAAAGTTATTGAAATGCTTCTATATAAAAAAAAAAGGTATACTCACAATCGTTCAGCAATGCCTATAGATTGATACAATATCAGAAAAGTAATTATTGTTGATATATATTTCATTGTAAATACGTGGCGATAGGTAATTGATTAGCTTTCGTTTCGTTAAAGGGAGAAAAGTATCGAGGGAACTTGAAGCTACCGAAGAACCTCCAGCGAGGCATTTGTTCGACTATATTTGAATAAATTTTGTACGGAGTTCCAGGTCGATTCGATCAAAAATGACTTAATTAGAGCAATATTAGTATAAAATGACTAAATTAGATCAATATTAGTAAAATGCGCGGTTCTGGTTACGGCGTACACATTTTCAGCGCTTGCAAATAAGAGAGCACGAGGCGCGACCAAAAGAAATAACTCGTGTCTCCCTGCCGTTGCCGATAGCAGGCGTTTTACTAATATTGATCAAATTTAGACATTTTTAATAGAATCGACGTGAAACTTTGTCCAAAACTTTTTCAAACATATAGGAACAAATGTGCCGCTGGTGAAAGTTCTTCGTAAGCTTCGACTACTTTTTTCCCTTGGAAGTACAGAACAAAACGTTATAAGCTACTGCCACGTATTTGCAATTAAATAAATATCAACAATAATTGCTTTCCTGATATTTTATAAATCTATAAGCATCGCTTGACTATTTTGCGTATTCAAGTTTCCAATAATTTCGATGAGTTTTGAGCAAGTGAGAGCGATTTATGTTACAATAACCTACCGAGGAAAAGTGAGTGAAATTTTTTGTTTACAATTTTTATCCTGAAAATAAAAACGAATAAAAAAAAAAAAATTTATTTGGGGGAAAGATTAGCCTCTTGATTCCCTACAAGGAAGTAGCCCTTATCTTTTACGTGTTTTCGAGCGCTAAGCAGGTTATTATTATTGCATCAGGGCCTTCAATTGTACAGTGAAAGTTTATTTAAGTTAGAAAGTTTCGGAATATCTAAAAGCGTGACCCTATACATCGGATTTTCATTCTTGCGTGAATTACTGACAATCCTTATATACCCGATAAAAAAATTTAATTCGGAAATGTGTAACCGCCTCTGGAAAATACAGTTTGCGAATATAGTGAATAAAAAAGTTAGTTAAACTTGTGTACAACATGTAATAAAGTACGCTTAAAAATACTAAATAAACGTTTATTTTCTTACTTGTTGTACATACTGTTATTACTAGTATTTGTGTTATTCACAATTCTATTTTACGTTTGAGTAATTTTCTCGTTAATATTATGCCACAAAAAATATGTTTAAAAAGGTAATGTTGACGAAACATGTAATACATTAACAACTACAAGCATAGTTCAATGCATCCGGGTCATCGAACTATATCCTAAATGAACACACTCATATCTCTGCGTTTTTGACAATAGACCTTATTATGATATACAATCGATTTTATTTCTAAAAAAGAAGAGCTAAAGTTAGCTATGTTGATAGAATCACAAAACTTTTTTTTTATGCTAGCTTTGCGATTATTTAGGTTACGAAGGTTAAGTTTATTAATGGAGTCAGGAAAAGTATAAATCTGTGATTTATTGTGTTAACAAAATATTAATTTCGTAGAACATCATCGATTATTGAAAATGAAGAATGAAAACGATTCAAATTGTATTATTTGATCAAAAAATTGTCAGAACTATTTTTAATGTTCATGTTAAACAGTTTATTAAAGAATGAATGTTTGAGAATACGAATAGGAGCTTATTATTTTTTATATTAAATTAATTTAATAATTTCTCTGCTACAACTGACAACATAAGGCAGAGTCATGCGTATTAACTTTTATTACTTCACCACGATGCAGCACGGCTTCACATTATTTTTGAAGATAACTACACATACGGTTGATAGTAGTTATCGTAGTTCCCTTTATTAATTGCGCACGATGTACGGACTTCCACAGTTTAAAAAGTATAATTTTTATTATTAATTCATTTATTTATCGTGATCTCTCGATAACAAAAAATATAAATAATTAATTAAGAAGTTTCTTTGCATTCGTTGCAGGACATTAAAGGCTTATTTTTCGATGTTATACAAGTCACATTTATTTTTCTCTATATAATTGACGATTAAATCAGACGCATAATGGTTGAGGGAACGTATTGCAACTCCTTTTATAAGTTGAGCGCAATGCACGGCCTCCTATTATTTGTTATTTAGATAACACCTTTAGAGTACTCGTGGTTGAGGGTACTCATCGATGTTCCTTTTATTGGTTGAGCACGATGAACGGACTTCCACAGTATGTAAATTATAATTTGTATTATTTATTAATTTATTTTTCGTAATCTCTAAATTAATAATTATCATAAAAACAGTATAGATTAATAATTAAGATGTTAAATTTAATTATTATTCGAACACGTTCTTTGTATTCGTTATAGGACATTGAACGCTTATTTGTTGATGTTATACAAGTCACATTTATTTTCTCTATATAATTGACGATTAAATCAGACGCATAATGGTTGAGGGAACGTATTGCAACTCCTTTTATAAGTTGAGCGCAATGCACGGCCTCCTATTATTTGTTATTTAGATAACACCTTTAGAGTACTCGTGGTTGAGGGTACTCATCGTTGCTCCTTTTATCGGTTGAGCACGATGAACGGACTCCCATAGTTTCAAAATTATAGTTTTTATTATTTATAAATTTATTTATAGCGATCTCTCTAGAATAAAAAAAAATAAAAACACTATATCAATAATTAAGAGGTTAAATTTAATTACTATTTCGTCTATTTTATTGAAAATATTTGTTATGTTTTATATGGAACCCGTTCCTTTGTATTCGTTACAGGACATTGAACGCTTATTTTTTTATGTTATACAAGTCACATTTATTCTCCCTGTATAATTGACGTATAAATCAGACGCACAATGGTTGAGGGATCGTATTGCAACTCCTTTACTAAGTTGAGCGCGATGCACGGCCTCCTATTATTTATTATTCAGATAACGCCTTTACTACTCGTGGTTGAGGGTACTCATCGATGTTCCTTTTATTGGTTGAGCACGATGAACGGACTTCCACAGTATGTAAATTATAATTTGTATTATTTATTAATTTATTTTTCGTGATCTCTAAATTAATAATTATCATAAAAACAGTATAGATTAATAATTAAGATGTTAAATTTAATTATTATTCGAACACGTTCTTTGTATTCGTTATAGGACATTGAACGCTTATTTGTTGATGTTATACAAGTCACATTTATTCTCCCTGTATAATTGACGTATAAATCAGACGCACAATGGTTGAGGGAACGTATTTCAACTCCTTTAATAAGTTGAGCGCTATGCACGTCCTCCTATTATTTGTTATTCAGATAACACCTTTAGAGTACTCGTGGTTGAGGGTACTCATCGTTGTTCCTTTTATTGGTTGAGCACGATGAACGGACTTCCACAGTATGTAAATTATAATTTGTATTATTTATTAATGTATTTATCGTGATCTCTGAATTAATAATTATCATAAAAACAGTATAGATTAATAATTATGATGTTAAACTGAATTACTATTTCGTCTCTTTTATTAAAAATAATTATTAAACAGTATCAAGTTATTATATTTAGATAAAATTATAGATTTTTAACAAAAGTATCAAAGAAAATGTTCAATTTCAAAGTTACGCGACATTCCGCCATCGTGTATGTTTAACAGAACCAATCAAATAAATTGAGCATAGGTATGCATTTTTTATCTATTTCAATTAAGAATGTTATGAAAATTAATTGATTTACTTATGTCTGAAAAAAAAAAAATTTGAATGATAATATTTAAAATAATTAATCCAATTTATCATCGAACAAGAAAGTGATAAAATAAAAAAATATATATATATATATATATAGTTGGCAAATGAATTATAAAACTATTATTTATTATTACTGCGTTAGTATTATAAACTTCGTGGAGTGAATCGATTAGATTAAATTTATTAAATTTGAGATAACCACGTGCACACAATTAATTGGCAGAGGTTTATTCTTATATTGGGATGACACATTTCATCCATTGATTTTTCAAAACAGATGTAATTACACGATCACTATTCCTTTCACGTTATTGTTATTGTTCATATTATGTAGTTATCATTCTCTAAATGTATGGTTCTGATAAGCTAATGTAGCCGTGTAAAGAATAAAAATTACTCAAGCGTATATTTCTATTAAAAGATCAATGTAACAAAAATAACCATAAATACTAAATATCTTTAATTATTACAGGAAATGTGTGCGTTTATTGTTTAACGGAACCAACTACATGCGCATTTGCGCCCTGTGGGCATGCGTGCTGTTGCGAAGAATGTGGAACAAGAGCGATTGCAGTGGACCCAAGGTGTCCTTTTTGTCGAAGATCGATCGATTCATTTCTAAAACTCTTCTTTGTGTGATGTGTGCGTCAGGGGCGATTAATTTCGAAGTACAACAAAACTTATTCTATGATAGGCATGTAACTTATTGAAAGATATTGTAAAGGTGTATTTTTTTTATATTAAAAAGAGATAACATTGTATATAATTGTTATGATTTTTGCCTTCAAATAAATTACAAAAACGATATTATTACTTTTATAAGGTATATAAAAAATTCCAAAACGTGCACTTTTTCTGGATTTAAATACTTCAATTTCATGGAGAGGTTTGTCTTATAATTTTTTTATAATCACCACGATAACTTCGATAATATCGTCGTAAGTTCAAATATTTATAGGATTGGTATCAATTCTATCGGTTTATTTTTAGCATCGGTGAGACCGACAACTTTCTCTAATAATAATCACATTAAAATATTTTGTTTCTCATTTATTGCAATCTTTGTATTATCGAGTAGGGTAGATTTTGTAGAGAGCATAACAAAATATTTCCACTTATTGTGGTGGTAATGTACATATTGTTTAACTACGCTATAAAATTGTGAATAATTAAGTAAATAATTAAATTAACTTACCTTGAATATAATCTTAGAACATTATATTATTACAAATATTACAGCTAAAAATTACAAATGCTTGAAATAAAATATATTTGTGACAAATTTTTATATATGAGAAATAGACATTTATGATTATATTAATTTATGCTTGAGTTAATAAGCACATGTTAGGCTATCCATTAATCAACTATTGATCGTATCAATTAAATACTACTTTCTGCATCATAATAACTAATTTGGAAGCATTTTATTTAGACCTTATATTACAAATGGGATTATTTAAAAAACTATTTGTTATCCTTGGTAGAAAATTAAAGATATTTTATTCTTAAGGTGATCTCGAAGCCACGCTGATTGGTTGAAATTTTCCAAACTTCAAAAACGCAATATCATAAATAATAAAAAGTATACAATGGTAAAGCAGAAAAATGCGGTGATCCCATATTCTTCTTATAATAAAGAATGTTTATATAAATGTTATAGAACATTGAATAATTTTTAATTAAGACTAAACAATGGGAAATACGACGCGAGGTGAGGATGCCGTTTCACACATAAAATTGTAAGATGACCGTCACTTTCACGTAATTCCACGCATCAATTTTAAGATTATTTCATTATATAAATTATTGAACATTTTGATTATTGAAAATGCTGCGATCCCGCATTATTTACACGATCAAAAATCGATAGCAATTTCATTTTCAATATCACGAAGTAAATTTCGCGCGAACAATGGGAAATGCGGCGCGAGGTGGAGGTCACCATTGGTAAAGCTCGCTTCTACATCCTCTTAACGTGTTATTTGAAAAAGGATGTTCGTTTTAAGCCATAAAATTATCTAAAAAATTGCTTATTTATGGTTAAGATTTCTAACAGGGATATTGTAAAAAATAGTACATTATGCACCTAGCCGAAGGTCCTCTTTTCTCCCATGGTGCATATACTATTGTTCGTCATAGTAAGCATTAAGTAATTGCTTTACGCCTGCACAGCAGGCCGTAGAGAACGCCCTTTACGCAAACTATGACGAAATAGTAGATTATGCACCTAGGGAGTAAAAGTAAAGAATGTCTCAGATCGCATATAATTGTCGCCCGAGCCGAAGGCGACATTACAAAGCATATATTTTTTTATTTTTCCCTTCGCAAGTTTACATAAATTGTTTAAGGAACTACATGAGTCTACAAACGTTAAAATCGTATAGCAAATGAAGAATATTCGTATACTTACGCTATTATTATTAACATAGATTTTTAATATATATTTTTTGTCCGACTATAAGTAACTGATTATAACAATAAATAATCCCTAAAGATCCAACATGAATCAGATGAAAAATAGATCCTCTTTGAGGACTACTAACGCCATCTCTTTGTGCCAACCAAATTTAATGGATGAGTTATATGTGTGTATCAGGACTACTAACGCCATCTCTTTGTGCTAATCAGATTTAACGAGTTACCTGACTTATATATATGTCGAAAGTTTGATCAGTTTAAAAATAGTTGTCGCAATTTTGGTCAATCGTTATGTTCTTTATCTAAATAGCTTACAGTCGAATATATGGATATAGTCGATATAATTTTTCTATTTTCTATATATCGAAAGTAATATCATTCTAGCATAATACCATAATTTTTGTTTTTTTTTCGGGATAATTAACAGTACATTCTTTTGACAACGTCATTCTTCAAAATTGATTTATAAATTTATCTACATTTTCATTTTCTTTTATCTAATTTTTCGATTATTTAGTCATTATTCTTACAGTTTTTCTAATGAACCTGAGTTGATAATATTACGTGTGTTCAAAATCTTAGTCTCGAAATCGTGGACTAATGATTGATTTATGATGATATCTCGAAATGAATCGTTACAAACGAGTTTCATTCCCTTTGAAATAGTATTAATGAAATTCGATATTTTGGAAAGAAGGTGAATTGTTATATTCGAAAATATGATTTTCGTAATTTAGAATTTCGAAATTAAGAACAATCTTCAGTAGCTTATGTCGGAATGGAGAACGTCGAGAGTTGACTTCGATTTTAAAGTGGATCGTCTAAACTTTGGACCCCCCCCCAGAAATAATTCATTTATGATCCGAAAAACTTATATGTTTGGTACAAATTCCCCATTCATTAACAGTTAAGAAATATGACTTTCCGAGATGTAGCTAAAAAGGTAGGTTAGGCACGTATTTATTTGATTGTTCTTGTAAAAAATCATAAATATTATTATTTTATAGATTATACAGAAAAAACTTCTATAATTTTGCCTTATTTTATACTTTAGTAGAAAGTTTTATTTTTATTTTTCACACATAATTAAAAAAAAAAAAATAATACCTATTATTTAATTCATATTTTATACATAATTTAAAAATTAATAATTTTTAATCTTCATAAATGAATTAAGTTATAACTCTGTCATAAATTGTTGCAAAAATTATAAATTTTGTTATTAAAAATTCATTAAAGGAATAAGCAAATTAAGTTTTAGGAAGCCACGGGTCAATGAATTGGCAGCGGTTTTATTTAAACAAATAGATAAAAAATTTGTAATTTTGAAAAACTAAAAGCGGCAATCGATTCTACGGGAAAAAACATAACGAAAATCTTAATGACGTTTGTCTGTCAGACTTCAAATTGTTATTGTAAAAATTGTATAAACAAATGCATCATGATAGACACAGCTGACTTCGTCAAATCCTGAGTCGAATCTACGCTAGATAGCATCAAACTAACTATTGGATTGGTGGCATAGCCGAAAAAATAACTTTGTAAAATACGAAAATTTTCAAAATCAAATATCTCAAAAAGTAATCGTACGATCTTGATGAAAATTCGCACACTTATTATCTATATAACATACAAAATTATCTATAAATTTGGAGCTGATACATCGAGCCGTTCTCGAGAAATTACGATTTGAAAAAAAGGTTAAAAAAATTTCAACCTCAAATATTTCTGAAATTTCTGGACTAATCATTTTGCCCATAAAACTCAACCGAGAACTATAAAAAATCTACCTCTACAAGGAATTTCAAAGCGATTAAGGACGTTCTCCGAATCGAAACAGCAATCTTAGTTTTTATATTTTTAAATAATGTTTTATTAATTTGATAATCCAAGAGTAACTACATGTAACAAATATATACTTGAAAGAACATAAGACAATTTTTTAGAGACAAATTCAGGCAATAGTCACTATGCTATTGTTACAATTAAAGACAAAAACTTCAATAAGTTCTTTAAATTTTTTTTATTTTTTATCCGATCTTAACGAAATAAAGCTTATTTTGTTCGTTAAGAAATTTCAGGGGGAGTATCGATGGGAAAATTTATGATACGAGTTACCAGTACGGCGCGATATCAATTTGTTTAAGAAAGTTTTGATGAAAACTTGACATGCTTTTCTTAAATAAATTGATATTGCGCCTTACTGGTAATTCGTATCATAAATTTTCCGGCATGGTGTGGTTTGTGCACATAAGAATTATGCACATATTTATTGTGCACACTTTAGCATTGGTGTATATCTATATCTATGTGTATACTCCAATGCTAAAGTGTGCACAATAAATATGTGCATAATTCTTATGTGCACAAACCACACCATGCCAATTTTCCTATCGATACTCTCCCTGAAATTTCTTAACGAACAAAAAAGCTCTATTTCGTTAAGATCGGATAAAAAATATAAAAATTTAAAGAACTTATTGAAGTTTTTGTCTTTAATTGTAACAATACCATAGTGACTATTGCTTGAATTTATCTAAGAAAAATTGTCTTATGTTCTTTCAAGTATATATTTGTTACATGTACTTACTCTTGGATTATAAAATTAATAAAACATTATATAAAAATATAAAAACTAAAATTGCTGTTTCGACCCGGAGAACGTCCTTAAGTCAATTTTACTCCCGCAATCGCTGGACATACAAAACTCATTTTTTTCAAATTTTAATTTTTTTCCTCAAAAACTAGTCGACAAAATGAATTAAAATTTTTACAGATTACAGCTATTTATATTCTGCATTATCGTGATTTTTCTCAAGAAAATTGACGGTTTAGTTTAGGAGTGTAACGGGTGCATGCAATAAGGGCGAAAGAGCCGCGTGTACCACGCCGCGAGATTTGAATGGCGCGCGCTTGCACGTACAGCGGCTCGCCGCGCGCCAAGCGGGACGCGCGGGAGGCGAAGCAAGAAGAAGAAGAAGACGCCGCCGCGACGCTCCGAAGGGACGCCGCGGCCATTGATGAGGCAGTCTAGTCCTGTAGCGCAACAGGTGCGCACGTGCCAGTTCGCCTCACCAGTGCCGTGCCTCCAAGTGCCCCGCGAGTGCCGCATCACGCCCTGCGGGAAGTGCCCTCCGCGCCTCCGATCCGCCGCCAGCCCCGCAGCGACGCAACGCCGGCTGCCTTCGCCGACCGGGCCACTCCGCCAGCGGAAGAGTGAGAGGAAGAGAGAGAGAGCGGCGGCAGCCGAGGCTCGAGCAGCCACGAGGCCCGACGCCTCGCAGCGAGGAGGCGAGCGTGCGAGAGCGTGAGACAAAGAGAGAGAGGAACCGACCTCGTGCGACGCGCTGGCCAGCGCCAAAGTAAGTGTGCGCTTCCTTTTGTATTTTGCCGCATAGGTTTTGCGTGCGAGCGGCCACGCGTAAGTAGTGTTGCGCGGCTATCCGACGCCGCCTGCGTAGAGGCAAGCGGCCTCGTGTTCGAGAGCGCGGCGGCCATTTTGTGGCGTCTCGCGGCGTGGTGACGCCGGCCGTGCGACCGACCGGCTCCGCGTAAGTCTCGGCCTGCGCATTAGATTTTGTAGGTGATGTTCGGGCTTCGCGCCCCTTAGCGCGATCCTGTTTTTGGAAAATAAACCTTCTTTATTTTACTTTTACTTCGTTCGTGTCGAGACTGTCATTTCGCGAGTAACCGTTCCCTATCTCCCCGAATACCGCCCTCTACCTTTTCAGCAGCTGCAGCTAGTCGGAGGCATCACCTTCTAGAGGAGCAACGTCAACGGGGAAATTGTAAGTGAAAGTCGCTCAGGTTAACCTGAGCGGCGTTGTACGGGAACACCGGCGAGAGTAAGTAAAGGTAGTGCATATCTAGCCGCCGGTGAATTGTGCGCCGAAGTTAGCGGTAGCGGCAGAGCGCAGCGCCGGGTCTAGTAGAATGCGGCCTAAGCTTTCGACACTAGAAAACCCCTAGCTGCCCCGGGCGTAGTAGACGCCCGCATAATACCTTCGCGCACCCCAGGGAGGGATTCATACCCTCTTGTAAATTCACCCCGTTACAGGAGTTATAAGCTTGTTTAAAAAAAAACACGTTTTTGTTAATAAGAAAAGAATCGTGATAGTTAGACAATTTATTTAAGAAAAGCATGTCAAGTTTTCATCAAAACTTTCTTAAACAAATTGATATTGCGCCTTACTGGTAATTCGTATCATAAATTTTCCTATCGATACTCTCCCTGAAATTTCTTAACGAACAAAAAAGCTCTATTTCGTTAAGATCGGATAAAAAATATAAAAATTTAAAGAACTTATTGAAGTTTTTGTCTTTAATTGTAACAATACCATAGTGACTATGGCTTGAATTTGTCTAAGAAAAATTGTCTTATGTTCTTTCAAGTATATATTGGTTACATGTACTTACTCTTGGATTATCAAATTAATAAAACATTATATAAAAATATAAAAACTAAAATTGCTGTTTCGACCCGGAGAACGTCCTCAAGTCAATTTTACTCCCGCAATCGTTGGACATACAAAACTCATTTTTTTCAAATTTTAATTTTTTTCCTCAAAAACTAGTCGACAAAATGAATTAAAATTTTTACAGATTACAGCTATTTATATTCTGCATTATCGTGATTTTTCTCAAGAAAATTGACGGTTTAGTTTAGGAGTTATAAGCTTGTTTAAAAAAAAAACACGTTTTTGTTAATAAGAAAAGAATCGTGATAGTTAGACATTTTTTTTTAGAAAATATAGGTATTTTAATGCTCTTACGAATGCTATCCATTCGATTCAAGTATCTCGATCTTATCACTAAAAAAAAGCAAAAATCAATTTTGAGAAAATTGAAAATTCGAAATAAAATAAAAACGTATCGACGAATCAAAAAATGAATTATTGATCCGCCATCACACAAAAAAAAACAAAATAAATGAGTCCTGTCCGGTCAAAATCGATCGAGTAATGAGTTTAATGAGAAAAGAGAAAATTCGCGAGTGGCTTTTACCTGACCCTGGAACAATTTATGTATAACACTGTTTTGCACATCCTACTTTGTTAGTTGTAAAGAGCAACTTCATTTTCCTTTTTCTTTTTCAATACGTCTCTTTGGACAAATTAAAACCTACATCACTACGATATTAACTTCTGAAATTAACGTTTAGTAATAAAGCAATTAGTTACACAAAAACGAACGAAATTAATAAACAAATACCTGGAGCAACAATTTCACGCCGATCGAATCAGCTTTTAGCACACATGTTGGTCATTGGATTGACCGTTTTTTCCATGAATTTCATCAACATCAATCGGTTTTGACAATATTAATGCGCAATTATCGAAAACTGATTTTTTACGATTAAGAAATTCGTGAAATATGACTTTAGGTGCTTGAATTGTAGGTAATTTAATTTTCTACAACGTAAAGTAACTAATTTTCCTATAAGTCTACTAGATTTTCGGGAGCAGTAAAAAAAGTGAAAAAATACGTAATTTTGCCACTTAGAATCCAACTGGCAAGGAGAGTGCGTAACCTTTGGGTCACGGATTTGTTTCAAATTGAACGATCGTATTTTAGATTAAAAAATATTGAATCACTGTTCCACTATTGTATTTAATTCTGCAAGTATTCCTGTAATGCAAATGACAAAAAGAAATTGTTAAAGTAGACAGAACATGCTTCATTTTGAGCACTATTTCGTCTAAAAATATCGATTTTTCAGAAAGTTATGAGACATCGAAGATAGCGTAAAAAATCATTGAAAATAGTACCCTTAAAAAATCTTTTAAAAAGGGGGAAATTTTCTATCATTTTTTACACGATCTTTGATTTCTCGTAACTTTCTGAAAAATCGATATTTTTAGACGAAATAGTGCTCAAAATAAAACTTATTTTGCCTACTTTTGCAATTTTTGTTTGCTCATTGTAATGAGAATTCTTGTACAGTTACATATAATAGAAGAGACATTTTTTAACAAAATAACGCATTTTCAAGATAACATGGCACATATCTGGAGTAAATCGGCCTATGAGAATAAATCTAAAACGCGGTCTTCCAATTTGGTGTAAATCCGAAAAGTTACGCACCAAAGGTTACGCACTCTCCTAGTTATTGTTGCTTTTTTAGAGTTAGTTATTTAATATTATCGTTCTACATACCTTTTACCGTCATAAAATGTGATAAAATAGGTTTTAATAATTATCTAACGTTCAAACTCTAATTCGACTGGTCTATCTAGATGTTCGGGATAGCCGATCATGGAGGTATAGGTGGTGCAAACCGATGTTTTTTACGTCTAGATGTCGTAACGCATCCAATAGGAGCTCTAGGTACGGGTGCACCAGTACTCGGCTCGGCGCGTTTGGACTGTATTCAATTTTTTCTTTGAACTTGAGTCGAGTAACCGAAACTTTGAACTAGTCGAGTCAGCTCGAACTACTCGTATGAAGTCGAGCTACTTGAATGAAGTCGAACTACTAGAATTGACAAGAACTACTCCAATTAGATTGAACTAGTCGAACCCGGTCAAACTTCTCGGAGAAAGTCAAGTAACTCGAATGAGATTGAACTATTCCGGCAAGGTCGAGATACCAGGACCAAATCTAACTACTCTGACGGGCTCAAATTTCTTAAAAAAGTTTCATTGAAGAATTTACTATAATAACACCGAACTGCAATAGCATTATAAGTATCGCAAAGCAAACCATTCATCTGCAGTTGGCAGTTTCTGGTGCAGTGATAATTTTATTATTACAGTTTTCTGGTAATCTTTAAAGAAAGAAGTCATAAAATTTATGAAATAATTTCGCTAACTCCCAAAACAATGTAGAAAAATTTTTTAAATCAGGTGCCATAATCGATTTTTACTAGCCAATTCCGCGTGTTTTAGTTTATAAAAAAATAAATGCAATGAATTATACCAAATCAAGAATTCACTACGCTAGATTTTATAGTGATCTATCATTGTCCCGAATCGGAAGTCCAAGTATTTAATACTTTTTCCGTAGAATTTTAACAAAATTTCTAGGCGGTGTCGCGTATGATATCATTACTATCAATTAATAATTTTATCAATTCTGAAATTGCTTAATTAAAAATTCTGATTAAATAAAAATTGTAGAAAATAATATAACAACATTTATCGTACTTTCAAATTTTCTAGAATATTTTCAGATAATTGGTATTATATTTTTTTCCTCATAATTCTACAAATTACCCTAGATGAAATATTTTTGTTCGAAAAAATAAAAAATTGTTAATAGGAGTTATAAACTGTTAAAAAATGTTATAAAATGTAGGATTTTGGACGTTAATAAATGTTTATAACTGTTTATAACAGTTTTTAACAGTTTGTAATAGTTATAATAATAGTTAAAGTCATTACAAATTATTAATTTATAATTATTACTATTACTAATTCATCTTAAATATCATTCATAATATCATTCATTCATAAATATAATTCTCAAATATCATTCGTTTAATTAATTGCGAATTATTAATTAATTATTATTATTATGAATTAATAATAGTTTAATTAATTAAAACTTATGAATTCATTTTAAATATCATTCATAATTTTTTGAAACTGTTTCAACCAATTTAAAACTCCTAAAAACTATTTGAAAATGTGTCCAAAATCCTACATTTTGTAACATTTATAAACAGTTTTAAATAGTTACTAACATTTTTAAGTAATTTTTAAGTTATTAATTGTTAGATGTGTTATAAACGTTTCCACGAACTTCCCTCTAACCACACACGTATATCTCCCCAGTCCTATTCAACGGGTATGTGGATACACTTTTCGTGTAAAAGCACAGCCCCGACATGGCAATATATGTGATGTGGTACAGGTGGACTTGCGTAAGTTTGGTTTTTTATTTCATTTAATCTAATCTCTCAAATATTATAGTCACAGTTTTTACGATATTCTCTTCAGCATCCTGGTCGATTCTTTACCATTTAAAAATGTTCGACAATAAAATTGAAACTCGACAAACCATGTGGTGATTTCGTATATTTAATGGTATTTTCTTTAATCTACATCTTTAAACGTCCATATGTTTCTCAAAATAACAACAATTAACGTCTCTTTTTGTAATATATTGTAGCCCTGAAGAGGAGCGTCACAAATACTCCCGAAATGTCGGCTTAATAAACCACGAATCAAAAAATAGTTCGTCTGATGTCCAATTTTAATAACCATTAAATAAGTTATTAACTGTTATTAACATGTATAATTTATGATAGGTACACTGAGAGAAGAAGACGTTTGGATGAAATAAATTAAGATAGTTGAACCTTCGTCCTGTGATTTATTTAACTGTATTAAATTAAAATATTACGTAAATAATATATATATATCAAATAATAGTTTTTAATGTTTCATACAATAAAAGACGTTTCAATCAAACGATCAATGCATGTCAGAAACACGAAAAAACTTCTCACAGTCGCAAAAATTACGTTAGGAAAAGTTTGCAGTTGGAACGTGTATTAGTAGTAACGCATAGCTTACAAAAAATTTCGGAATGAAATCTCTCTTCCGGCACTGCCCCTTCATGGCATAGGGTGCCTGTCAGAAACAAGAAAAAAATTCTCACAGTTGCAAATATTACCTTAGGTAAAAGTTTGCAGTCTGATCATGTATTACAGGTCGCCAATAGCCTGGACAAGATTCAGCATCAAAATAGATTATCCGGAACTGCCGTTCATGTAAAGGGCGCACGTCAAAAACACGAAAAAAATTCTCACAGTTACAAAAATTACGATAGGAAAAAGTTTGCAGCTTCCACGTGTATTAGAGATGCCCAATAGCCTAGAAAAAATTCAGGAATGAAATCGCTCTTACGCAACTATCCTTCCAGGCGAAAGGTACACATTAAAAGCAAGAGAAAAATTCTCACAGCAGCAAAACATAAGTTAGGAAAAAGTTTGCAGTTGGAATGTGTATTAGAGGTTGCCAGAAGGTTAGAAAAAATTCAGGAACGAAACAGATCTTCCCGAACTAACCCTTCTGGCCAAGGGTACACGACAAAAACACGAAAAAAATCTCACAGTAGCAAAAATTACGTTAGGCAAAAGATTGCAGTTGGTATGTGTATTAGAGGTCTTCCATAGACAAGATAAGTCACGATCGAAAAAGTTTTTCTAGAACTATCCCTACAAGGCCCAGTGTGCGCGTTAAATACACGAAAGAAATTCTCACAGTGCCAAAAATTACGTTAGGAAAAAGTTTGCAGTCGGAACGTGTATTTGAGGTCGTCAATAGCCTAAACAAAATTCAGGAACGAATTCAATCTACCAGAACTCCTCCCCTTCAAGCCAAGAGTGCACGTCAAAGACACAAAAAAAATTGTCACAGTTGCAAAAATTACGTTAAGAAAAAGTTTGCAGTTGGTATGTAAATTAGAGGTTCCCTATAGCCTAGAAAAGTCACGAACGAAAAAACTCTTCGGAAACTAACCCTTCAGCCCCAGGGTACACGTAAGAGCAAGAAAAAAATTCTCACAGTTCCAAAAATTACGTTGCGAAAAGTTTGCTATTGGAACGTGTATTAGAGGTCGCTAATAGCCCAGAAAAAATTCAGAAAGAAATTCGATCTACCGGAAACTACTCCTTCGGGTCAAGGGTGCACGTCAAAAGAACGAAAAAAATTCTCACAGGCGCAAAAATTACGTAAGGAAAAAGATTGCCGTTAGTATCTGTATCAGAGGTCGCCAATAGCGTAGAAAAAATTCAGAAACGAGATGTATCTTTTGGAACTACCTCTGCAAGCCAAGGGCGCACGTCAGAAAAACGAAAAAACTTCTCACAGTCACAAAAATTACGTTAGGAAAAAGATAGCAGTAGGAATGCGTATTACAGGTCGTCAATAGCGTAGGACAAAATTCGGGAACGAATTCGCTCTTCCAGAACAACAACTTCAGGCCAAAGTTGCACGTCAAAATTCTAACAGTCGCAAAAATTACATTCGGAAAAGTTTGCTATTGCAACGTGTATTAGAGGCCGCTAATAGCCTAGAAAAAATTCAGGAACGAAATCGATCTTCCGGAACTACACCTTCGGGCAAAGGGTGTACGTTAAACTAACGAAAAAAATTCTCACAGTGGCAAAAATAACGTAAGGAAAAAGATTGCAGCTGTAGCCAATAGTGTAGAAAAAATTCAGGAATGAAATCTCCCTTCCGGAACTACCCCTTCAGGCCAAGGGTGTGCGACAAAAGAACGAACAAAATTCTGACAGTCGCAATAATTACGTAAGGAAAAAGATTGCCGTTAGAATCCATATCAGAGGTTGCGAATAGCCTAGACAAAATTCAGGGACGAATTCGATCTACCGGAACAATAACTTCAGGCCAAGGATGCACGTCAAAATTCTTACAGTCGTAAAAATAACGTTCGGAAAAGTTTGCTATGGCAACGGGTATTAGAGGTCGGTAGTAGCATAGAAAAATTTCAGGAATGAAATCTCTCTTCCGGAATCACCCCTTCTGGCCAAGGGTACACGACAAAAACACGAAAAAAATCTCACAGTAGCAAAAATTATATTAGGCAAAATATTGCAGTTAGTCTGTGTATTAGAGGTCTTCCATAGACAATACAAATCACGACTGAAAAAGTTCTTCCGGAACTACCCCTTCAGAACAAGGTTGCACGTAAAAAAACGAATAGACTTCCCACAGTCGCAAAAATTATATTAGGAAAAATATTGCAGTTGAGATGTGTATTAGTGGTGGCCAATAGCCTATAAAAACTTCAGGAACGAAATCGTTTTTCCGGAACTACCCCTTTAAGCCAAGGGTGCACGTCAAAAACAAGGAAAAATTTCTCACATTCTCAAAAATTGCGTTAAGAAAAAGTTTCCATTCGGAACGTGTATTAGCCTAGACAAAGGTCAGGAACGAATTTGATCGACCAGAATACACTTTCAAGCCTAGCGTGCACGTAAAGCACGTAAGCAATTCTCGCTGTCGCAAAAATTACGCTAGAAGAAGTATGCAGTTGTCGTGTATTAGAGGTCGGCAAAAGCCTAAAAAAAATTCAGGAACGTAGTTTCTCTTCAGTAAATGCCCCTTCAAGGCTAACGGTGCACATCAAAAGTCTCACAGTCGCAAAAATTACCTTAGGAAAAAGTTAGCCGTCAGATCATGTATTAGAGGTCACCAATAGCCTAGCGAAGTCTCAGGAACGCCTTCGATTTACTGAAACTTCCGTTCAGGCCAAGGGTGCACGTCAAACACACGAAATAATTTCTCACACAGTAATAATTACGTTAGGAAAAAGTTTGCCGTTGATACGTATATTGGAGGTGGCCAAAATTCAGGAAGGACATCAATCTTAAGGAACTACCCGTTCAGGCCAAGAGTGAACGTCAATGAAAAGAAAAGAATTCTCACTGTCGGAATAATTACCTTTGGAAAAGGTTACCTGTTGGATCATTTATTAGAGTTGACCAATAGCTTAGTCAAATTCCAGGAACGAGTTATATCAACCAGAACTACCTCGTACGTCAATAACACGAACCAAAATTCTCACAGTTGCAAACATTAAGATAGGGAAAAGTTTGCAGTTGGTATGTATATTAGAGGTCCTCAATAGCCTAAAAAAGTCATGAACGAAAAGCCTCTTGGGAAAATACTCCTTTCGGCCAAGGGTGCAGGTCAAAAAAACGAAAAATCTCTCACAGTCTAAAAAATTGCGTTAGGAAAAAGATTGCAGTTGGGGTGTGTTTTAGTGGTCTCCAATAGCCTAGAAAAAATTCAGGAAGGAAATCGCACTTCCGAAACTACCACTTCTGACCAAGGGTGCAAATCAAAATTCTCACAGTCGCAAAAATTACGTTAGAAAAGTTTGCTATTGGATCGTGTATCAGAGGTCGCTAAGTACCTAGAAAAAATTCAGGTACGTAATGTATATTCCGGAACTACTCCTTCGGGCCGAGGGTGCACGTCAAAAAATCGAAAAAAATTCTCACAGTCGGAAAAATTACGTAAGGAAAAAGATTGTATTTAGAATGTGTATTAAAGGTTGCCAATAGCCTGGACAAAATTCAAGAATGAATTTGATCTACCGGAAGACCCCTTCAAGCCAAGCTTGCACCTAAGTGTACGTAAACGATTCCCACAGTCACAACAATTCCGTTAGGAAAAGTTTGCTATTGGAACGTACATTAGAGGTCGCTAATAGCCTAGAAAAAGTTTATGAACGATATCAATCGATCTTCCAAAACTACTCCTTCGGGCCAAGGGTGTACTTCAAACAATCGAAAAAAATTCTCACAGTCGCAAAAATTACGTAAGGAAAAAGATTTCATTTAGAATGTGTATTAAGGGTTGCCAATAGTCTAGACAACATTCAGGAACGAATTTGATCTACCGGAATACACCTTCAGGCCATGCTTGCACGTAAGTGTACGTAAACAATTATCACAGTTGCAAAAATTCCGTTTGGGAAAGTTTGCTATTGGAACGTACATTAGAGGTCGCTAATAGCCTAGAAAAAGTTCATGAACGAAATCGATTTTCCGGAACTACTCCTTCGGGCCAAGGGTGCACGTCAAAAAAACGAAAATAAGTCTCACAGTAGTAATAATTACGTTAGGAAAAAGTTTGGCGTTGACACGTATATTGGAGGTCGCCAAAATTCAGGAACGGTATGAATCCTCAGGAACTACCCGTTCAGGCCAAGAGTGAACATCAACAAAAAGAAAAAAATTCTCACTGTCGTAATAATTACCTTCGGAAAAGGTTACCCGTTGGATCATTTATTAGAGTTGACCAATAGCCTAGTCACATTCCAAGAATGAGTTCTATCAACCAGAGTTACCCCTTCAGTCAAGGGCGTCCGTCATTAACACGAACCAAAGTTCTCACAGTTGCAAAAAACACGATAGGGAAAAGTTTGCAGTTGGTATGTATATTAGAGGTCCTCGATAGCCTAAAAAAGTTACGAACGTAAAGCCTCATCGGGAAATACCCCTTGAGGCCAAGGGTGAAGGTCAGAATAACGGGAAAATCTCTCACAGTCTAAAAAATTGCGTTAGGAAAAAGATTGCAGTTGAGGTGTGTTTTAGTGGTCTTCAATAGCCTAGAAAAAATTCAGGAAGGAAATCGCTCTTCCGGAACTACCACTGCTGGCCGAGGGTGCAAGTCAAAATTCTCACAGTCCCAAAAATTAGGTTAGAAAAGTTTGCTATTGGATCGTGTATCAGAGGTCGCTAATTGCCTAGAAAAAATTCGGGAACGTAATCTATCTTCCGGAACTACTCCATCGGGCCAAGTGTGAACGACAGAAAAACGAAAAAAATTCTCGCAGTCTAAAAAATTGCGTCAAGAAAAATATTGCAGTTAGAATGTGTATACTAGGTCACAAATAGCCTAGCAAAAATTTGGGAACGTAATGTATCTTCCGGAACTACTCCTTCGGGCCAAGGATGCACGTAAGAGCACGGAAATGATTCTTACAGTCGCCAAAATTCCGTAAGGAGAAGTTTGTTATTGCAACGTGTATTAGTGGTCGCCAATTGCCTAGACAAAATCCAGGAATGAGTTCTATCTACCCGAACTACTGCATCAGGGAAAGTGGCACACGTTAAAAACACGAACAAAATTCTCACAGTCACAAAAATTATATAAGTAGAGAAATTGCAGTTAAAATCGATATCAGAGGTCGCAAATAGCCTAGGAAAAATTCAGGAACGAAATCGATCTTCCGGAGCTTCTCCTTCGGGCAGAGGGTGCACGTCAAAAAATCGAAAAAAATTCTCACAGTCGCAAAAATTACATAAGGAAAAAGATTTTATTTATAATGTGTATTAAAGGTTGCCAGTAGCTTAGACAAAATTCAAGAATGAATTTTATCTACCTGGAAGACCCTTTCAGGCCAAGCTTGCACGTAAGAGTACGAAAACAATTCCCACAATCACAAAAACCGTTTGGAAAAGATTGCTATTGGTATCTATCGGAGATAGTGCTAAAATTTATAATAAAAATAATAAATTAATTGCGATAGCTTGGAAAAAGGATAGAGTTTATAAGATGACTAGTGTTATTGAAAGAATAAGAGAATCAAATTTAACAGTTAATGAAAAAATGACGTTAAAAGAAAAATGGCATAGAACTCTGGGGCACGTTAATTTTAACTATTTGAATATAATGTGTAAAAATCATGTTTTGAAAGGTTTGCCTAACGAGATAGAATCAGACTATTTTAAATGTGCTACGTGCATTGAAAACAAAATGCATAATATTCCTTTTGATAATAATAGGAAAAGAGCAAAAGATATCTTAGAAATAGTACACACCGATTTAAATGGGCTACATTCAGTAGGTTATAGAGGGGAAAAATATTTTCTAACTTTTATTGATGATTTTAGTAAATTAGCAAAAATTTATACAATTAAGTCTAAAGATGAAGTTTATGAACGTTTTATTGAATATATAAATTTAATTGAAAATAAGGCTGGTAAGAAAATAAAGAAATTAAGGTGTGATAATGGTACTGAATATTTGAATAAAGACATGTATAAATTATGTAGAGAAAAGGGAATTGAAATAGAAACATGTCCACCTTATGTACATGAGCTTAACGGTACAGCTGAAAGATACAATAGGACAATTATGGATAGTACTAGGTGCTTGCTAGCTGAGTCGAAATTAGAAAGAAGTTACTGGCCAGAAGTAATATGCGCCGCAGCATATTTAAAGAATAGAACAATTGCAAATACGCTAGAGAGAAATAAATCTCCTTATGAGATATTTTTTAATGAAAAGCCAGATACTAAATATTTGAAATTATATGGAAGTAAAATATTTGTGAGAGTACCTGAAAATAAAAGAAATTCAAAATGGGATAGAAAAGCTGATTTAGGAATTTTGATAGGTTATGGTGTTACAGGATATAGAGTTTTGATAGGGAATAGAGTTATTACAGCAAGACACATAGATGTTGTTGAGGAAGATGTAAAATGTATTGGTTTAAAGGACAGTGATGTAGGAAATGAAAATCTAAATGGAAATTTTGAACAAAGAATTAATGAAAATTTGAATGAAAATTTTGAACAGAATGAAAATGTTGAAAATGAAGTAGAAGAAGTACCTGATTTAAGAAGGTCACAAAGAACGATTAAAAGGCCTAGTAGATTTGATGATAGTTGTGTATACAGTGGTTGTATATATGTAAATTATTGTAGTGCCGATAGTCCAGTAAGATATAAAGAAGCTATTGATAGTAATGAGTCTAGTTTTTGGATAGATGCTATGAATGAAGAGATGAATAGTTTAAAGAAAGATAAAACATGGGTATTAGTTGAAAAACCAAAGAAGGAAAAGATATTAGATTTAAAATGGATTTACATAAGAAAAGCGGCAATATGTATAAAGCGAGAATTGTAGTGAGAGGTTTTCAACAGACTGATGTATTAGACGATATTTATTCACCTGTAGCGAAAACACAAACGTTAAAAGTATTATTATCATATTGTTGTCAAAATGGATTACTCATAGAACAGATGGATGTAGAGACAGCGTTCTTGAATGGAAAGATTAAATCGAAAGTATTTGTTAAACAGCCTGAAGGCTATGAGGATGGTACTGAAAAGGTATGTATGTTGAATAAAGCTTTGTATGGATTGCGTGAGAGCCCTAGAGCATGGTATGAATGTCTTGATAATTATTTAAGAAATTTAGGATTTGTAAGAAGCGACCATGATTATTGTTTGTATACGTTAAAAGAAAAGGATGAGATTATTTATTTGATAATATTTGTAGACGATCTTTTAATTTGTTGTAAAAATAAAAGAAATTTGAGTTTTATAAAGAGTTTGTTAAAAGATAGATTTAAAATGAAAGATTTAGGTAAAGTTAGTACGTATTTAGGAATTAATATTGAATATGATGAAAAGAAAAATGAGATGTTTTTAGATCAAGAAAAGTATATTGAATCACTAGCTAGAAAATATCAAATTGAAGAAGCTAAATTATATGAAATGCCAATGGAACAGAATTTAAAGTTAGAACCTGCGGAAGAAATAAATGAGAATTTGAAATATAGAAATTTGATAGGAGCACTTTTGTATACAGCGTGTCCAAAAAGTCTGGAAACACCCAAATAATTTCTCAGCTGAATTACTATTGGAAAATGTTAAGGTCGCCTTTGTAGTAATTTTTTACGAGGAATCCAATGGTGACCTTGGATTCGACCTTGGACCTCATTTTTGAGGTTATTTCAAGGTCAACCTCATTTTTTTAAATGGTAACCCCTATTTTTTATAGCGGAATCTGAAAGAGCGGAAAATTTTACGTCCGGATATGTATTAAGGTATGAGGTTGAGGTTGCCCCCAGCGGTCAAATTGAGGTCAAAGTATGATTTCTTAAAAATTTCGCGAGTTCAGTGGTAAAACAAAACAAACAAAGGTAAGGTTTGGTAAGTTCGAACGAAGACTTGAAGGTGACCTCTGATTCGACCTTGAACCTCATTTTGAGCCTCATTTTTGAGGTTATTTCGAGGTCAACCTCATTTTTTTAAATGGTAACCCCTATTTTTTTAGCGGAATCGGAAAGAGTGTGAAACTTTACGTCCAAACATGTACTCAGAACATAGTTCAAGAAGGACCTTCACGTTCATTTGAAGGTCATTTAAACTTAATGACGGTCTGATCTTGTGTAAACTTTTTAATTTTTTTAAACAGTCTAACATCTTATTTCAAGTGCTCGAATTATTTTCCATCCACTTTTTGATAGTAACCTAATCGATGATCGAAAACACCAACAGTATTTTTGATCATTTCAGTAGGAATGAGAGCTGATTCATTGTAAAATTTTTTGAAGCGTTTAAATATTGAACATTGTTACTTGTTATTTTTCGTATGGTTAGAGTGACAATAAACTATTATTCATTCCATAACCACCACAGAAAAGGGTTGGTCATCTTTCAAACATATTTTTTGATAATTAAAAGTTCTTTTTATTTTCAACTCAAAAAGTATTTTTGGATAAGGTCTACTACGAAGAGTAATAAAAATGAACAAACTCACTGATAGAGAAAGAATAACGATTCTCATGATGAGAGGTTGGGGACACATGCAGCGATCTTATAGGGCCGTAAGAGATATTTTTAATGCTTCATTTAGGGTTGGTGGAACTCCACTATCATTTTCAACAGTTCAAAAAACTGTTAGAAGATTTGAAAATACCGGCACTATCAGCGATTTACCTCGATCAGGCAGACCAATGTCAGCAGGTAACGAAGAGAAATCTTTAGATGTTGTGTTAACATTCACCGAAGATCCGCATACTTCCGTTCGTAGAGCTGCTCAAGTGCACGAAATAAGTAAATCATCTATTCATAACATAGTAAAGAGAGAGAAGTTCCATCCATTTAAAGTAACGCTAATACACAAGTTAAATGAAGATGGTTTCGATCGTCGCGTTGAATTTTGTGATGATATGATGGCACGCATCGTACAAAATCCAAATTTTCCATCAAATATAGTCTTCTCAGATGAAGCTACATTTCAACTTGACTCAAGCGTAAATAGGCATAACTGTAGATATTGGGCAGTTGAAAACCCTCATTGGGCAAGAGAAGCCAAGTCACAATATCCACAAAAATTAAATGTCTGGGCTGGAATATTAAATAATAGGATTATAGGACCATTTTTTATTGATGGCAATTTAAATGCAGAAAAGTATGAAACTATGTTGCGGAATCAAATTGTTCCTGCTATAAGAGAAATAGCTGGAGAGGACTTTAATAACACATGGTATCAACAGGACGGTGCAGCAGCTCATTATGCACGAAACGTTCGCACATACTTAGATACAGTATTCATTAATCGATGGATAGGACGAAGAGGTGCAATTGAATGGCCAGCTAGGTCCCCCGATTTAACGCCTCTAGATTATTTCTATTGGGGTTATCTGAAGGATCGTGTATTCAAAACAAAACCCTTAAACTTAGATGAATTACGTGAAAGGATCATTGATGAATCAGCTCTCATTCCTACTGAAATGATTGAAAATGCTGTTGGTGCTTTCTATCATCGATTAGGTTACTGTCAAGAAATGAATGGAGAACAGTTCGAGCACTTGAAATAAGATGTTATACTGTTTAAAAAATCAAATGTGAGAGTCAAGGCGACTCACGTAAATCAAGCGCCTCATCGTGAGAGGCAAGGGGACTCACGTAAATCAAGCACCCCATCGTGAGAGGCAAGGGGACTCACGTAAATCAAGCGCCCCATCGTGAGAGGCAAGGGGACTCACGTAAATCAAGCACCCCATCGTGAGAGGCAAGGGGACTCACGTAAATCAAGCACCCCAAAGGGAACAGATTTTACTACGTCCACGTCGTTGTTCCTGGGTAACGCTAAATGTAAAAAAATTGAACTTGACATGACTTTTAAGGACAATGTCAAGGTCACCATTAGATTTCTCGTTGAAAACTACTAAAGAATTAACCTCGCTCAGTGTGATAAAAAGTTTACACAAGATCAGACCGTCATTAAGTTTAAATGACCTTCAAATGAACGTCAAGGTCCTTCTTGAACTATGTTCTGAGTACATGTTTGGACGTAAAGTTTCACACTCTTTCCGATTCCGCTAAAAAAATAGGGGTTACCATTTAAAAAAATGAGGTTGACCTCGAAATAACCTCAAAAATGAGGCTCAAAATGAGGTTCAAGGTCGAATCAGAGGTCACCTTCAAGTCTTCGTTCGAACTTACCAAACCTTACCTTTGTTTGTTTTGTTTTACCACTGAACTCGCGAAATTTTTAAGAAATCATACTTTGACCTCAATTTGACCTCTGGGGGTAACCTCAACCTCATACCTTAATACATATCCGGACGTAAAATTTTCCGCTCTTTCAGATTCCGCTATAAAAAATAGGGGTTACCATTTAAAAAAATGAGGTTGACCTTGAAATAACCTCAAAAATGAGGTCCAAGGTCGAATCCAAGGTCACCATTGGATTCCTCGTAAAAAATTACTACAAAGGCGACCTTAACATTTTCCAATAGTAATTCAGCTGAGAAATTATTTGGGTGTTTCCAGACTTTTTGGACACGCTGTATAAGCTCAGGAACTAGATTAGATATAAGTTATAGCGTAAATTATTTGAGTAGATTTCAAAACTGTTACAATGAAACACATTATAAGTATGCTTTAAGAGTTTCAAAGTATTTATATTTGACTAAGGATTTAAAGTTAAAGTTTAAAAGAAATGATAAAGTAGATGTTCTTGAATGCTATGTTGACGCAGACTGCGCAGGTGATAGCGTAGATAGGAAATCGACAACTGGGTATGTTGTAAAATTGTATGGAAACGTGATTCATTGGAAATCAAGGAAACAAGGAAGCGTGACGAAGTCTTCGACAGCTGCTGAATATGTAGCACTGTCAGAAGCAGTAAGCGAAATTTTACTAATTAAAGATTTGTTAAGTAACTTTAATGTAGAAATTAAGAAACCAGTAAATGTTTATGAGGATAATTCAGGCGCTGTGAGCATTGCGAAATTTGGAAATTTTACTAAGAGATCAAAATACATAGAAGTACATTATCATTTTGTTAATGAAAATTATGAAAAGGGTTTGATTGATATTGTGAAAGTTAATTCAGAGAAAACTGTTGCAGATATTTTGACAAAGGCTCTTGGACGAGTAAGATTCGAAAATTTGCGAGAACTATTGAATTTAATGTAAAGAATATTGTAATTGCGAGAAACATAAATGTAAGGACGCGTGTTAGAATATAAGGTACATTTATGTCGGCGCATGAGAGAGAATGCATGCGCAGCGCCATCACGCGAGTATAGCGTGAGAGTATAGCGAGAGCGAGCGGGAGCGAGCACTCGTCCGCCGTCCTCCGCATGTAGCGGTTGTAAGAGAGAGAGCTTTACACAAAGTCGGGAGGAATAAAGTTATTGTTCACGTTAGCCGGTGGGTGTGTGCTTATTGAAGAAGCCCTGTCCCATCCACACCTCAAATATTAACAAATAGCACGTGATCGTGAGCGTTTTCGAATGCGAACTCAGAGACTATCAGAAATTATCAAACCAGTGCTCATACATAAATATAATACATATTTGTGCAAGACTATAAATTAATTAAAAATATTACTTACGTCGACTGCAATTTACCATTCACTGATAAGAATTTTTACATCCGTCTTACAGTCTTATAAATTAAATTACTTAATATTAATGGCAGTCAGATTGCCCTTGTTTATAATCACCCCCGTAGAATCTGAAATAAAACCTAATTAAAACCTGGAAAAAATATTGTTAGCAAAGGACAATCTGACTCCCAACCACCACCAAGTTGCCCAACGTTTCGAGCCTGCTTCGGCTCCTCTTCAGGGCTCCTCTTGAGTCCCTGAAGAGGAGCCGAAGCGGGCTCGAAACGTTGGGCAACTTGGTGGTGGTTGGGAGTCAGATTGTCCTTTGCTAACAGTATTTTTTCCAAGTTTTAATTAGGTTTTATTTCAGATTCTACGGGGGTGATTATAAACAAGGGCAATCTGACTGCCATTAATATTAAGTAATTTAATTTATAGGACTGTAAGACCCATGTAAAAATTCTTATCAGTGAAGACTATAAATTGATTAACTTTTTTTGGTATGGCAGTCAGTTGTAACATAAGTGTCGACGTATTCGGACGTGACCTCGAGCGAGTAGGAGGCAGTCGTGGCCCTCCAGGTGTTGGGTTCAAAGTCACTTCTGATGAGCAGTACGACATTGATAACAAGAGGTTATGTAACGTTGCCGAGCCTATCCAATCAGGTGATGTTGTTAATCTGAAAACTCTGCAGAGAATAGTTGTAAAGGAAATTAAGAGCTTGCATGAAGTTATTGCTAAATTAAGAAAATATTTGGATACTTTGGACCTTATTGTTGAGGCCGATCGAGATGAGTTGGACGCAAAATTGTTAGGAATACAGTATGTAATTAGAAGTAACCATAATGCAGCAGCAAGTAGTTAATGAGCTTCATAAACCTGCACGTTGAAATTATCGTCGACGAAAGTTTATCGTACGTGGTTTAGATGAGACATGGCAAGCTGACCTAGTGGAGATGCAGCCTTGTGCTTGAGAAAACGAAGGCTATAAGGCTTACTGTCATCGATGTATTTTCCAAGTATGCATGGGCTGTTCCTGTAAAGCAAAAGACGGGTAGTGATGTCACAGCAGCAATGGAATCTATCTTGCAGCAGGGTCGCAAACCAAAAAATTTACAGACTGATCGAGGCAAAGAATTTTACAATGCTAAATTTCAAAGTCTCATACAACGTTATAGAATTAATCTGTATTCGACATATAGTAATCTTAAAGCATCTATTTGTGAACGTTTTAATCGTACACTTAAGCAGAAGATGTGGGTGCAATTCAGTTTACGTGAAAAGTATAAGTGGCTTGATATCTTACCTAATTTGCTAAAAGTGTATAATGACAGCATACATCGCACAACCGGAATGAAGCCAAAAGATGCAACATTAACCAATGAAGTAGAAATACTTGCAAGGTTTAATCGACAGTCAAAAAGAATTACAAAGCCAAAGTTTAAAATTCGAGAAAAAGTAAGAGTTAGCAAGATAAAACAAGTATTTGAGAAGGGTTATACACCTAATTGGTCAACAGAAATTTTTACAATCAGCCAAGTTATGACTACTAATCCGACTACTTACAAGCTAAAAGACTATCGCGATCAATCCATTGCTGGTGGTTTTTATGAAGAAGAGCTGCTCAAGGTTCATTATCCAGACGTCTATCTTGTGGAGAAGATACTTAAAAAGCATGGAAATCAGATTTATGTTAAATGGTTAGGATTTGACAATTCACACAATAGTTGGATAAGCAAATCAGATGTGTAAAAATTAAAAATAAATAAATGCAGAATAATAAAAAATAAGTTTTTTCTTTATTTATTGCACAAACTTTTATTTACAATATACATGTATCTACACATTGAAAACTGAAATATAATAAATATATGTATACATATAATCAATCTTCGTCTATTTTATATATTTTATAATGCCCCCACGGTAGAGTGTCTGTTTCATTTGGTATGAGATATCTCTTATTGTCATGTGGGCTTAGAGCTTGTTCACGATTCATATACTCTCTAAAATGTAACGCGATAGCGCATATATGTAATAATACCGCGAAGCAGTATCTATACACACGTACACTCATACACGCAACTTACACTATACACTGCGCGAGCGAGTCTATTAATAACTCTGCTCAGAACCCCCACTCTCGCGACATACCAGTCGTCGCGGCTCTCGCGGAGCTGTTCACGTACCCGCGAAGCATCATACGACAGTACAGATCGGCCGCTAGCCAGAACACAGCGCGCACGTTCTCACCCGTCAGTATAATAAACGCCAGTACCATTTCTACCAGACAACGTTTTTTTTATTTAAACGCCGCCCCGCTTCCTTTTCCCACGCTATCCTCCGAGTAACTGACCCAGCAGCCCTATCGAACGAAACAGAGCTAATTTTGTTTGTCTCATAGTACGCACATGAGCTTTAGACAGAATGATACATTGCTGTCTGTATTGTGTTCTTGAATTTAGTAAACAATCCTGATAATCATCGAAATTGATGGTTTTGCTGACAACTCCATTTGTCACACCTTTAGCTTTCTTCATGTAGTCTTGTCCATTGACGCGTATGCTATACATTTTGCTACGTAGGCCAACGAATTCTGTCATAATTCTGCCATTACACTCATCCTTCATTAATCCTACAACCTTCTCATTGGCTTGTGGAATTCCAAATACATTATTAGATGGATAATCTGAAGTATCAAAATTTTCAATATCTTAATCACTTTATATATGTCTTCATCACTTATTTCATATATTAAGCTGTCTGTGTCTGTATATAGCAGCTTACAACGATCCTCAAGTTTAGTTTTCATATATTTGTAGTGAAAATCGTATACTAAAGTCTTTGATAAATCAAGTACACAGAGACCTACGTAAATTGGTTTATTAATATGCACTTCAGTTTTTGCTAACTCTATAATAGCAAGATTTTCATCAAGGGTAGTACTGCTATGGAATTCTGGTTGTGAAATACGAGCTTCTGCTCCATATCGACCTTCCCATTTAGTTATTAATTTAACGTTAACTCTTTTTCGCACATTTTCCATAGTCTTTCCAAAAACAGCATTATTCATTAATCTATAGAGATTTTTTTCGAAATCATTTGTAGCAGCTTGTCGCATTCTACTGTTTAGATCAATGTATTCTTTGAGCCAGGGTCTTTGATTAAATTTCAGTATTCTATGAATTTTTGTGAGTTTTAATTTATTTTCTAGAGCTTGTTTCAAATTGCGATAGAGTAGAATGTATCGCGATTTCTGCTCAACAGTTATGAGAAGTTTAGCTTGTGAGGAACCTGGCGGTTTTTTGTGTTCTGGACAAAATGGTAGATCTTTATGTGCATCATCTGCGCGCTCCGCGAAGACTAGCACATGTTATCTCTGCTCCGCGAAAACTAGCACATCTAGCCTTTACTCCGCGAAGACTAGCACACCTAGCCTTCACTCTACGAAGACTAGCACAACTCACCTTTACTCCGCGAAAACTAGCACATCTAGCCTGCGCTCCAAAAAAAGTAATAAAAGATATATAATAACACCGGTACACAAAAAAGGGGTATGTACTTTTGAGCAGGCCCACCTATCTTCATGTATTTTTTCGCACGGAATCCAAATCTGGAGTCCGTTTCAACTCTACACCTCAAAATTTTGCGTAAATTGCAAAAAACAGCTAAAAATTTTGGAAAATTGCGAAAAGTATCGATAAATAACTTTAAAGAGTGCGAGAAAATTCTAAAAAAATTTTTTTACCCGGATTAAGCCCGACCCCTCGAGATCTTGAGTAGATTACAAAAAACGGCCAAAAATTACGAAAAAAACGTGAAAAATCGCGAGGAAATTCTGAAGAATTTTTCTGGTCTGGATTCAAACCGCTCATTGTATATTTTGATGCACTAAACTTGTTTTCAAAGTTTTTTAAATTCAATCACTTATAGATATTGCCAAAACTGTGACAAATAGCTAAACAAAGCTAAAAATCGAGAAAATTTGAAAAATTTGGGAAACAAAAAACTAGAAATCATGAATAACACAAAATCTGGCAATAATTTTGCTCTTATCTTTTGCTTCCTCCTAGAGGAAGCTTTATAATAGTAAAATTTTCGATTTCTTTAAATCGCTCTAGAAACATGAATATAAGTGTTAGAAGTTTGTATCACATGATTTTAGGAAATGTCTGTATGGATGTGTGTGTGTCTGTGTGTGTGTGTGTGTGTGTGTGTGTGTGTGTGTGTGTGTGTGTGTGTGTTATGTGTGTGTGTGTGTGTGTGTGTGTGTGTGGGTGTGGGTGTGGGTGTGGGTGTGAGTGTGTGTGTGTGTGTGTGTGTGTGTGTACCGCTTTATCTCCGGATCTACACAGTCGATTTTAACCGGGTGGGGCTCATTTTTTTGTTTTTTTATTCCTAATTCGGGAGGAAAATAATTTTTTATGATTCACTGATTCGTTTTTGTTTTATGTGGAATTTTCGATTTTCGAAAAATTTATTTTTGATTTTTGTTAATGATCCGACTCGAATTTTTGAGGCGGGTGGGTAGCACTCGAACGAGCATGAAAAAACCTATATTTAAAAAAAAAATTATTTTCTCTAGCTATCGCGGTTCTTTTGTTATAACCAAAAACGTGATTTTTTTTAAAAAGCTAATAACTCCTAAACTAAACGGTCAATTTTTTAGAGAAAAATCACGATAATGCAGAATATAAATTGCTATAATCTTTGAAAATTTTAATCCATTCTGTTGGTTATTTTTTGAGAAAAAAATTGGAAAAGGAAAAAAATGAGTTTTGTATGTCGAACGATTACAGGAGTAAAATTGACTTAATCGCTTTGAAATTTCTCCTAAAGGTAGATTTTGGATAGCTCTCGGTCGAGTTCGTTGGGATAGATGATCGGTCAGTAAATTTCTGAGATATTTGAGGTTAAAGTTTTTTTAACCTTTTTTTCAAATCGTAATTTCTCGAGAACAATTCTATGTATCTGAATCAGATGGGTGGCATTCGAAAGAGAATTTAAATACCTTCATTTTTAAAAAAAAAATATTTTTCTAGCTATCACGGTTCTTTTGTTATTAATAAAAACGTAAACATTGAAAAATGAAAAAAATGAGTCTGGTATGTCCAACCATTGCGGGAGTAAAAATTGACTTAATCGCTTCAAAACTCGTAGACATGGATTTTGGATAGTTTTCGGTCGAGTTATTAATCCAAAATGATTGGTCAAGAAATTTCCGAGATATTTAAGGTTAAAAATTTTTTGACCTTTTTTTTAAAATCGTAATTTCTTGAGAACGGCTCAATGTATCTGAATGGGGTGGATGGCATTCGAAAGAGAATTCAAATACTTCTATTTTCTAAAATAAATTAATTTTCTAGCTATCACGGTTCTTTAGTTATCAACAAAAACAAAAACGTGTTTTTTTTTTAAATCTCATAATTCCATAATGATGTTATCATCATCATTATATTATAAAAGTATATAGTATTTGCGTCAAAATGTAATATGTCTGAATTTTCAAGATTGAATTCTTGAGTTTAAGTATTCATGAATAATTAAAGTAGTATAAGAATATTCATAACCTCAAAAAAAAAAATTATATGATAAATTTTTTATTTTAAATAAATTTTTTTATAGAGGTAGATTTTGGATAACTCGGTCGAGTTATTTGAGCAAAATGATTGGTCTATAAATTTCAGAGATATTTGAGATTAAAATTTGTTAAAATTTTTCTGTTTTAAATCGTAATTCGAATAAACATATTTTATATTTGAACTATATACTATACATATAGGAGCGATAAATTCTGTTGGAGGAAGCTACGTGCCAATATATTGGCAGCGGGTTTTTCTGTATTTTTCGGATACTTGCAAAAATTACTATACTGGCTAATACAAATTACTAGATGGACAGTCTGTGGTCGGATTCTAAAACTAATATAGTAAAATTTCTCAAAGCTCTTTGTAAATTTTCCAAAAATCTTTTCTCAGTGTATCGACTATATTTTATATAATATGTGTGATGCATCATTTAAAACGACCAATTTTTACAGATCTTTTGCAAACCAATATCACTTCATAATGACATCCTGAATTTCTTTCATGTAAAAGATAATGATTATAATATTTTCTCTTATAATGATAAGTTTTATAAAAATAATTTTACAATATGCTACATTCAAGCTTCTTTTACCTTCACTGGTGAATTGCTTCCTCCTAGAGGAAGTTTTGTGATAGTAATGTTTTGAGTTGTTGTAAAAACATGTTATAATTGTTTTTGGAGGTGTTAGGAATCAAAATACATGGTTTTTGAAAAATGTCTGTATGGATGTGTGTGTGTGTGTGTGTGTGTGTGTATATGGGTGGGGGGGTGTGTGTGTGTGGGTGGGTGGGTGGGTGGGTGGGTGTGTGTGTGTGTGTGTGTGTGTGTGTGTGTGTGTATGTGTGTATGTCCGTATACTCTGATATCTTATGATTTACTCGATCGATTTTAACCAGAGAGGGATCATTTTTTCAGATTTTGCTTCAACAATTGGGGTCAATATTTTATTTTTGTCAAAATCGATTTTTTTGTTTTTTATCGCCATTTTTAAATTTTCAAAATTTTTATTTTCGATTTTTTTTATATTTAGAACAAATATTATTTATATATGATGAATTCTTTGTATGCAGAATAAAATTTTCTACAATTTAAAAAAAAAAAAAGTTGTTAGCTATATTTCGTCATGAGTTATTCATGAAAACGTCATTTTTAGTAAATAGGTTATACTCCAAAATTAAAAAAAGATATTAACATGAATATTTTTTTGGTTATAAAGGATATTGAGTACTATAACTTACTAAATTTCTAGGTTCTTCTATTCATTATTTTTGAAGAAAAAAATTAATCTATAAAAAAAAGTGTTTTTTTTTTGTCGTTCAATAACTAGAGTAAAATTGGCTTAATCACTTTGAAATTATTTATGGTAGTACATTTTGTATCCCAATCGATTGAGTTCTTTGGGCAAAAGGATTGATCCATAAATTTCGGAAATATTGGAGGTTAATATTTTTTTAACCTTTTTTTCAAATCGTAATTTTCTCAAGAACAGCTTTATGTATCTGAATGGGATTTATAGTATTCGAAAGAGAATTAAATTACCTACATTTTCTAAAAAAAATTAGTTTTTTAGCTATCACGGTTCTTTTGTTATTAACAAAAACGTAAAACCTGAAAAATGAAAAAATGAGTTTTGTGCGTCCAACGATTGCGGAAGTGAAATTGTCTTAATCTTGTGAAAAATAATTGTAGAGGTAGATTTTGGATAGCTCTTGGTCGAGTTCTGTGGACAAAATGGTTGGTCCATGAATTTCAGTGATATTTTTTCATAGAATGCATAGTTTTTGAGAAAAAAAAAATCATGAAAGTTGAAAAAAAATGCTTTTAATCGCTTACTTTCTTCAATTTTCCTGATTTTTTTATCAGAAAATATGCATTCTGAGAAAAAATTTTAAGGATATTTTATTCATAAAATGGCGAGAAGAATACAAACATATTTTATGTTTTAAGAAAAAAATGAAAATTTTTAGAGTTTCCCGGAAAATATTATTTTAAAATAGTATTAAAATAATCGAATAGATATTTTCCATAAAATTTTTCCAATTTTTTTCGTGAAAAATTTATTTTTTAAATTTTAATTTAATAAAAGGAATGAATAAATTATATTGAGGAAGCTACGTGCCAATGAATTGGCAGCGGTTTTTTAATTAATTTCTTATTACTGCCAACTGTTAACTTGAATGGAAATAGATGGCTAAATGTAAATGGTACTTTCTGTAGAAAGTATCCAGTGAAATATAAATGACTCATAGATCATACGCATATAATTGTTTGAACGTATTGACTCGACAGAATAGCATAAAACAGTGATTTATGTGTTTTTCTGACTTTTTCCAGTACTTTGAATATCTGCCATTTATTCAAGTCTGGGCTTTCCACATTTTTTAAAAATTGGCTCAAATGACACAATAAGAATTAAATTTTACTATTTCGCTCAAAATTTTCAACCCGACCGTAGCAGAGATCTCAACTTGCAAATGTACGCTGTCAACTCCAAGTGTCAAGAATATTGGCAGCGCATTCACAAAAATTCATACTCATTCTACACCAAATTTGTGAACTTTTTCCCATTTAATGTGCTATACAAAAAAGTTCAAATTTTTGAGTTAAAAAATCATGAAAATTGACATTTCATGAAAAAAATCAAAATTTTGAAATTTTGAGGTTAGAATATCTTTTGAACACTTGCACATATCATGCTAAAAAATTTTTTCTGTTGTTTTTTTGTGATTTGGAACATATTAAAACAGGTTTCAGGAGATTTAAAATTTTGACCCTCACGGTTGACATAAAATCACCCATATATATAATTTATATATCGTCGGGTGGGAGCAAGAACGTCCTATCTCGGCTCCGCGCGTAAAAACATCCCATCTCGGCCGGCGCGTAAGAACATCCATCTCGGCTCGGCGCGTAAAAACGTCCCATTTCGGGCGCTCTGTGCGTGGATTTTGAGCCGAGATGGGACGTTCTTACGCGCCGAGCCGAGATGGGACGTTCTTACGCGCCGAGCCGAGATGGGATGTTTTTACGCGCCGAGCCGAGATAGGACATTCTTGCTCCCACCCGACGATATAACCTATTACAAGTAATATCAAATTTTAAATTATATATATATATATATATATATATATATATAGGGCATTCTCTGTCAACGCGACACCCCCTCTGCCCAGAACAATTTTGATCCAAATGAGGTCTACCTCGGCTCAAATGAAAGCTCTTGACTTCTACTTTCGAACGGCGGCTGGCGATTCCGAAAATTCAAAATGGCGGATCCAATATGGCGGCTGAAAGTCTCGGAATGATGGAAAAACAAGTTTTTCTTCACTCTAATAGCGAATCTGATACGAAAATTGTTATTTCTTGCCACTAATATGAAGTTAGCGACATATTTTCTTACTACTACCGTTCAAACCGAGGGGTTAAAATTATATTTCAAGGTCATTTTGAAGGTCAAAAGTTATTTTCTGGATTTTCGGACTAGTATTCCACGAAACTAGTAGAAAACTTGATTACGATAATAACTAGACTTGACCTTGGATCATTTTTCAAGGTCATGATTTCTGTCTCTGCATAATTAATGTTTTGTTGAACGTAACCTCCTATGAGACATTTGTTCCTTTGTGCATATCGTGGGACCGGCGATCTAAAAATTTCATGTATAAAATCCTTAGAGAAGATGAAGTTCCACAATTGAACTATCAAGTAATTTTAGCATAACCCATTCTGAACCACGTGGAGGTACTACTTCTCTCAGAACATAAAAAAAATTAAAAAAAAGGAGGATAAAAAATAGAAAAACTTGAATATTATAAAAAAAATTCAGTATATTTTCCCATTGAAAATTAAAGTAGAACAGATACAGACTTAGCAGCATTCGAGTACCTTTTCATGATAACTTTCCTGTCACTTGATAATTGAAAAGAATGATGTTTAAGAATCTGTGGGACAGGTAATGCATCTTGAAACCTACGATTGAGTTTCCTTTTGAATTTATCATGTTCAGTCTGCGTAAAATAAAAAATCCTTATATTTTGAAAATGATTTTTAGCCCACTTTACAAGAGATGTGTGCGTCAGAATAGCATCTTTCGGTTTCGCCTTCAAGCTAGCTCTATAAGCTTCTCTTTTAAATATTGCACCAAGACCATCATAACAGCTATTACCATGAGTAGTGGCGCAAAAATGCCACTCTGCCTCAATACCAAAATCCTTCTCATGATGAAGAAGATTTGCTATCTGAAAGCGGTTCTTGAAATGCTGTTTTGCTCCATCTGTCACATAAATAATCTTTTTAAGTTTTCTTACTTTTCTCTTGATTTCTGGAATCAATAAATTCTGAATAGTATAGACAGAAGAAGTGTCATGCTTCAAACTATTCGACAAGAATACACAACTTTCATGCTTCAGCTCTGAATCTTCTTTATAATAGTAAATAGCTGGAAAAACAGTGCACTGGTCATTATTAAAATGGAAGGCTTGAGATGCATCTTGAACTGCAAAAGAGTAATTCTCAGAATAGTTGAACATTACCAGAACTTCTTGATTGCCTAGATTACTTTTTGTTTGAGCAATGAAATTACCTTGTTCTTTGGCAATATATGAGTGGGGTTTGAGTATCGCCAATTTGGCATATAATTCATCAACAAATTCTTCAACTGGTAGAGTTAAATTCTACAAAGTTGATCTATCCGTTCCTGACCACGCACAGTACTCAATTTGTGAGATATTTGCCCCATCCAATATTTCAAGTAAACGAGACGTAAGATTTTCAGAACCAGGGCACTTCGAACATTCATCCAAGTGACAGTCAGGTGTAGGATTCTTACACCTTACATAATTTGCTGTAAACAATCTTTATAACTACAAATGGATTCTTCTTGATTTTTCGTGAGCTTCTGAATATCGATTGCATCCAACATCAATTTACAATTTTGATGAATGGTGCAAACGCAGACGCTATGCGTTCCTCTAGCACCAGCAAGAACACAATGTTTTCGTCGTAATTTCGCGAAAGTACTGAATCCGACTTGCACTGTTGGTTCTGCTGTCTTGAATAATTCGTAAAGTTCTCGTAAATCGAAATATAAAAGACGTTTTTGCACCTGAGTCCGCTTTCCATCAATAATAACAGAGACAGTATCTTTTCGACCCGGTATCATCAGACTGTGCAGATCGTTATTATAACATTCAACAATGACTTCTATTACTGCCTTTGACAAAGTTTTACCATGTTTAGCCGTTGTTGTAGCTAAAATACCTCCATCGGCTTTGAGTTTTTTCGACTTTCTTACTAAATGTCTTGATGTATTGAATTCACGGGAAATTCGACTAATATTCCAAGTTGATGGGGCGATTGTAAGTATAGTTAGTTTCAAAAGGTCATTAACTGCTAATCTAGAAAACTTTTCTTTTAATTCTGAAAACATGTCTTCCAATTCGATTTCTCTAGCTGATCGTGTAGCTTCTTGAACAGATTTATCAATACCAGTGTTTTCTGATCTCGTCTCTATATCCATGTTTTCATATTCGTTGTTGCCTTCGTTATCTCTTGTACCAATAGATGAAATGGGAGATCCACATAACTTTCTACACTTACTACAAATTTTTGAATTATCTGTCAAATCTGGAAATCTTCGTTTTAAGTTGTTCGACAACAAGCGTAAATCATTACCTATGTGACCCTTACCATTGAGAGTGTTGATACAACGATCGGACCGTGCTACAGTAGACATATTCAATCCATTTAAGTAAGTGATAATACTCGAATATAATAACGTAGGACTGTTAGAACAGGTGCTGTGAAAAATGTCTTCGAATTAATTTGAATCCTCTCGAAAATCGATGGGAACTATATGTACGAAACGTTTAGGGAAGATAATGCACGAAATATAGAACCACAGATACACCAAAGAGTTAGAGTAACAGCCGCACTAAACTTTTAGAGAACCATCGGTACTTAAAGAGTTTTGAAAGAGGAATAAAAAAAGTTAGAGAGATTTTAGAAATGTTCTATTGTAAAGTTTAATTACAGGGTTATCAAAAAGTATGGGACCCCCGTATTTTCCCAGAAACGATATTTTTTGAAAAAGCTAAGGTCATACCGTAAGTAATTTTTAACGAGGATTTGTCTGGTCTGATGACCTTGAATCTGACCTCGTCGTTGACCTTCAAAGTCAACTCAAAAATTGCAAAATTCAAAAATTTTGCAATTTTTAATCGTATTGTATACGTGTATAGTCACACGGTCTTACACCAACTATAGCATCCACGGCGTCACGTCGGTTTTTTTCTCTCAGTGCGCATACTGCACGATTTTTGTGCAGGAGGAGCACCAAATCAAAAAAGCAGTAGCAGCACAAATGTGTTGTACCATTGCCACACTTTTTAGTGCTTCTTCTGCCCTAAACTTTTGTACTCCTGAAGAACGATGAAATAGATTAAATGCGGAACAATTTTAGTGCAACATTTGCTCTAAAATGGGAGAGTAAAGGACTTAATGTTTAGTTACGAAGCAGTTCTTGCATTTGGTACTGATACTCTACGCTAACGTGTTTCTTCTCCACCAAACTTTTTTCAGTGATTCTGCAATGTTTCAAAGTGTGGATATAACCACAGTTTTTCTGTTACTGTTCCGAATTAGAACCGATTGATAGCATGAATTGAAGAAGTATAACTGAGAAAGAATCGGTTTATTAAAATTAGAACTCACCATGAAAATGACCTTGAAAAATGATCCAAGGTCAAGTCTAGTTATGATCTTAATCAAGTTTTCTACTAGTTTCGTGGAATACTAGTCCGAAAATCCAGAAAATAACTTTTGACCTTCAAAATGACCTTGAAATATAATTTTAACCGCTCGCTTTGAACGGTAGTAGTAAGAAAATATGTCGCAAACTTCATATTAGTGGCAAGAAATAACAATTTTCGTATCAGATTCGCTATTAGAGTGAAGAAAAACTTGTTTTTCCATCATTCCGAGACTTTCAGCCGCCATATTGGATCCGCCATTTTGAATTTTCGGAATCGCCAGACGGCGTTCGAAAGTAGAAGTCAAGAGCTTTCATTTGAGCCTAGGTAGACCCCATTTGGATCAAAATTGTTCTGGGCAGAGGGGGTGTCGCGTTGACAGAGAATGCCCCATATATATATATATATATATATATATATATATATATATATATATATATATATACTAGTGGGACTCCGCCCCCCTGCTCGCTCCGCTCGCCAACCCCCGCTAATAACAGTAACAATTTTCAAATATTTCCTTATGAAAATCATACTGATAGTCGTACTTATAATAAAAATCATTACTGATAATACAGATACAGTACTGATAATCAAAATCAAATAAATAGTAGTTTCTATATATTTTTGATCATGATATAACTCCTCTGACTCTTAGCAATCCAATATAAAGACTAATATTGCTTTTTTCCATTAAGAATCCCCTCGTAATTTACGTTTCCTCTGTTGAAATTTGAGGAGTCTTTGACTGTTAGCATTTTAATTTACATTTCTTCTGTTGAAATTTGAGGACTCTTTGACAGTTAACATTATTTTCACAGTTAACATTACATTACAACTCTCTATATTATACAGACGTTTTCAAAAAGTGTCAGTTGCAGACCCTCCTCACCCACCTCACCCCCTCTCACCCCATACCAGCGCCTCCCTATACTCCGTCACAGCACCCCCTCAGTCCCCTCTCAAAATAACGGAAAAATGTGCTTCTTTATACGTGTTTTGCGAGAAATGCATCTCCCCCATGCCCCCTCACCGTCATCGTCTCTCACCTCCCCCCTCACCCTCATCGCCTCTCACCCCCCCACCCTCACCCCATACCAGCGCCCTCTTACATTCCTTCACACCACCCCCCACAGGACCCTCCTCAGGACCCCCCTCATTACGCCTCATCACGCCCACTACTCGCTACGCTCGAAATTCCTGTTATAGGAAAGGTAAGAAAATTGATACAAATTGAAGAAAACTGGCAAACTGATTTCACGTCAATTTTATATTAACAGATGCGTTAGACAATATTCTTTTTATTGAAAAGTTATTTTTAAACTTTTTGCTACACTCAATAACTCTCTTTTATTGAAACAAATAAACAGTTTTCCACGTCATCTTAGAGGTACTGTTAAAAGAGGCGTTATTTAAAACGCCTTAAGACGCCTTTAAAAGATTTGCCCGCGAAAGTCCGTTTCCTGGAGGTCGTGCACTCTATCCTTATAAGACGATTTTTAGAAACATGGAACATTGTCAATGTACAAGTATTATATAATTTTAATAAGTGTTATCTTATCAGTTTAATATAAAAAACTAATCCATAGGGTAAGACCCCCTATTAGTGTGCCTGAACCTAATTGTGTGCTCTCCATTGAAATGCTCCATGTAAAGCACACAAACAGTTTCAGGCACACAAATAGAAGATCTTACCCTATGGGCAAACATGAAAAATTAGAAAAATAACAAACGCTATAGAAAATATTGGACAGTCATATAGGCTTTTATTAATTTTATTTTACATTCATATTATTTTGATGCCGAGCGAGCATTAGCGAGCGAGTTTATATTATATTGCAGAATGTTTCAAAATTGTTCAACGATGTCATTTTATTCTTATTCTTATTATGTTGTCCGTATTCCAAAATTCTTTCCTACGCAAGCATAAAGATTTTGTTAGAAGGCACTCAAATAATGAAATAAAAATGGTTATGTTAAATAATGTAAGAGTTTTACCCATTCATCAACTTACTTACGTGCCTACAAACCTACCTACCTACCTTACCAACAGTTCGGTATCGATATAATATAAGTACCAATATAATGAGGGGGGTCCTGAGGGGGGTGCTGTAAGGGAGCAAGAGAGGGCGTTGATATGGGGTGAGGGGGGAGGGAGGGGGGCCATGGGGGGGGTGAATTTCTCTCAAAAAAGGTATAAAGAAGCACATTTTTCCGTTATTTTGAGGGGAGTAGTTACAGAGGGAGTATGAGAGGGCGCTGGTATGGGGCGTGGGGGGGGGGGGGGTGATGGGGGCCTGCGACTGACTCTTTTTGAAAACGTCTATATAATATAGAGAGATATATCTCCCTATATTATATAGATGAGACTAAAACAAATAAACAGTTTTCCATTTCACCTTGGAGGTACTGTTCGCAGACGCGTTGGATTTTTAGTTAAAGTGGTATCCTTCGCCAATAGCCATACATAACCACTTTTGATAAACATATTCTATAAGAAGATAAATATAGGATATGAAAAAGTAAATAATTTTCTAAATTCCAACGACGAAAATGTTGACAGTAAAAGAAACCTCAGACTTCAAAAAAAGAACTATAAGTCTACGGTTTTTTTGACAAGTTATTCAGTTATACTGTTGTACATAAAACAGGAAGATTAATTCTGTAAAATGGTATCCTTCACCAATAATCATACGAAGCTAAATATAGGATATGAAAAAGAAAATAATTTTTCAACTATTAACAAAGGAAGTGTTGACCGTTAAAGAAGCGTCCAATTTCAACAAAAGAAATATAAGCCTACAATTTTGTCAACAAACCCGTAGGCTTAGATTTTCTCTGTTACAATTGGACGCTTCTTTAACGATCAGCATTTGCTTTGTTGATAAAGAAAAATATATTTTTTAAATTTTAATTTAATAAAAGGAATCTGAAGAAAATTGATAGTAGTTGGGATGGATAGTGGACTGCACGTTCAATAAATGGACAACCTTAGTGTAGAGAAAATATGACTGCGGTTTATTGAGATGTACGTCGTGCCTCTTTAGCATACAATTGCGTGCTGAGTCTGTACGTGGTGAACTCTGAAAGAAATGCTACCTCTACGCCACTCGAGAGTAGACGTAGAAGATAGGAGGATTTCTTGATGAGCTGCTGTCTCTCTGGCCGTCGCGCTTGAACTGATGAACCGCTCCGCGCAGCGGGGCTTTGGTAGTTGGAGGGGCGGAGAGGAAGACACGTGGAGAGCGCCGAGTGGCGCGGCTCTCTCGCATGCGTGTCTGATGTTGCCAGAGTGGGGGACGCTCTCGGCGTCGTGTACATTTTATGCTGAATTCTCAACATTCCGCCCACCTTCGTCGAATTGGCAAATGGATCTCAAACAGCAGCGTGGTGGAGGCGTACGACCTTGGCGATGGGGCGACGAAGAGTGGTGGTGGCCGTGCGTAAGTCGACCACTCGGGTGATGCCATCGCTCCCTGGATGGATGGCTGTGATGCGTGCGATGGGCCACTTGGCTGGAGGCGTGAGCTCGTTGCGAACGAGCCGATTTCGCCCACAGTGACTGGAAGCTGTGGCTGTCTCCACTTCATACGGGATTGCAGAGCCGTCAAGTAGTCCGTCGACCATCTCTGCCAGAAGTGCTGGGCCAGCTGACTGATTAAGAGCCAGCGCTTTCCTGCTGGGACGTTGTCGTTGGTGACATCTCCTTCAGGAACTATAAATGAAGATCGTTGTATGAGAAAATGTGATGGGGACAGAAAATCAAGGTCAGAAGGATTGCCAGAGGCTGGTTAAAGGTCTCGAGTTAAGGCATGCTTCAATGCGGCACATAAGAGTAGCAAGCTCAGAAAATGTGAGAACTTGATCTCCTATGATGCGACGTAGGTAATGCTTAGCTGACTTAACTGCTGCTTCCCAGATGCCTCCAAAATGGGGAGCACTGGGAGGATTGAAAATCCAGGAGGTTCCTTCTTGAGTAAGAGACCGAACAACACGAGAAGAGAATTCTGAGCGACTACCATCTGCCTTAGTTGAACATCTGTCCCTACGAAATTAGTACCTTGGTCAGAGTATAACTTCTTACAGTGAACTCGACGAGCCGTGAAACGATGAAAAGCGACGATGAATGCCTCACTCGAATAATCCTCGACTACCTTGATATGTACGGCTCTGGTTGCCATGCAAATGAAGATGGCTATGTAACCTTTCATCGTGCCCTTTCCTTTAGATTTAGTTAGACGCAGATGAATAGGCCCGGCGTAATCGACGCCAGAGCGTTCGAAAGGTGACGACGGACGAACACGAGCTTTGGGTAACTAGCCCATTAATTGAATGGGTACTCGAGCGGCATGACGGGTGCATGTGATACATGCTCTGATGACTTTTTTAACAGCTGACCGTCCTCTCACTATCCAAAACTGACGTCGAAGAGTAGCAAGAATCAGCTGAAATCCACCATGAAGAGTGCGATGATGCGCATCTCTTATTAGCAAAGTGGTTAAGTGACAGTCAGCCGGTAGAATAAATGGATGCTTGGCATCTTCTTCCAGAATAGAGTGAGAAAGTCGACCGCCCACCCTGAGCAAGTGATTTTGTATCACGGGGTTTAAGGGTGAGAGACTGCTTTTGGTCAAAAGTTTACCTTTTCTCTGCAACTGTTGGAGTTCAAGTTTAAAATACGCTGTTTGAACTAGATATATCAAACAAAGTTTTGTGTTCCCATCTCACTAGCACTTATCTCCTTCGAAGTAGGAGTGTGATGGCATAGTGGGGATTGAAGAACAGTAAAAAAGGTAACGCCTGAATTCGGAGACGTCGTACGCACTATTTTCGAACAGATTCTATTAATAAATCGGAAGCAGTACGAAGCCATACTTAACAACTTATCTAATGAGGAGTAATTTTCAAAGAGACTCCAAATTTCTGGAGTATTCTCGACAGAAACTTGAGTGCTTTTACTAGCGACTAGAGTGTGACTAGGTTGAAGATTGAGACTATTTACGTTGAAATTGAGCTCGTCATGCGACCTCGTCCAAGGTTCATGATTATCTGAGAGCCAGGCGGGACCTTTCCACCATAAACTATGCGAAGCTAACTTTGAGGGCTCAATACCTCGTGATATAACATCAGCGGGGTTATCAGAAGAACGCACGTGATGCCAGAACGCATCAGGTAACAGAGTATGAATTTCGGAGCACCGATTAGGGACAAAAACGCCCCATCTCGACGGGTGGTCTTTCAACCAAAAGAGTACGTCTGCAGAGTCAGACCAAAGATAAATACTTTCGATTCAATATGTACGCTGCACGAGGGTTGTCCGTGTGTTGAATGATGTGAGCCCCGTAGCGTGTACGCTGCACGCGGGTGCTCCTTGACTTTCCTGTTGTGGACTCCGTAGCGTGTAGGCTGCGCGATGATCCGTGGCTACAAAATGGGTGCCGTAACCGTACCAGCGCGGTGATTCTAGAGCTGGCTTTACAGCGCACGCTCTTGGCAACGTCTTGGAGTCGCTAGCGACTAAGGCGTTTGCCGTCGCGCTTGAACTGAGGCAGGCCGGCGTTGCGCTCTGCCGTGGGCGTGCCCTAGTTAGGGAGGGGAGGGGGCGGTAAAGCGAGGCGCGTGGCGAGTGCTGGTAGGCACAGCGTGGAGCTTCTAGATGAGCGGCGGGAAGGGGGAATTCTCTCTGCTGACGAGTATTGAATCGTGAACAACCTAAAATAATAGAGGATTGAGAATATAGACGCAATACGTGTATCGGGAAAAATTCAAAATATTTTGGTAATATTCTTCAATGAGCCTTCTACCAAAACATTTTCGCCAGACTCTGAAGAAGAGTGCTGAGAAGTCTTTAACTGATATATGAAGCCGAAATTATCGTGAGACTCTTAGCAGTACTTAGACCGAGACTTTTTGCTAAATGTGTAGTTAGACTGTGCCAGACTTTTAGCAGGACTTAAACGATGCCTTTGCGAGACTTTTAATATGTGCCTCAATTTTAAATTCTATATTTCAATATGTGTTGCGAGTTCCTCACCCTTTCCACGTTGACTCTGAAAGGTGCTTCGAAGTCGCCCCTGTCTGCCCTAGACAGAGTCAGTCCGGCGGGTCAGGCAAGATCCACTGCGGGGGAGAACCTGGCACGGTGTCCGGCAAGCAAGTCCGTCTCCGACATTACGGAGAGCGAGAGTGCTCCGAAATTTCGGAGCACGAGAATATACTTCGGTGAGAGTTGCACGGAAAATAGTAGGCACGGTCGAGAGCGCTGCAAACGAGTGCGCCGCGACTTGTGCTGTTCTGCCTCGTCAGACGGCGTGCGCGCACCTTGAGCGACGATGCATCCGAGATCGCAGCGCACGAGGCACATTTGCACCGTCCTGAGCCGTGCAAACGGCAGCGCTCGCGGACTTCTCCCCACTCCCCGCGCGGGAAATCGTTCGCGAGCGCTGCCGTTTGCACGGCTCTGGACGGTGCAAATGTGCCTCGTGCGCCGCGATCTCGGATGCATCGTCGTACAAGGTGCACGCACGTCGTCTGACGAGGCAGAACAGCACAAGTCGCGAGGCGCTCGTTTGCTGCGCTCTCGACCGTGCCTACTATTTTCCGTGTGGGGCGAGCTTTTGCGCTTTCTGGTTAATTGCGGCTAAGCGGCGTAAAAAGTCAATGCGGAATTCAAAACTAAAAAAAACATGAGCCCTGGACGGTTAAAATTTACGGAGTAGATCCGAAGATAAAGCGGTACACACACACACACACACACGCACGCACGCACGCACGCACGCACGCACGCGCACACACACACACACACACACACACATGCACGCATACAGGCACACACATCCATACAGATATTTTCTAAAATCATGGGATTCAAACTTCTACCACCTCTAATCATCTTTCTAGAGCGATGTGACGAAACTCAAAATTTTACTATTACAAAGCTGCCTCTAGAAGAAGCAAAATTCTCAAAATCATCTAATTACACATATATCGTTTTAATATCGTCAATATAAAAAAACGTTCATTAATTTATTGGATATAATATAATATTACAAGCGCAGAGTAGGGTTCGAAATAATTAATTAAAATTTGAATTATTTATATTTAATTGATTACCAATTAATTTTTCAATTTTGAATTAAAGGCTCATCACATATAATAGCATTTTTTTTTCAGAGTAGCTTAAATTCTAACATGGAATTTCCCCAGTTGGACCAGAAGAAGAAATCTATATTTGGAGATGATTTAAAATATTTAGAACTATTGAAATTTTTAGAAAAGAAAGGTCTGGGTTCCATAGATATGGCGGCTGCCAAGGAATTTTTACAGTCTGTAGCAACCCCTTCTACAATTATTGGAAAAAAAGAGTGCAGGGACTTCATAGAATATGCAAATGTAAATAAAGATGTCATGGATGCTGACCGAAGCAATCTTGCAGATATGCGATACATACAAGCACCATGCAACAAAGATTATGCTACTCAAATAAAAGTATACGCGTCCTTACTGAAAGAACACAAAGAGAGCATAGAGTGGAAGAATTCGGGGTTTAAATTACCAGATTTAAAGGAGCTTAATGCATTGTTTGCAAAAATACAATGTGTTACTAATGAAATCCCACAAACTTTTACAAAGAAAATAAGACATAATAAACGGTTCATAGAACAAGTGTGGAAGGAGTTACCAATTTTTCCGCAATTGAATTCTAGAGGTAATACATTGAATGCCATTCACCATGCAAATACCACTATCACGCGACAATGGCAGGAAGACGTCATAGGTAATGTATAAGTATCAATATGAGCATTAAACAATTTATTTTATTTATTATTTCGAAGTATAAATTACATTGCGACATGTGTGACGTTGTCGTTTAATTCGCGAAATTATTGGTGACTTGAATTAAACCTATACGCCACTATTTCCTCTATCCTTCTTACCAACAGCTGGTAAAAACTCCAGCAACAACACCCGGAAATACCTACGACTAGACAGTAATTTCACTGAGTACCCAACGCTATGATTCCCTGAAAATAATGAAGCTGAAGCTACCCGCCAGACATTCTACCCGCCAGAGGGGCAAATTGAGACACTGAAAATTTTTGCATCAAATATTGATTACAAGCATGCCAGTCACATATAACAGATGAAAACTCGTAGTAGCAACAACAAAATATATAAATTTGGAAAATAAACATAGAATAAAATATTAATAATATAATTGCATGTGAAAACTATTATGCCGTTTAACTACTTTTAAAACTAGGATATTCGTCATTTTTCGAGTTTTTGGAACTGTTACTCCGTTTCAAACTATAAAATGCTAACAATATTGTACTGAAATATTCTTCTAATGTAGACGAATACATCCGCGTACGAAAATTTGTGGCACCAATTATTTAAATAAACAATTAAGCCGTTTAGTTGTATAAAAAGCAAGGATATTCGGGATTTTTCGAGATTTAGAGGCTGTAACTTTGTTTTAAATTATAACATGATAACAATATTGCACGGAAGAATTCTACTAATGTATACGAACTCATTCTCCTACGAAAATTTGTGGCACCAATTATTTAAATAAACAATTAAGCTGTTTCCTTGTATAACAAGCTACGATATTCGGGGTTTTTCGAGATTTAGAGTCTATAACTTTGTTTTAAAATATAACATGATAAAAATATTGCACGGAAGTATTCTACTAATGCATACGAATACATGCGCGTACGAAAATTTGTGGCACCAATTATTTAAATAGACAATTAAGCTGCTTACTTGCATAAAACCTGGGATATTCGGGGTTTCTCGAGTTTTTGGAACTGTAACTCCGATTCAAATTATAACATGATAACAATATTAAACGGAAGTATTCTACTAATGTATACGAATACATCCGCGTAAGAAAATTTGTGGCACCAATTACCTAAATAAACAATTCAGCCGCTTACTTGCATAAAAACCTAGGATATTCGTCATTTTTCGAGTTTTTGGAACTGTAACTCCGTTTTCAATTATAACATGATAACAATATTGCACGGAAGTATTCTTCTTATTTAGACGAATACATCCGCGTATGAAAATTTGTGGCACCAATTATTTAAATAAACAATTAAGCCGTTTAGTTGTATAGAAAGCTAGGATTTTCGGGGTGTTTCGAGATTTAGTGGCTGTAACTTTGTTTTAAATTATAACATGATAACAATATTGTACGGAAGTATTCTACTAATGTATAGGAACATATCCGCGGTCAAAAAATTGTGGCACCAATTATTTAAATAAACAACTAAGCCGCTTACTTGCATAGAAAGCTAGGATATTCGTCATTTTTCGAATTTTTGGAACTGTAACTCCGTTTTAAATTATAACATGCTAACAATATTGTACTGAAATATTCTTCTAATGTAGACGAATACATCCTCGCACTCGAAAAATGACTCGAAAAATGACGAATATCCTAGCTTTTTATACAACTAAACGGCTTAATTGTTTATTTAAATAATTGGTCCCACAAATTTTCGTAGGCGGATCTATTCGTCTACATAAGAAGAATATTTCAATATAATATTGTTAGCATGTTATAATTTCAAACGGATTTACAGTTCCAAAAACTCGAAAACTGACGAATATCCTAGCTTTTTATGCAAGTAAGCGGCTTAATTGTTTATTTAAATAATTGGTGCCACAATTTCTGGTCCGCGGATGTGTTCGCATACATTAGTAGAATACTTCCGTGTAATATTGTTATGATGTTATAATTTAAAGCGGAGTTACAGTTCCAAAAACTCGAAAAATGCCGAATATCCTAGCTTTCTATGCAAGTAAGCGGCTTAATTGTTTATTTAAATAATTGGTGCCACAATTTTTTGTTCGCGGATGTGTTTTTATTCATTAGTAGCATACTTCCGTGAAATATTGTTATGATGTCATAATTTATAACAAAGTTACAGCCATTAAATCTCGAAAAACCCCGAATATCCTAGCTTTTTATACAACTAAATGGCTTAATTGTTTATTTAAATAATTGGTGCCACAAATTTTCATACGCCGATGTATTCGTCTACATAAGAAGAATACTGCCGTGCAATATTGTTATCATGTTATAATTTGAAACGGAGTTACAATTCCAAAAACTCGAAAAATGACGAATATCCTAGCTTTTTATGCAAGTAAGCGGCTGAATTGCTTATTTAAATAATTGGTGCCACAAATTTTCGTACGTGGATGTATTCGTATACATTAGTAGAATACTTCCGTGCAATATTGTTATCATGTTATAATTTGAAACGGAGTTACAGTTCCAATAACTTGAAAAATGAGGAATATCCTAGCTTTGTATGCAAGTAAGCGGCCTAATTGTTTATTTAAATAATTGGTGCCACAATTTTTTGTATGCGGATGTGTTTGGATGCATTAGAGGAATATTTTAGTACAATATTGTTATCATGTTATAATTTAAAACGGAGTAACAGTTCCAAAAACTGGAAAAATCGCGAATATCCTAGCATTTTATGCTAGTAGGCAGCTTATTTGTTTATTTAAATAATAAGTGCCTCAAATTCTCGTTCGGCGATGTACTAGTCTACATTAGAAGAACGTTTTCGTGCAATATTGTTGTTATGTTATAATTTGCAACTGAGTTACAGCCACCAAATCTCGAGAAACCCCGAATATCCCAGGTTTTTATGCAAGTAAGCAGCTTAATTGTTTATTTAAATAATTGGTGCCACAAATTTTCGTACGCGGATGTATTCGTATACATTAGTAGAATACTTCCGTGCAATATTGTTATCATGTTATAATTTAAAAGAAAGTTATAGACTCTAAATCTCGAAAAATCCCGAATATCCTTGCATTTTATACAACTAAACGGCTTAATTGTTTATTTAAATAATTGGTGCCACAAATTTTCGTACGCAGATGTATTCGTCTACATTAGAAGAATATTTCAGTACTATATTGTTAGCATGTTATAATTTGAAACGGAGTTACAGTTCCAAAAACTCGAAAAATGACGAATATCCTAGTTTTAAACGTAGTTAAACGGCATAATAGTTTTCATATGCAATTATATTATTAATATTTTATTCTATGTTTATTTTGCAAATTTATATGTTTTGTTATTGCTACTACGAGTTGTCATCTGTTATATGTGACTGGCATGCTTGTAATCAATATTTGATGCAAAAATGCTAAGTGTCTCATTTTGCCCCTCTGGCGGGTAGAATGTCTGGCGGGTAGCTTCAGCTTCATCTGAAAATAAGTCTCCAGAGTTTCACGTTTTTTTCTGCTGGTTATAAGCACAGCCTCGGTCTTGCGCTTTGCCATCCGCAGTCCAGATCCATCCATCCAGTCTGCATATTTGCTGAATGTCACATTGAATAGGTTCTTCATGTCCACTAGGTGCTTGCCCACGATTACGAGGGCGAGCACCTGCGAATGCTACAGGCGTTACCATTATTGGGATCTTCAGCTTGAGTAGGCCGTTGTACATGATGATCCACAGAAGTGGTCCCAGTACCGAGCCTTGCGGCACTCCTCCACTGACTTTGTATTCCTTGAGTGAATTGAATTGAAAATTTTATACTATCATACCTTAGGTGGTATCGACACGTCAAGTTATTTTAGGACAGGATAATTCAATTAAAAAACACTTTTATGGGAAAAAGCCGAACAATGGCATACAAAACCCATTTTATTTTAACAGAAACAATAATGCACAAACTTTTTAACAGGAACGATAATGCACAAACTTTACAGATGAACACAAAACGCAAGAGAACGAGTAACGCCGCATACAATTTGTTAATTAGATATGTTGTAATATAAGTAAATATCATGATCTCGTATGCGTATGTGTATAAGTGTGAGTGTGTGTGGCGCTAGAGTCGCAAACAGCGAGTATATAGTAGTGAGCGCCGAGAGCAACTGTACTCCTAACTCTCTCGTCACGGCAGTCAACGCGAACGGACGTGTGCTTGCTTTAAGCACTGTATGTAATGGTAGCTAACGCATTACAATATATTACTCTAATCTATTAAAACGTGGATACTTTATTTGATCCCCAACCTCTTATTCCAACATGGTAGCAGGTGCCTGGTTGAAAAGTTGTTATTATCTTCTATATGGACTTTCGAGTCCTATAGAGATAATGAGGGGGAATTAAACAAAAAGTGAGGTTAGAAAGACCGCGTGGATAAAAGTGTTAATAAAAGTGAAACGCGAGTATCGAAATTCAATAATGGAATGAAAGAGAACAAAAGAAAAATCAAAAGTTACGTGACAAGACGTAAAATTAAAGAGAAAACGTGGTCAGTAAGACACAAAGTTCAAAGTGAAGAGAAATCAGTTTGGAATAATAGAAAGTGAAAAAATATATGCATATACAGAAAACTAAAATTGTTAGCTACCGAAATGTAAAAAGATTTTTGAAAAATAATCAATAAAAAGGCCCGATGTCAAAGGATTAACGGAAAGGTGCGAAAAAGTCACGAAAACGTGGTCAACAGGACACGAAGTTTGAAGTGCAAAAGAATAAATAAAGAACAATTAAAATGGAAAAATAATAACATAAAATCAAAGTAAAAGTAATAAACTACTGGAATATAAAAAGATTTTTTGAAAAATAATGATAATAAAGTGCGATGTCTGCAGATTAAAGTTGGCGAGTGATACACGCCGTAGAGCTCAAGCATAGAGCACGTGCGCACCACGAGGTCTATACAGCAACCACATAGGTTAAACATACGTATATATGAGTGACGAAAGTGAGTCAGTGAATAAACACGTTGTTTTCGATAAAGATTTAAGAAACAAGTGTAGAAAAATATTTCTGAAAGAACTCAAAAAGGTTATTATTTTAAAAAGTGAAATTGATAAAATTATAAAAATAAAAGAAATCGAAATGGCAAAGCAAGCCAAAATTGAAGATATTGTTATACCTATTTTCGACGGAGAAAATTATTCAAGTTGGAAAATTAGATTGATGATGCTATTGGAGTACAAGGAGTGCAAAGATCCTGCAGTAAGGTTAAAATTGGAAGCAGAAACCGAAGCAGAATGGAAAAAGAAAGATTTAAAAGCTAGAACGATTTTAGTAAGCACAATATCCGACAAACAGTTAGAATACGTACAAGACTGCACAAATGCTCGTGATATGATAGTTCAATTCGACAAGATATATACAAATAAATCAACGGCTCTACAAATCTTGTGCAGAGGAAAAATTGATGAAATTAAACTAAAAGACTATGATACTGTAGAAGAATTTTTCATACACTTTGAAAAAGCAGTGAATGAATTCAAATCAGCTGGAGGAAAAATTGTTGAGTCGGAAAAGATGAGATACTTGTTAAAAACATTACCACCTAATTACAGTTATATCGGTGACTTTATTGATGTTATACCCGAAGAACAAAGGACAGTCGATTATGTTAAATCAAAGATTAAAGAAAAAAATATGACAGCAAATCAAAGTAAAAGAAGAACCAATGTGAGCACTTTCACAACAAAAGCGAAAGGACAGTGCTTTAAGTGCGGAAAAATTGGACATCTGCAACGAGAGTGTTGGTATGCAGAGCCAAAAGGTCAAGACAGAGACGGTCGTCAGGATCAAGAAAGAAGTCAGCGTGGATTTCAACAAGGCAACAACCGAGGAGGACCACAGAGAGGTCGTGGCCGAGGAAGAGGTTTCCAGACAAGCCAATCAAGAGGCGAACATTCAAGAAACCCGAGGAGCAACAGTTCAAGCGACGCACAGGCTTGGGCAACAAGAGTGTTCAATTCAGAAGTGAAAAAGTGTAGTGAAAAGAGTGAAAATTCAAACGAAATAAATTGGTTGTTAGATAGTGGTTGTTCGGATCATATTATAAATGATTGTAAATTCTTTGATAAATACGTAAATTTAAAGAAACCTATTGATATAGAAATACCAGATGGTAAAATCTTAAAAGCCACAAAGATCGGCAATGTACAAACATATTTCAAAACATATTATAATGATAATGTGATAGATATTAAGAATGTTTATTATGTAAAAAATATAAATCAAAACTTACTAAGCTTTTCCAAGATAACTAAGTCAGATTGCACAATTTTAGCCAAAAATGAAAATGCAAAAATTTTTTATAAAAATAGAAAACTATTAGCTGTTGCAAATAAAATAAATAATCTGTATTGCATGAAAAGCTTCGTAATGAAAGATGAAAATAAAATATTTACAAATGTAACTAAGTTAACTGAAAAAGAGAAATGGCATAGGGCATTAGGCCACGTAAATTTTCAATACTTAAACAAATTAGTAAAAAATAAAATGTTAGATGGTCTACCAGACCAAATTGAAAATATAGAAATGAAATGTGCAAACTGCATTGAAAGTAAAATGTCAAATGAGCCTTTTGAAAATAACAGAACAAAAACAACTGAAACTTTTGAGTTAATACATACTGATCTAAATGGCCTACATAACACAAATGGTTATGGTAGAGAGAAATATTTCTTAACATTTATAGATGACTATAGCAAATGCGCTAGAATTTTTTGTATAAACAATAAATCTGAAACTGCAAGCTGTTTCATTGATTATGTAAATTTAGTAGAAAATCAATTCAATAAAAGAGTTAAAAAATTGCAGTGCGACAATGGTAGAGAGTACATAAACAAAGAAATATTAAATTTTGTTAAATATAAGGGAATACAATTATTACCATGCCCTCCATATGTACATGAGTTAAATGGAGTTGCTGAACGATGCAATAGATCAGCAATGGACATTGGGAGGTGTTTGATGCGAGAAGCTAGAATAAATAGAAAATTTTGGCCCGAAGTAATGAATACTGTCGCGTACTTAAAAAATAGAACAGTTGCGAACACAGCGGAGAATAAAACTCCCTACGAAATATTCTTTAATAAAAAACCTAATGTCAAACATTTAAAAATATATGGAAGTAGAGTTTTTGTCAGAGTACCAGAAGTACAGAAAAAAAGCAAATGGGACGATAAAGCAAAACTAGGTGTATTAGTGGGTTATACTAATAATGGATATAGAGTCTTGATAAATAATAAAGTAATAAATGCTAGGCATGTAAAAGTTGTTGAAAATGATAATCAATTAATTTGTTTAGATAAAATTGATGATACAGAATATGAACAAAGTGCGTCTGAAATTGAAAATGATGTTGATGAAAACAAAACAAATCTATTATCTTCTATTTCGACTTTCGAGTCAAATAGAGATAAGAAAACAAATCTTGAAAATGTTGAATACGAAAACTACGAAAATGAAAATAAAAATAATGAAGATTTAACAATTCCAAGAAAATCTAATAGAAAGAAAAGTCCTGTAACAAGATACGGAAATCCTGTAACACACTGTATTTATGTAAACTATGTGAATGCAAATTTACCTAATACATTTGAGGAGGCGATAAATAGTAGTGAAAATAAAGAATGGCAAAAGGCAATGAACGCGGAAATGGAAAGTTTAAAGAAAAACGATACTTGGCAAATTGTTGACAAACCCAAAGATAAAAAAATAATTAATGAAAATGGATATATAAAAAGAAAAACGATAATACGTATAAAGCCAGATTAGTTGTTAGAGGTTTCCAACAAAAGGAATACATTGAAAATGTTTATTCACCAGTAGGAAAGATGCAAACTTTAAAAATTTTATTGTCATATTGTTGTAAAAACAATCTATACATAGACTAATGGATGTTGAAACTGCATTTTTGAATGGCTACGTAAAATCTGAAGTATATGTTAATGAGCCTAAAGGTTATGAAACAGGTGAAAATAAAGTCTATAAATTAAAAAGGGCACTTTATGGTTTAAGAGAAAGTTCAAGAGCTTGGTATGATTGTTTTCACAAATTTATTGAAAAATTAAACTTTGTAAGAAGCAATTATGATTATTGTCTATACGTAAATAACACAAACAAAGATCCAATATACATATTAGTTTTTGTAGATGATCTTTTAATATGTTGCAAAAATAAAAATATGATAGACGAAATTAAAGAAAGTTTAATGAAAAGATTTTCCATGAAAGATTTAGGAAAAATTGGAAACTATATTGGAATTGATATTGATTATAGTAAAGATAGAAGTAAAATGACCTTAAGTCAGACAAAGTACATTGAATCTTTGGCTGTGAAATACAATCTAGAAAACCCGAAACTATATGATACACCAATGGAAACAAATTTTAAATTAGAACAAGCAAGCGAAATCGATGAAAGTATGAAGTATAGAAACTTGATAGGTGAACTATTATATATCAGTACAGGCACAAGGCCAGATATAACGTATCCTGTAAATTACTTAAGTAGATGTTTGAAAGATACTTATGGATCAGGATGGGGCTTTTTTAATACAAAAAAAGAGACTTGATCTTTTTTTCTGTAAATGCTTCAAAGCGACGTTTCGTCGGCTTGGTCTGCCGACCTCTTCAGGCTAGATGTTTATTAAATAAAAATACAGAATTACAAATCACGTATAACATTCGGTAAAAAAAACCAATGATATATAAAAAACGAAACGAACCCTATTTACCTTAAACGTTGGCACAAGTCAACGAGTCAAAATTTATAACGATGTACAGTCATATTAACACTTACGGCTAGTGGCAAAGAACATTAACGTACATATCAATTTGTATACAACGCTATCAAAATAGACGAAAGTATTGAAGTAGTCAATCATAACAAAAACAATCATGACGTTAGCAGTTAAAATTTCGAAAGTAAAGGAAAATAAATGCGGTTAAGTGTATAAATATCCTCTTTCTTGTTTATACTGTGTTTGTTACATTTTATGTGTATCATTTCCGATAAGAGTCTTTTTTTATAATTCCGCTCAATGTCTATAATTTTTGTGTCGTCCCAATTAAATTCATGATTCAAACTATTTTTGTGGGTGTGTACTACGGACTCGATGTTTTTGTTTTTCTTATGTTCATTGATTCTTGTTTTTAAAGAACGTTTGGTTTCACCAATGTACATAGCTGGGCAATTTTTACAAGTAAATTTGTACACCACACCTGTTTGATCCCATTTGTCAGACTTATCTTTCCCCAATTTAATCACGGAGTTCATACTTTTATTCACTGTGGGAATCGTGGTAATATTGTATTGCTTAAAAATTGAAGAAATTCTTTCGTAATTGTTAGTGAACGGTAATTGAATCTTAGGCATTTTTTGGAACATTGATTTTTTATGTGTGTTTTTGTTGATGAATTTAGATTTATATTTTAGATACTGTAGACGTGTTTTAATATTTTTATCAATGAAAGTAGAAGGATACTCATTAAGAATTAACATATTTTTAATTTTTTTCAAATTCTCGAAATGAAATCGCTTGTCTGAAAGTACAATCGCTCTGTCAGTTAAGTTATAGATGATATTTCTTTTTGCTGGATTGGATGTTTTGAAAGAAAATTGATTACTCTACTTGAAGAAGTTGGCTTTTGATACCAATTTGTACTAATTCTATTGTTTTCTTTAATTAATGTCATATCTAAAAAGCTAATACTATTATTATTTTCTATTTCATATGTGAATTGTAAACTTTTGTGGTATGAATTAAAAATGGAAACTACCAGATCAATGTGTTCTCTTTTTATGCACATAATAGTGTCATCAACATATCTATAATAAAAAAGTGGTACACAATTATATTTATTCTTCAAGGTTTGTAAACACATTTTTTCCAAATCATCCATAACAATATCAGCAAAGAGTGGAGAGATTGGGGAACCCATCGGTGTACCGTATATTTGTTTGTAAACCTTGTTATTGAAAGAGAAGTAAGTGTTGTCATATAAGAAACGGATACACTTTTTTATTTCATCTATGGGAATTAAACATTTGTTCATGATAGAACGCACGCGTTTATCGATACTGTCACATACAAGCTCCACCGGAATGCTAGTAAATAACGATTTGACATCTAAAGATAATAAAATGTGCTCATCCTGTAATTTGAAATTCTTTAATTTAACTTTTAGTTCAAAACTATTATTGATGTGGGATTCCGGTAACTTAATTGAATCTTTTAATTCTTTATAAATAATTTCGGCTAAAAGGTGAGTAGGACTATTTACTAGTGATATGATCGGGCGAAGTGGCGCATTTTCCTTGTGTATTCTTGGCAGGCCGTAACCTTTTGCTATAGTTGTGTTCGTGAGAGTTAGTTGATTTTTATGGTATCTATCAGATAAAAACTCGTTATTGTTAAGATTATTAAGTATTACTTTAGTATCTAATCTTAATTTACTAAGCGGGTTTCTACTGACATTAATATAAGTATTTTGGTCCGACAAAAGTTCAAGCATTTTTGAGGTGTAATCAGATTTATTTAGACAAACAGTCACATTGCCTTTATCAGCTTTTGTGAACATTATATTAGGATTATTTTTTAAAAATTTTTTGGAAGCTATTAGTTTTTTGGTGAAATTACGTTCTTCTGTCGAAATCTGGGTTTGTTTTTTAAGGGTCCAATTCAAGTTTTCCGTAACTTTTTCTCTTATGTCATTTTTTATCGACATTTCAACATCCAACGAATACAAACGTTGTTCTATGTTTTTGATTGAAGATACAACGTCATTTTTAGAAACACGTCTAGTATGACTGAAATTCGGACCTAATGATACAATATCTTTAACCTCCGGGGGAACTTGAGTGTCACTTAAATTCTTAAACCAATTTTCTCTTTCATGAGAAACGTTATTTCTATTCTTTCCTTTTATTAAACTAAGAAATTTGTTTGCGTGTATGTGATCGTGTCGTTTTCGTAATAATGAGAATTTTTTTTGTGAAAAGTCAAAAAATTTTACTTTTGTAGAGAAGTCTAAGTTTGTTTTTGAAATAATCTTGTTTAGTTTTTTAAGATCAATATACACAGAGTTAATGTGTGCATTGATGTTCTTAATTTCCAACTTCAATAATTTCGACGCAAAGTAATTATTCAAATTATCAAAAAAAGATTTACACTTCTTATTTTGAAACGTAACGTACGAGAACTTCCTACTTAAGTTGGTGATGTGCCGTGGAAGGATGTTATTACTTCTGCAACGAAGAAGGAATACTCGTTGGGAAGTGAGCTCCGCTAAGCGTTGTTGTAAGTCAATCCATTGTTTCAAATAGTTTTTCATCGAATGTCCATAGTGTGAATTGATAAAACTGAAGAAACTCTTGTGGGAGTTAGAGTCCATGTCCAATCCGAGACTCGTGTATGTTTGAGATGTGAATTTCTCGCCCTCCATATTATTCATGTTTGAAAGATACTTATGGATCAGGATGGGGCTTTTTTAATACAAAAAAAGAGACTTGATCTTTTTTTCTGTAAATGCTTCAAAGCGACGTAGGTCCGAATTTCAGTCATACTAGACGTGTGTCTAAAAATGACGTTGTATCTTCAATCAAAAACATAGAACAACGTTTGTATTCGTTGGATGTTGAAATGTCGATAAAAAATGACATAAGAGAAAAAGTTACGGAAAACTTGAATTGGACCCTTAAAAAACAAACCCAGATTTCGACAGAAGAACGTAATTTCACCAAAAAACTAATAGCTTCCAAAAAATTTTTAAAAAATAATCCTAATATAATGTTCACAAAAGCTGATAAAGGCAATGTGACTGTTTGTCTAAATAAATCTGATTACACCTCAAAAATGCTTGAACTTTTGTCGGACCAAAATACTTATATTAATGTCAGTAGAAACCCGCTTAGTAAATTAAGATTAGATACTAAAGTAATACTTAATAATCTTAACAATAACGAGTTTTTACCTGATAGATACCATAAAAATCAACTAACTCTCACGAACACAACTATAGCAAAAGGTTACGGCCTGCCAAAAATACACAAGGAAAATGCGCCACTTCGCCCGATCATATCACTAGTAAATAGTCCTACTCACCTTTTAGCCGAAATTATTTATAAAGAATTAAAAGATTCAATTAAGTTACCGGAATCCCACATCAATAATAGTTTTGAACTAAAAGTTAAATTAAAGAATTTCAAATTACAGGATGAGCACATTTTATTATCTTTAGATGTCAAATCGTTATTTACTAGCATTCCGGTGGAGCTTGTATGTGACAGTATCGATAAACGCGTGCGTTCTATCATGAACAAATGTTTAATTCCCATAGATGAAATAAAAAAGTGTATCCGTTTCTTATATGACAACACTTACTTCTCTTTCAATAACAAGGTTTACAAACAAATATACGGTACACCGATGGGTTCCACAATCTCTCCACTCTTTGCTGATATTGTTATGGATGATTTGGAAAAAATGTGTTTACAAACCTTGAAGAATAAATATAATTGTGTACCACTTTTTTATTATAGATATGTTGATGACACTATTATGTGCATAAAAAGAGAACACATTGATCTGGTAGTTTCCATTTTTAATTCATACCACAAAAGTTTACAATTCACATATGAAATAGAAAATAATAATAGTATTAGCTTTTTAGATATGACATTAATTAAAGAAAACAATAGAATTAGTACAAATTGGTATCAAAAGCCAACTTCTTCAAGTAGAGTAATCAATTTTCTTTCAAAACATCCAATCCAGCAAAAAAGAAATATCATCTATAACTTAACTGACAGAGCGATTGTACTTTCAGACAAGCGATTTCATTTCGAGAATTTGAAAAAATTAAAAATATGTTAATTCTTAATGAGTATCCTTCTACTTTCATTGATAAAAATATTAAAACACGTCTACAGTATCTAAAATATAAATCTAAATTCATCAACAAAAACACACATAAAAAATCAATGTTCCAAAAATGCCTAAGATTCAATTACCGTTCACTAACAATTACGAAAGAATTTCTTCAATTTTTAAGCAATACAATATTACCACGATTCCCACAGTGAATAAAAGTATGAACTCCGTGATTAAATTGGGGAAAGATAAGTCTGACAAATGGGATCAAACAGGTGTGGTGTACAAATTTACTTGTAAAAATTGCCCAGCTACGTACATTGGTGAAACCAAACGTTCTTTAAAAACAAGAATCAATGAACATAAGAAAAACAAAAACATCGAGTCCGTAGTACACACCCACAAAAATAGTTTGAATCATGAATTTAATTGGGACGACACAAAAATTATAGACATTGAGCGGAATTATAAAAAAGACTCTTATCGGAAATGATACACATAAAATGTAACAAACACAGTATAAACAAGAAAGAGGATATTTATACACTTAACCGCATTTATTTTCCTTTACTTTCGAAATTTTAACTGCTAACGTCATGATTGTTTTTGTTATGATTGACTACTTCAATACTTTCGTCTATTTTGATAGAGTTGTGTACAAATTGATATGTACGTTAATGTTCTTTGCCACTAGCCGTAAGTGTTAATATGACTGTACATCGTTATAAATTTTGACTCGTTGACTTGTGCCAACGTTTAAGGTAAATAGGGTTCGTTTCGTTTTTTATATATCATTGGTTTTTTTTACCGAATGTTATACGTGATTTGTAATTCTGTATTTTTATTTAATAAACATCTAGCCTGAAGAGGTCGGCAGACCAAGCCGACGAAACGTCGCTTTGAAGCATTTACAGAAAAAAAGATCAAGTCTCTTTTTTTGTATTAAAAAAGCCCCATCCTGATCCATAAGTATCTTTCAAACATGAATAATATGGAGGGCGAGAAATTCACATCTCAAAAATACTTAAGTAGATACCAAAGATGCTATGATGCAACGCACTACAAATATGCTATGAGAATATTGAAGTATTTATATAAAACTAAAGATTTAAAATTGACTTATTTTGATAATTTGAAAAATGACACATTAGATTGTATGGTAGATTCAGATTATACAGGTGATAATATAGATAGAAAAACTACATCAGGCTTTGTAATAAGATTGTACGGTAACTTGATATATTGGAAGACTCACAAACAAAATAATGTAACAAAATGTTCAACCTTTGCGGAATATACTGCAATGTCAGAAGCAGTAACTGAAATATTATTTATTAGAAACTTGTTGATTGAACCATTTGATGTTAAATTTGAAAGACCTATAAAATTGTATGAAGATAATTCAGGTGCAATTGCTATTGCAAAGTACGGAAACTTTACGAAGAATCTAAGCACATCGAAGTGCAATACCATTATATAAATGAAAATTATGAAAAGGGAATTATAGACATTGTAAAAATCGATACAAGTTTGAATTTAGCTGATATGTTGACAAAGAGTCTTGACAAAACAAAATTTGTGAAAAATAGAAACGCATTAAGATTGATTGTATAAAACTAGAATATAATTAAGATGAAAAGATTGAAAAAAGTTCAGGATTGTAGATTTAAGGAGGCGTGTTGGAATATGTATAAATGCTACGCTCCTGAACATAGCTACATGCGTGTGAGTGTGTGTGCAAAGAGAGAGTATCGCTAGCGCCGACAGCGCATGTATAGTTAGTCGTCACGAGATAGCCATGTAAGGCAGACGAGTGCTTACGCTGTAACCTAATCCTAGTAGTAGCTAATAAACACTTATATTATTAACAATAACCTCAACTTATTAATATTCCCCCAATACAACAACAACCCTCTACCCAAGCCTAATGTCTTAATATATATTATGTCTGTTATAGCTAGCCGTACAGCTCTCGAAAATTCCCACAGAAATAGTCGCGAAACTCGTGATGATAATGCTCGCAATAATGCTAGTGATGTTGAGGAAATGGAAGACGATGGAGAAACGGAAAACGAAGAAGTTCCTGAAGTTCTTGAAGTTTCTGAAGCAGGTATGTGTACTTTTACAGTCGGAAATTCTCTCAATTTATTCGCTCGAATGAATTCTATTTTTTCCAAATTTTGGGTGGCACTAGCATCCGGGTTTCTGAAATACTATCTTTTAAATACATGCAATCTAATGATGATGTGACGTCCAGACGGCCGTCTTTACCTAACCACTTTTACCTCTTCTTAGCCTGGTGTTACCCAATAGCTAGGGAAGGCTAAGTCTTATAAACGTTAGGTTTTTGTTGACTGTTTGTAAACTACAAGGAGGAAATATGTAATATTGTTGAGGAGACAATCGGCTCCAGGTCTGTCCATTCGGCACAGATCGGTCAGAATGCTCCTCGGAAGTAGGGAGAAATGAGGGAAAAATACTACTTGTAAAAAAAAAAGAAAATCGTATAGGAGAAAGGAAAATAAAGAGTGAAGACAGATAATTAATTTTTCTTACTTTTCAACCTTTATTGTTGTTCTGTAGTACACTTTAGTGGTGGTGTGTAGTGGTGTTGCGAAGCAGCTGGTCTACTCTGATGGTGGCGAGGAACTGACGTTGGCGGAGAAGTGAGGGAAAAGCTAAGCTCGGTTTTCTCCCTCTTTCCTCCCTCAACGCACTGAGTTCTAGGGGTACTCGTCGCGAGGGAGTTTACAATGTTTTTGGGGACTGCTGACTGGTCGTTGCGGCGTGGGTGTTATAATTAGGGTGGGCCTAAGGCCCTGTGACGCGGCTAATTGGCTGCTGGGGGGAAGAGAGCATCCCCCAGTTTTTAAACTATGGTTTTCACTATTTCGGGAAGATGACGCTAGTCGTACTATTTTTATGCTTATGTTCATTATTTTATTATATAAAAAAAATTCTGATTAACTATTTATTGTATAGTATTGACACTTTTTATTAACATAAAATGACTTACTTGCTAATTAAATCTAAATTGTTCCACATATTTGCGCTTGTTTAACATAACTTTCGTTGTTTTCTTTTTCTATTGATGTTCTTATAAATTATTATGTAGTTTATTTTCGTGTTTAATTAGAGTGTGCACATGTTGTGTATATTTGTTGTTATTGTTCACTTATAATGTGAAGTGGAGACGTAATTATTGAAACTATTCTGAGACCTTTGAACATATATGTTTTGTAATGTATTGACGCCTAAATAAATTTTTAACAAAGAAATTGTTTGCACATATGGCATACTTCTTAAAGATAATTTAAAGTGAGTTTGTAATTTAAAAGTAAAATTATAAATTTACAAATATTCTTTCTATTTAAACTGAATTGTTCTGTAAGTTGCTTGCAAAATAATTATTATTTATAACTAAATTTTTGTATACCATTGCGATACGTTACAATTTTTATAATAATAAGAGAAAGAAAGGAACCTGCTTCATTTTTACGATATTTTACGTTGTTGTATATATATATGTGTGTGTGTGTGTGTGTGTGTGTGTGTGTGTGTGTGTGTGTGTGTGTGTGTGTGTGTGTGTGTGTGTGTGTGTGTGTGTGTGTGTGTGTGTGTGTGTGTGTGTGTGTGTGTGTGTGTGTGTGTGTGTGTGTGTGTGTGTGTGTGTGTGTGTGTGTGTGTGTGTGTGTGTGTGTGTGTGTGTGTGTGTGTGTGTGTGTGTGTGTGTGTGTGTGTGTGTGTGTGTGTGTGTGTGTGTGTGTGTGTGTGTGTGTGTGTGTGTGTGTGTGTGTAAGAGATGCAGTTAATACATATGTATCAGAATAAATTCGCGAAGACATCTTGCATTACATTATATATATATATATATATATTTTTTTTTTTATTTTTAAGGTAGACCTTTTATAAACGATATATAAAAGAGTGTATAAGGATTTTGGTCATGATAAGTTTATTGTAAAGTGTTTTTATTCAATTTTCTTTACTTCTGTCAGGTCTATTTTCGTAAAATTTGGATCAGCGTTACCAGAAAAATTTAATTTAACATATCTTAATAATTAGAAGTCAAAATTTAAAAATAAGTTAGCAACATGTAAAATCGAAGGAATTTGTAACGGTCAAATTTTATGACTTTTCGGCGTCGCGTAGGCGCGCACGTGCCTAGCCGGGGTGGCCTGCTTTTCGGGGTAAAGTCGCCTTTTCTTACTTTTCAACCTTTATTGTTGTTCTGTAGTACACTTTAGTGGTGGTGTGTAGTGGTGTTGCGAAGCAGCTGGTCTACTCTGATGGTGGCGAGGAACTGACGTTGGCGGAGAAGTGAGGGAAAAGCTAAGCTCGGTTTTCTCCCTCTTTCCTCCCTCAACGCACTGAGTTCTAGGGGTACTCGTCGCGAGGGAGTTTACAATGTTTTTGGGGACTGCTGACTGGTCGTTGCGGCGTGGGTGTTATAATTAGGGTGGGCCTAAGGCCCTGTGACGCGGCTAATTGGCTGCTGGGGGGAAGAGAGCATCCCCCAGTTTTTAAACTATGGTTTTCACTATTTCGGGAAGATGACGCTAGTCGTACTATTTTTATGCTTATGTTCATTATTTTATTATATAAAAAAAATTCTGATTAACTATTTATTGTATAGTATTGACACTTTTTATTAACATAAAATGACTTACTTGCTAATTAAATCTAAATTGTTCCACATATTTGCGCTTGTTTAACATAACTTTCGTTGTTTTCTTTTTCTATTGATGTTCTTATAAATTATTATGTAGTTTATTTTCGTGTTTAATTAGAGTGTGCACATGTTGTGTATATTTGTGTTATTGTTCACTTATAATGTGAAGTGGAGACGTAATTATTGAAACTATTCTGAGACCTTTGAACATATATGTTTTGTAATGTATTGACGCCTAAATAAATTTTTAACAAAGAAATTGTTTGCACATATGGCATACTTCTTAAAGATAATTTAAAGTGAGTTTGTAATTTAAAAGTAAAATTATAAATTTACAAATATTCTTTCTATTTAAACTGAATTGTTCTGTAAGTTGCTTGCAAAATAATTATTATTTATAACTAAATTTTTGTATACCATTGCGATACGTTACAATTTTTATAATAATAAGAGAAAGAAAGGAACCTGCTTCATTTTTACGATATTTTACGTTGTTGTATATATATGTGTGTGTGTGTGTGTGTTTGTTTGTGTGGGTGTGTGTGTGTTTGTGTGTGTGTGTGTGTGTGTGTGTGTGTGTGTGTGTGTGTGTGTGTGTGTGTGTGTGTGTGTGTGTGTGTGTGTGTGTGTGTGTGTGTGTGTGTGTGTGTGTGTGTGTGTGTGTGTGTGTGTGTGTGTGTGTGTGTGTGTGTGTGTGTGTGTGTGTGTGTGTGTGTGTGTGTGTGTGTGTGTGTGTGTGTGTGTGTGTGTGTGTGTGTGTGTGTGTGTGTGTGTGTGTGTGTGTGTGTGTGTGTAAGAGATGCAGTTAATACATATGTATCAGAATAAATTCGCGAAGACATCTTGCATTACATTATATATATATATATATATATTTTTTTTTTTTATTTTTAAGGTAGACCTTTTATAAACGATATATAAAAGAGTGTATAAGGATTTTGGTCATGATAAGTTTATTGTAAAGTGTTTTTATTCAATTTTCTTTACTTCTGTCAGGTCTATTTTCGTAAAATTTGGATCAGCGTTACCAGAAAAATTTAATTTAACATATCTTAATAATTAGAAGTCAAAATTTAAAAATAAGTTAGCAACATGTAAAATCGAAGGAATTTGTAACGGTCAAATTTTATGACTTTTCGGCGTCGCGTAGGCGCGCACGTGCCTAGCCGGGGTGGCCTGCTTTTCGGGGTAAAGTCGCCTTTCCATTTTTTACGTAGGCGGAAATGCTTTCGCCTCTGAAGAGAGTTTTCACTTTCGAGTGTTGCGTGTTTTTCTTTTTATCTCTTTTGACGGAAAATGAGCGGGAATGCGGTGTCTTGCATCTGCATGACATAAAATCTGACCGTTATTTTCTGTGGGCCACGGTTCACATGCGAGAATACATTTAGTCCCGATTTGAAAGATAAAAGGAAGAGACGAAAAGGAAAGAAGAAAAAAAAAAATTTTGTCGTTGCTAAGAGGATTCAACGTAAGGCGGTCGATATCGAGTTTGACGTGACCGTCCGACGTTACACCCCCATCCTAAAAGGATTACTAGGAGTTGAAAAAAAACAACTCTAGTAATCTATACTCTTGCATTGTTCTCAGAAATCTGATCAGTATTGTAATTGTATGTTCAATAATTTAAAATGAAAATCGGACAGGATCTCTGCTGTTTTGTACTTCCACAACATGCGAGTTTTCATTGACCACCACGTATGTAGCTTTAGGTACCAGTTTGGGAGGAGGTGCGCTAGGAGTATTCGGCAGTTTGACTGGAAAAGATGGTGTTGGAGCATGGACGTACCTCTCTTCCGTATGTACTGGTGGCATCTCTTCATCAAGATTGGCTGGTTGTGCCTGTTGATACCTCTCTTGCCCAAGTGATATGAACAACGTCGCGAGAGATCCCCAGAGGGCAGATAGTAGGTGGGTTGACCATCCATAAATGCGGTGGAGGGCATACCCTTTTAGGAAAATCCCAAGAATCATTTTTATTCCCTGGATAACTATTATGATGGTGAAGATTCCAGCGCTTACGGATCCGAATGTCGTGAATTTCGTCCACATGTTATTCCAAGTGTTGGAAATTATCTTCTCCATTGCATTTTCATTGAGCAATCTAGAGATCGCTCCTTCGTTATCAATGACAACATGCCCATGCATTTCCCGGGCCACATCATTCAGTAAGGCTGGTTGGTACATAGGGAACATTATTCGGTCCCTAAGTTGGTCTAAATCCTTTTCTGTGTAAATCCCGCTAGTTGCGAGAGATGCTGGGTCGTTGTATTTCCAAGTTGCTTGAGAAATAGGACGTAAAATTGTTGGACTCTTGGCTTCTGTTAGCTTGGGTAGGATCTTATACCAATTCTCGTTTATTTGGTAGTAGGTTGATAACAATCCGTTACATTCTATTTGTACTCCTCTTGACTTTAAAATATGGGTTTTCGGAGTGAGGAACATGGTTTTATTGTTCCTCGTAACTGCTAGTTCCTCATAGCAGTTTTCTTCATGGGCAATCTTGACCTCTACTGGGAGGCATTTGATTATATGCACTACTTCCCCAGCAGTGATTGCCATATAACCTGGTCCTTTCATTAAATTATATGCAAATTGATCAGGTGACTGAGATGCAATAGCTAGAGCGTTCTCTAGGATACGGCGCTCCTCTTTGCATCTTTGGATTATAATGTCTTCATACAGACGTCTGATTTGAGTCTTAATATGCCTTTCCACAAATACGAACTTCGAGTTCACATATGCAAATAAATCTAGGTTTTCGACAGATACTCGATTACTTTTTACGAAGGATATACCTGTTACCGTTTCGAAAACTTTGGTTGTTCAGTTTTTATCAACTCGTAACAATAAACATTATTTATCATATGAACAGTAAATTAGAAAATGCGTTTAAGTTCAATTTGGAAGAAAAATAAAACAATTCTATTTATTTTCGTTTTGACTCTCTTAACTGGGAAGTATTTCGTTAAACAAATTTGTAATTAAATGTTCATAAATATATTATTTTTAAATTACTCAAAAATAATAATAATATATATATATATATATATATATGAAACAGGACTTATGTTGACATCGCGTGTTAATATTTATGTAAAATTAACATGTAAAAATTATGCGGACGTCCGCATAAGTACCGCAAAGTCAGCATAAGTCTCGCACCAGTTCAGAAAGTGTCTGCATAAGTCACGTTCCATATATATATATATATATATATATATATATATATATATATATATATAAAGTGCACTAGAAATGATTGTTTTTTTTCTTTTAACTTGAACAAGTAACTGCATTTACTTTAACCTACATTTATGAATATAGATTTTTATAAATATCGCACGAAATTTTTAAGAGCTACGTGCAATATTAGATGATTTTATGTAAACGCATTTTGATTTTGTAGAACTTGCAGAAATTGTGCATATGGCTGAGTACCTTTTGAGCTGTTGATCAAAATTTTAACATTCTTCGGAGTCTTTGCGAGGTAGATGGATGATGTTGGTGAAAACTTGCTGCTAAGTTTGATAGTTATATGTTTTTTTTTTCTTTTTTATATATATATATATTGAACTGTGAACAGAGAAGATACTATTAATATTAGGTCCATAAGAACAAAGTTTTAGATTTTGATGGAGTTTTAATAATAAACCAAATTAAAAATAAATATGAAAAGTAAATCATAGTCTATATTATTTGTTAATTCTTATGATCATTGGACAATTCAAAAAGAAAAAAAAAAGAAAAAAAAAATTTTATTAAATTGGTAATAATTTTAAATCAGAGTTGATCTCTGTATTGGACTCATGCTTTAATAAATTTTGTAATATGTCGTTAATTATAATATTGCAATGAATAAAATTTCTATTTTGACAATGATTTAATTTGGTAGAATTATGATTAATTAACTTGACATTAGGGTTTTTTAGATTAAAATCAAACGTAAATTTGGAAATGCATATCTTAATATTAGAATAAATATTGAACTGTGATTTGAGATTTCTAAATTTTAAATGAACGAAAATTTATTTTGGGTTTTGAAATTTTTGAAATAGTTTAAAGCTTGAGTTAGAATAATTGATTTGGAATATAATTTCTTATTAGTACTTTGTGATTTTACAATTAAATTAGCTATATTTAAATCTTGTTTAAATTCTATCTTATTATTTTGAATCAAACTTAGGGCATCTTCATCGTATGGATCACTCTTGTTATTTACTAAATTTGATATATTGTCGTTTATAGAATCTTTCGTTTCTTTTATTTCACATTTATTATTTAAATCAGTAGATTTGAATGCGACCTTCAAAGGTTTGAATTTAAATGTTGACAGTGATGATTTAACAATTTTAGAATTTTTTTCATTGTTTAAATCTTTGATTCTGGTTTTAATGTAACTTGGTAATATGCAATTTGATTGAGATTTAGGTTCATCGAAACTTTGTTTTGGAATAACTTCGAACTTAAGACTATCCATATCAGTTCTAGTATGAGTAGTAATTAAATCAGAATTTAAGTTTTTAGAATTTGACGTTTTCAATGAAGTAAGATCTATTTTCTTCCTATTCTCTTTACATAAATTAGAGACTTCGATCGATATAGATTTTAATTTAGGAATGATGGGGATAACAAATTCCTTATTTTTGTTAATACTTAAATCTTCGGGTAATTCAAATAGATCATTATTTATAGTCTTTTTATATTGTGGAAGTAAAATAGTTTCGTCTGGTAAATTATTTGATAAATAATTTACTTCTGGTAAATCATTTAAATTAATTGATTCTTCAGAATTAGATTTGGGTTTCTTAATAATACGTTTTGATAAGCTTTTTGTAATAATTTTATGAATATCTTCATAGTTATCTTTATTATAGTTAGCTTTCGAATTATCTGCAATTTTATGAATTAATGTATGATTAATTGTTTGATTTCTGGATATATTTATATAACCTATTTTCCTACAATTTTTATATTCAATTTCATTCGGCAATTGATTTTCAATATTTAAATCTGAAACTGTTAGGAATGGAGGGACACACAGGGTCTTTCAAATGACCACACCGGCTAACGTGAACAGTAACAATCTTTATTGAGAAGACCCAATCTCCAGTACAGCTCTCACTCTTACAACCGCTACATGCGGAGGACGGCGGACGAGTGCTCGCTCCCGCTCGCTCTCGCTATACTCTCACGCTATACTCGCGTGATGGCGCTGCGCATGCATTCTCTCTCATGCGCCGACATAAATGTACCTTATATTCTAATACGCCTCCTTACATTTATGTTTCTCGCAATTACAATATTCTTTACATTAAATTCAATAAGCTTCTCAAATTTTCAAATCATACTCGCCCAAGAGCCTTTGTCAAAATATCTGCAACATTTTTCTCTGTACTGACCTTAACAATATCAATTAAACCATTAACATAATTCTCATTTACAAAATGATAATGTACTTCAATGTACTTTGATCTCTTAGTAAAATTACCAAATTTCGCAATGTTCACAGCGCCAGAATTGTCTTCATAAATATTTACAGGTTTCTTAATTTCTACTTTAAAGTCATTTAACAAGTCTTTTAGTAATATCACTTCACTTACAGCTTCAGACAGTGCGACATATTCAGCAGCTGTCGAAGACATAGTTACGCTTCCTTGTTTCCTCGATTTCCAGTATATTACATTTCCATACAACTTAACAATATATCCAGTTGTCGATTTTCTATCTACACAGTCTCCTGCCCAATCGGCATCTACATAACATTCAAGCATATCTTCATTATTGTTTTTCTTAAATCTTAATTTTAAACTTTTAGTTAAATACAAATATTTCAAAATTCTCAAAGCATACTTATAATGTGTCTCATCATAACAATTATGAAAACGACTTAAATAATTAACACTATAACTTATGTCTAATCTCGTTCCTGAACTTATATACAAAAGCGCTCCTATCAGGTTTCTATACTTCAGATTATCATTCGAATTTTCCGCAGGTTCTAACTTTAAATTCTGTTCCATTGGCGTTTCATATAATTTAGCTTCTTCAATCTGATATTTCCTAGCTAATGATTCTATATACCTTCCTTGGTCTAATGACATCTCACTTTTCTTTTCATCATATTCAATATTAATTCCTAAATACATACTTACTTTACCTAAATCTTTCATTTGAAATCTTTCTTTTAATAAACCTTTTATCAAATCTAAATTTTGTCTATTTTTACAGCAAAACAAAAGGTCATCTACAAATATAATCAAATATATAATCTCGCCTTTACTTTTCAAAGTATACAAACAGTAATCGTGTTTACTTCTTACAAATCCTAAATTTCTTAAATAATTATCAAGACATTCATACCATCCTCTAGGGCTCTCACGCAATCCATACAATGCTTTATTTAATATGCAAACTCTTTCCGTTCCATCCTCATAACCTTCAGGCTGTTTAACAAATACTTTCGATTTTACCTTCCCATTTAAAAACGCTGTCTCAACATCCATCTGTTCTATTAATAAACTATTCTGACAACAATAAGATAATAATACTTTCAAAGTTTGTGTTTTTGCAACAGGTGAATAAATATCATCCAATACATCAGTCTGTTGAAAACCTCTCACTACAATTCTCGCTTTATAAACATTTTCGCTTTTCTTAGTGTAAATCCACTTTAAATCTAATACTTTTTCATTCTTTGGCTTTTCAACTAATTGCCATGTTTTATTTTTATTCAAACTATCCATTTCTTTATTCATTGCTTCTGTCCAAAAATTTGACTCATCACTTTCAATTGCCTCTTTATAACTTACTGGACTATCAGCGCTACAATGATTTACATAAATACAACCGTGATATACATAATTATCATCAAATCTACTAGGCTTTTTAATCGTTCTTTGTGACTTTCTTAAATCAGGTACTTCTTTAACTTCATTTTCAACATTTTCTAAATTTTCATTAAACCCTTGATTACAGTTTTCATTTTCATTTTCATTTATAGCTTGTGTTTCCGAATTAGTTTTACTTCCCCTACTTGACTCGAGAGTCGAAGTAGGTGGAAGGATTAACCTTTAGAGGACGGGATGGCCCCTATACGGGCCATGCCCATGATCGACCCTTTACATGTGTTAGTTTTGAGATGTGAGACATCACAAAAACTCGATTTCTATAGAAAAGTGAGAGAAAACAGTAAACCCAAATCCCCGTCCTCTAAACGTTAAGTCAATTTTGTTTTCATTTCCTTCATCAATATCATTCAACCCAATGCATTTTACATTTTCTTCTATAATATCAACGTTTCTAGCTACAATAACTCTATTTCCTATCAAAACTCTATACCCCGTTACATCATAACCTATCAACGTTCCTAAATCCGCTTTTCTATCCCATTTCGAATTTCTTTTGCTTTCAGGTACTCTGACAAATACTTTACTACCATATAATTTTAAATATTTTGCATCTGGCTTTTCGTTAAAAAATATCTCATAAGGAGATTTATTCCTTTCTAACGTGTTTGCTATTGTCCTGTTCTTTAAGTATGCTGCAGCGCATACTACTTCTGGCCAGTACCTTTTCTCTAACTTTGACTCAGCTAATAAACACCTAGCACTATCCATAATTGTCCTATTGTACCTTTCAGCGGTACCGTTTAACTCATGTACATACGGTGGACATGCTTCTACCTCAATTCCTTTATTTCTAAATAGTCTATACATATCTTTATTCAAATACTCAGTTCCATTATCACATCTTAATTTCTTTATTTTCTTTCCAGTTTTATTTTCAACTAAATTTATATATTCAATAAATTTATCATATACTTCATTCTTTGTCTTAATCGGATAAATTTTACCTACTTTACTAAAGTCATCAACAAACGTTAAAAAATATTTTTCCCCTTTATAACCTTCAGATTGTGGCCCATTTAAATCTGTATGTACTATCTCTAAAATATCTTTCGCTCTTTTCCTGTTATTTTCAAAAGGAATATTATGCATTTTATTCTTAATACATATAGCACACTTAAAATAGTCAGATTCTATTTCACTAGGTAAACCTTCCAATACATGATTTCTACACATAGTATTCAAATAATTAAAATTAACATGCCCGAGAGTTCTATGCCATCTTTCTTTCATAGTCATTTTTTCATTTCTTATTGACATATTCGTTTCACTACTTTGATCTATATAACCTGTCATTTTATAAACTCTATTAATTTTCAATGCTATTCCAACTAATTTATTTCCATTATAAATCTTTCAACTATTTCCAATTGAAACAATTTTATTTTTATTAGTTACTCTTGCAAAACTCATTAAATTTCTATCCATCTCTTTTACATAGAAAACATTTTCAATATTAAAGTCAATTAAATCATTAAATACTTTAAATTTCCCTTTAACTCGTCCTATTTTAGTCGCCTTTAAAATCCTACCATCTCCTACTTTAACATCTATTGGCTCTTTTAATACAATCGAATCATAATAATACCAGTCATTATTAATAACGTGGTCAGTACAGCCACTGTCCAAAATCCACTCTATTTTACCATCATTCACATTACCGTATACTGTATTCGCGGACCTAACCTCTACTGACGCGCTAAATGCATCGCTCTTCTCCGCGCCTCGCTCAGCTTGGCTGCTGCCGTCGTCGCCGGTTCTCGCGCCTCGGCCGCGTTGTCGGTAGCCGCTTCTTCCACGCCGGTTGGAACTCGTTCCTCACTGCTGGCTGGCTCCTCGGCCGCTCGCGCCTCCTCGCTGTTGCGAGTAGCCTCTGCCGGTTCCCCCACCGCTCCGTGGCGCGCGGCTTCCTCTGCCGCCTTCTTGCTGTGGCGTGCGATTCCCGGAATTGTTTTTCGTCGGGCAATCGTATTGTATGTGTCCTACACCACCACATACATAACATGTCCTTTTGTCCTGGTGTTTGTTCTTTTCAAACGTGAACGCGTTTGATCTTGAATTTTCACTTTCACCATGTTTCTTCTTAAATTCAAATTCTAGTTTTAACTTCACAAATTCCACTGTTTTGTCCTTTTCCGGTAATGCGTCCACAATATCAACCATGTGCGACATACTTTCTGGTAGCGTTAATAAGAAGTAATTCAATTTATCTTCTTTTGTCACGTTTTCTCCTGCATTTTTTAACTCGTTCACTAATTTTTCAAAGTTATTATAGAAGTCTGTCGGGTTCTCACTTTCATTCATTTTCAAATCAAGTAACTTTCTTTTACACAGCAGTTTCACAGCACTGCTTTTCACCAAATAACGTTCATCCAATTTAGCAACCATTTTCTTTGCAGTTTCTTCTGAAATAATTAATTCTAATTGTGTATTCGTCATACTGTTCACTATGTAATATTTTGCTTTTATCTCTTTTTTCTTTCACTCGATTTCTGTTATTTCTGCCGGTCTTTCATTATGCTCGATAACTTCACTGCACTCTTTAAATTCCAAGAATAATTTCAATTTGTACTTCCATTTATCATAATGTGTCACATCAAATACTTGTAATGTAAATCCTTTGTTCTCGGTCGTCATCTTGCTTTCAATAGGAATTTCCTTTTTAACTTCTTTAATTTCTGTATCGAAAAACTCTTCTTCACTTTCAGTTTCACTTGACTTTTCACTTTTTACTTCCCGAGGCTCTGTCTTTACGCTCATGCGTTTTTCTTTGTTCTTGCGCTTACCACGCGCTCAACTCAAAAACACTATCCCTTCCATATACGTTTTCCTCGGTATTTACATACGCGGCACTTAAATTATCTCTACACGACTCGAGAGTCGATGTAGCAGATAAAAGAAACCAGGCACTCTGCTACCATGTTAGGAATGGAGGGACACACAGGGTCTTTCAAATGACCACACCGGCTAACGTGAACAGTAACAATCTTTATTGAGAAGACCCAATCTCCAGTACAGCTCTCACTCTTACAACCGCTACATGCGGAGGACGGCGGACGAGTGCTCGCTCCCGCTCGCTCTCGCTATACTCTCACGCTATACTCGCGTGATGGCGCTGCGCATGCATTCTCTCTCATGCGCCGACATAAATGTACCTTATATTCTAACAGAAACTTCTGCCGATTTTCCTAAAGTAACTGATCTTAGTTCTGAAGATATGCATTGATCTTTTATTATATTAGATCTTGAATTTGCATTCCTACATGATTGCATTTTTTCAATGGAAATAACATTCTGAATTGTTTCGCGCAAGGTTGCACATAGACTAACATGCGGCAATAAATTAAATTCTAATCCTTTTAGAAAATGTTTAATAAGAAAAGTCTGAATTATTTTATAAAATTCAATATTATTGGTTAATATAATTTCTATATTACATTCTTTCATTACTTCATTAGCTGTAGTTATAAATTTATTGGAATACTGAATTGTACCTTCGTTAGGAAGTTGATAAATGTACTGTAGAGATTTATTTAATTGAGTTAATAAATTATTTTCTGAATCTAATTCAAATAAATCCGAATCTAATTTATTTAAATGCTTATTGTTATTATTTAAGGTATTTGATGACGTAGGTTTAGATTGAGTTGGACGACTATGACAAGTAGCCGCGGTATGATTTATTCCAGAGCAAAGTTGGCATCTGACCAATTTGTGACATTGTAAAGCTATATGTCCAAACTTATAGCACAATTGGCACTTTTTAAACTTAAGACATTGAGGTGCAATGTGTCCGTATCTGTGACACAATTGTCAAACAAAAGTCATTTTAGAATTCTTTTCAATTCAGCTTCAACGTCAGCTATATATGAACATTCGTCCGTATGTGGTGCATTAATTATTTGATCTTCTTCCTTTCTACAAAATACGGATCATCAGCTACGTCTTTTCCTCTGCAGTTTGTCGCACTCTCCTCGATATTTTTCTCTGTTCCGTGCTATTGTGTACCGGGAACACTCTTGGTTCATTTCTAATATGTAATTACTCATTTATTAGAGCTATAAAATTAATTATGTATTTATTATAATTTACTAGTTATTTATTAATTATTAATAATTTATTTATTTAATTTTATTCATTATATTTTTTTACAGCAAAAATATTTATTATTTTGTTCTTTCTTCGTCAAGAAAGATAATCAATCGCACCTTTCTTTTTGTTTATTGTTATTTATTCATGTATTTATTCAAATTATTTATTTATTACTTGTTTATTATTTATTATTTATTCTTAAAACTATTTATTTATAATTAGTTATTAATAGTTAATTAGTTATTATTAATTATTGACAATTACTGATAAACCCGACCTATGTAAAGGTGTTTTGCATACCACTATAGAATGCCAGATAGATTAGATGTAGTCGTATTAAATCCGGATATCACGGCATTTACCAATTTTCTATTATTTCAAAATAATAGCTTATTTATTTATTAATAATAATATTTTGATTGTTTAATTATTAATTAATTATTTATCTGTTCTTTATAGTTAATTATTTATTTATTATAATTAACTAGTTATTTATTGATTATTAATAATTTATTTATTTAATTTTATTTATTATACTTTTGCACAGCAAAAATATGTATTATTTTGTTCTTTCTTTCTTCGTCAAGAAAGAAAGATAATCAATTATGTTTTCCTTTCCTACCGATTGTGGTGCAAGAATTATTAAAAGGTATTTGTTGTTTAATATTTCAGTTACGGTATTTCACTACTTGCACTGATTATTATTATTATAATTAAAAATTCTCTTTTTATTTCTTTATTTAATTTTAGTTCAGAGGCCGTTTCGCATAGTCATCTTTATGTGACTCAGAGGCTTTGGGGCATAACTAATTTTCTTTCAATACGGTATTTGACCGCTTCAACTGATTAATTTCAATAAAAATCTACGGCACGGTATTTGACCGCATATATGCCGTTTTAATTCAACACAAAAATTTACAGCACGGTATATGACCGCATTCGCTGTTTTATTAAACTGTTTTAGTAACTACAGAATTTTTCATTTGTTTGTTTGTTAATATATATATATATATTTTTTTTTTTTTTTTTTTTTAATTTTAGAGTTGACCAAAAAAATGAGTTCCTCTTATATTTCAGCTTAAAAACACACCACTTTATTTGTTATTATTCCTTTTTTTTTATAATATTTTATTTGTTTCAATAATTAAAAGTTTTTAGAAAAGAAAAGAAAAGATAAATAGAAAGAGTTTAAAAACCAAACGTTTATTGTGGTGACTTATTATCCCGAACGATCCCCCAAAAATTTAAGTAATGTGACGTCCAGACGGCCGTCTTTACCTAACCACTTTTACCTCTTCTTAGCCTGGTGTTACCCAATAGCTAGGGAAGGCTAGACGTAAGGTTTGACGTGACCGTCCGACGTTACAATGATAATAATAATAATAAAATTGATGTTTTTTTGGTTGTAGAGTCATATACATGATAATTCTGAGATAAATTTTTACCAAAAAAATGAATATAATTAGAGAAGACAAAATGAGCAAGAGGGCTAAAAATTGTATTCCTCCTAGAGAAAACTTTGTAATAGTAACATTTTCAATTTCGTAATCACTCTGGATACAAGATTGGAGGTGTTAAAACTTCGTACGACACATATAAATTTCTAGTACCTCCAATCATGTATTTAGTGATTCAACGAAACTGTAAATTTCACTTTTACAAAGCTTTCTCTAGGAGAAAGCTAAATTCTTCTATAGCTTTTTTTTTTTTTTTTTTTTTTAAGGTAGTCTTACACCTATAAGCCTTTCTGACCAAAATTACCTAAAAAAATGATAACAAATATTATTATAATAAAATAATTCAAATATATTGTAAATATTAGTCATTTTATCCTCAGTTCTAGCATTTTTAAGAAAAAAAGTTTGTCGTTACTTTTCTCTGAGACTGCATGATGAATCTTAGATAAAAAGCAAATTGTTCATAATTTATGTAGTTATTGGCCTAAGAGTTGCAATTTTAAGGTTTCTATGTGTAAGTATTTTTTTCATGGAAAAAACTGATTTTTTTACAATATTTTTTGAATTTTTAGGGTTTTTAGCATGGAAAAAATACATAAACATGAAAATCTGGAAATTGCAACTCTTAGGCCCATAACTTCATAAATTATGAACAATTTGCTTTCTATCCCATGAAGATTCATCACACGGTCTCAGAGAAAAGTAACGACAAAGTTGAAATTTTAATGTTTTCAGAAATAAGGCTTAAAAAGATAAATACCATAAAACTTAAAGAATCATCAGCCATCGGGTCCCCCATTTCTTCTCATTTTTGAAACTCAGTTTCCTATACCTCAGACTTGTTCTCTCACATGAAATGGTTTAAATATAAGGTCTGACTTTTAATGTGCTCATATATAATCTTATACTAGTAGCATCCGCTCCACTAAAAGTAATTGCTAACAATTTGTCCTTCTTTTGTATTTTTCATCCATCCACTCTTGAGTCACTTTTGAAAACATCATACTGAGTTATATAATTATTTGTAATACTAAGATAAATGTGGAATATGCAGCAGGTTATATGAAATATGAAAGCCCAGTGAAACTTAAGAAGCTAATATCTTCCTGGCCAAAAGTATATTAATACGTAAAAGTTAATAAAAACATTTTTTCCATGATCACTTCATTATACGTATTATCCGTACATATATCTTGCATTCAAGCCTTTTTTATATATTACTTGTGTGCTAAACGGGGGTGGGGGATAAAACAAACAAAGTGAGGTTAGATTATCCACGTCAAGTTTTTTTTATCATATTTCATAATTAAAACTCTTTATTTTTTTTAAAAAGCCACTATTTTCACGGATTTATTACAAATTAAGAACCAAAAATTTAATTGTGTGGGCTCACAAAATTTTGTACCGTGTCAATTAAACGATATCCCTTATAGTATTACTTATAATAATATTCTTTCCAAATTAAGAGGTGTGATAGGGATAAAATTAAGTAATACTAATCTATCAACTTCAAGTGTAAGCCATTACATCGCATATTGCAAAGAAGAGTGTGTAAAATATTGGGAGGTTTATGATGATCTTGATAAGAAAGGCAAGACTTACAAAAAAAGTGGAAAAACTATAATCTATATTGAAATGTTATTGTATACCATATAAGATATTGATTGTTAAAGAAATGTATTAATTTATTTTAAAATAAATTATAATAAAATTTTTCAAGCTTAAGGGGGCCAGCCTGAGTTAAAAGCTGTAAAAACAATAAATTAATTATTGTTAGTAAAAATATAGATATATTCATTTTTATTAAATTCTACTTTTCATACATAAAGTAAATGTATTATAGTATATTTTTTCACATTGATCTGGCCCATTTTACTGAAAAACTCCTTGTTACAGTTAATTCTTGAAAAACTTAAATTATAATCTGTTTAAGCCTTTGCCGCAGGTTTTATCAGCAACAGATTACTATTGTGGGTATTCGAGGGTTTAAACTACATTATTTCTGTGAATACTACAGAGAATACCGACTACTTTTCTGAAAAATAAAATTTTTAATTATTAATAACAATAAAGTTGATAATATTAGTATTTTTTACATATTATAGTGAATGTTACCTACGTAACATTCACTTTAACTTATCTTTATGCATTTTTATGGATAATCCAATCGGTATTCTCTCTAGAGGAAGGTTGAGGGAAGCTCCATGCGCAACTGTGAATTGATCCTACGGTCCAAAAAAAAAAAAAAAATAAACCTGCGGCAAGTGATCTAGAAATCACAAGAATTAAATCTATGAGAAAAATTAGTTTAAAGTTTTAACATACATTTTATTCTAAAATCTATTCATATCCATAGGTAAAATTAATTTTACTAAAAAAAAATATTATTTCAAGTACTATCTGATATTTAGTAATAATTTTTCTAATAATATTTAAAAAAAACCGCTGCCAATTCATTGGCACGTAGCTTCCTCAAAATAATTTATTGGTTCCTTTTATTAAATTAAAATTTAAAAAATATATTTTTCACGAAAAAAATTGGAAATACATAGTTCATATATAAAATATGTTTATTCGAATTACGATTTGAAAAAAAAAGTTTAATAAATTTTAATCTCAAATATCTCTGAAATTTATGGACCAATCATTTTGCTCAAATAAATCGCAGAAAAATATTCAAAATCCACCTCTACAAGAAATTTTGAAGCGCTTAACGGGACAAGCCATGGTTAAAACTGAAAAAAATAACAATAAATATTTTGATCAATAATAAATTCCAGTTGTAATCTTTAACTTAAATTTTTTTTCCTATGATAAGTAGTATTATTGCCTACAATTTCCGCCTGTAGTTAGCTGATAACATACATCTGGCTCTTGCGTACAATTTCATAATGGTTGAATCCTGATTTTTTGCCGCAGGTTTTCTTTTCAACGACTGAATAAAATGACTTGAAATTCATGGCTTTGTATTTATTTTTATACCAGTTACAGGTTTTGTGTGCTACTTTTTCTCAAAAAAATTTGTTAGTATTTATTTTTCATGAAAAATCTCATTTTTTTGTATATTTTATCAAAATTTCTGTAATTTTCTTTTCTTTCTTTTTTTCTAAAGCTTTTTTTCCTGAAAAAAAGCCAGATCTCCAGGTGCGGCTTTGCGTGAAGCCACCGTCACCGGCGCCTTTCTACCGCACCCGTCGAGCACCGGGAAGTCAGGTTGCAGCACCTCATCGGGTCTTCTCCGAGGCAGCTATTCTTCAGTTATTGCGCCAAGGTATGCGTGCCCGGAATTACCTAGCGTGACCTGCGAAACTAGTAAAGTCACGCGTGCGCGCGTGTTCGTATTCCGAGAACTGTTGTTACGCGCCGCGTGTTTACCCGCGAGCTTTGAATTCGCGGAATTCGCGCGCAACGGGTTCGCGTTCTGAGAACGGTCGGCTATCTTGGCGTCCATTTTGACTCTCGCGTGCTATTGTGTTTTCAAGCTCGCACTTGCGCAAGGTCACACGAAAAACCTTTTAGTATTTTTGAGTCACGGGTATTATATTTTCTCAATCTTATTAAATTTATGCGTTGCCTAGTCACCGTTTTGACAAAATTCTTTTGAAATTTCCGTTAGGCGGGAAAGTGATCCCTTAGCCTTTTACACGGCTTATTAAAAAATTTCGATTCATAGTTTTAAATTTTAGCTTAGGCTTAGCTGTTAAAACTATTGTTTGTGCCTGCGAGCACTAACTAGGGAGCTTGTGATACGCACTGCGGCGTAAGGCAATTTAGGCATTCTCTCTATTCTCCACGTGTACTCTCGAGTCGCGTGGGGATGTTTTTATACACTCTTATCGCAAAAATGCCTGTCAGCGATGAGGCTTTTGCAGCTCTGTAGCTGCAGATACAACAGCTTCCAACTGCTAACGCCAATGCGCCCGAGCAGGCGGCTAACCGTATTGAAGGCGCGCGTCTGCCAAAAATTCCCACATTTATTCAAACCCATCCGGAATTGTGGTTTTTACAGGTAGAAGTAACGTTTCGTAACTCGAAGAACACGGTTGGTTCGTCGAAAGTAGATTATCTCTGCCCCTCACTCGGTGGAGAAGCTTTATCGGCTATTAGGGACATAATTTCGAAAGACCCCGCTCCTGCGGACATTTATAAACAGGTGAAAGAACGCCTCATTGCAACTTTCGCTAGCTCGGCCGAACATAACCTGCGCAAGCTTCTAAAGGGGGAAGTGATGACCGATGGCAAGCCTACGAGAATTCTTCAACGGCTTCGTGGTCTTAACCCTGGCTCATGTGATGATAAAATTATTCGGTCTGTCTTTCTCGATCAGCTTTCCCCACATCACCGCTCGATTCTGGTCGCTACGGATAACTTGCTGAGGCCTCTGGCAATTCTGACCATCAGGTCAGCGCCGTTTCTTCAAATAAGTCCAGCCCTTTTGATGCTGAAGCTGCCTTCAAGCGTCTCGAGCGTAAATTTGAGGCACTGACAAAGAAAATTGATGGCAACGCTGGATCGTCAAAAGAGTCATCCGGCTCCCAATCCAAAGGCAGGTCTAGCCGCGATCATTCTTCCAGTCGCGATTCCTCAGGCCTATGCCTCGCCCATAGAAAATACCCGGACAGCTCGCGTTCATGCAGGGAATGGTGTTCCAAATTTTCTGATTGGCAGAAACAAAACCCAAAAAACTAACTCAACCTTCTGTTGAGGAGACGTCTTCAGAAGGCTCTCGTTTATCCAAACGTCTTCATGTGCGTGATCGCATCTCGGGCAAGTCGTTCCTCATTGATACTGGCGCGGACATTTCGCTCGTCCCAGCAAATCCGAAGGCATGCGGCAAGCCCAGCTCCTTTAGGCTTTTCGCGGCGAATAACTCGTTAATAAACACTTATGGCGAATCGTTGCTCACGCTCAATCTGGGTATTCGACGCCCCATTCGCTGGAGCTTTTGCATCGATGATGTTCCTCATTCCATCATAGGTGCCGATCTCTTATCTCACTATGGCCTTCTTGTTGACCTTAAAAGAAATCGTCTTGTCGACCCGAATACGAATGTGTACTCCCTTGCAGTTGTAAAAGAAGTCTCTTTTGACTCAATTTTCGCAGTTGTTCCCGGCTCAGAATGTGCTAAGATTCTCGCTGATTTTCCGGAGATCACGGGCGTTTCTAAACCCACAATCCCTAGAAACAGCGGTGTTCTTCATCATATTCTAACCTCTGGCCCTCCTGTCTCGGAGCGTCCTCGTAGACTTGCCCCGGACAAACTAAAAGCGGCGAAGGCCGAATTCGATTCCTGGATTGAGGCTGGCATCTGCCGCCCCTCCAGCAGCCCTTGGGCAAGTCTCCTCCATATGGAGTTAAAAAAGGACAACAGTTGGAGACCCTGTGGTGACTATAGGCGCTTAAACGCTGCCACAGTCCCAGATAAGTACCCGACTGCTCACATTCACGATTGCAGCAGTAACCTTTATGGTAAGAAAATATTTTCGGCGCTCGATCTTCATCAAGCGTTCAACCAGATTCCTGTTGCCCCTGAAGACATACAGAAGACGGCCATTATAACCCCTTTCGGTCTTTTCGAATTTATGTATATGACCTTTGGTCTCCGCAATGCCAGTCAGACCTTTCAGCGTTATATTAATAGCGCGCTAGGCGACTTGGACTTTGTATATCTTTACATTGATGATATACTCATTGCGTCGTCTTCTCTCGAAGAGCATTATTCCCATCTACGCATGGTCTTTGATCGACTCAAGAAGTTTCATCTTCGTCTCAATGTCAAAAAATGCACCTTCGCTGTCGAAGAAGTTGAGTTTTTAGGCTACCTGGTGAATGGTGAAGGTGTTCGCCCCATTCCCAGTAGAGTTGAAGCCATTCTGAGCTTCCCCAAACCTCTAACAATAGCAGAACTGCGCAGGTTTGTCGGCACCGTAAACTTTTACCGCCGCAACATCCCGCGCGCCGCGACTTCGCAGGCTCCCCTCAACGCGCTCTTTACTGATTCGCGAAAAAATGATAAGCGCCCGGTCCCTTGGACGCCTGAGGCAGAGGAAGCTTTCACTCGCGTGAAAGAGGAATTAGCTGCAGCGGCTCTGCTTGTACACCCCCGCGTCGGTGCGGAAATACGCATCGTCTCTGATGCTTCCGATTCCGGAATGGGCGCTGCTCTCGAACAGCTTTCCCTCACCGGAATTTGGGAATCCTTAGCTTTCTTCTCGAAGAAGTTCTCTCCGTCCCAGCGAAAGTACAGTGCATATGACCGCGAGCTCACGGCCATATATGAAGCTGTTAAATACTTCTCATTTTTGGTTAAAGGCAGAGACTTCAATATCTTAACAGATCACAAACCCCTCATTTATGCTTTCATGCAAAAGTCCGATAAGGCATCACCGCGACAAACGAGTCAGTTGTCCCTTATCGCACAATATACTACCCAAATTGAGTACATCAAAGGCACTGAAAATACAGTTGCCGACTCACTCTCTCGGGTAGAGTCCATCCGACTCCCCGTAGAGATCAATCTCAACGAGCTTGCTGAAAGACAGGAAGCTGATGAGCAGCTTAAGGCCATTCGCGAGTCTTCTGACTACCCGCTCTCTTTAAAGCGCATTCAATGGGGCCCTGCTCATACTACCATCTTCTGCGAGATCACTGGTGAAGCCTTCCGCCCATATATTCCTGAGTCCCTTCGCGAAACGGTGTTTAACATGTTTCATAAGCCTGCTCACCCAGGCCCTAAGGTCACCGATAGACTCATTCGGCAGCGCTACGTATGGCCCGATATGCACCGTGATATTCCGCGCATGTGTAAAAACTGTTTGGACTGTCAACAGTCAAAAATTTCTCGCCAGGTAAAACTTGCACCTGACAAATTCGTCGCACCTGATGGTCGCTTCGACCATGTACATATTGATCTAGTCAGTCCCCTACCTACTCGTAATGGTTTTGAATACATTCTCACCATGATTGATCGTTTTTCGCGCTGGGTTGAGGCCACTCCCCTACGTGAAACTTCAGCACAAACGGTCGCCAGGGCATTTTACGACACCTGGGTCTCTCGTTATGGTGCGCCAAAGGTTATCACTTCCGATCAGGGTTCGCAATTCGAATCGCGCTTATTCACGGCTCTACTGTCCCTAATAGGTTGCGAGCGTATTCGCACAACCGCGTACCACCCTGCGCTGAATGGCCTCATCGAGCGCTGACACCGTACATTTAAGGCGGCGATAATGTGTCATGTGGACAAGGACTGGACCCGTACGTTTAGTACAGTATTATTAGGATTACGTTGTCATCTCCGTCAGGATACGAATGGGTCTCCTGCGGAATTTGTATTTGGCACTACCTTGCGTCTACCAGGTGAGTTCTTTCTCCCTGAAGACTTCAAGCCTGACCCAAATTTTTTTGTAGAAGAATTCCGCGAATATATGCGTGAAGTCCGTCCAGTCCCTGTCACACATCATTATAAAAAGCGTGCATTTGTATACCTGTACTCATGTATTCATGCGTAACATGGCTAAAAAGTCATTAGAAAGGCCTTATACTGGCCCATACAAAGTACTAAAACGTCCCTCTGATCGCGTTTTTGATATTGAAGTCAACGGCGCGTCACGCAGTGTGTCCGTTGAACTTCTTAAACCCGCGTACATGATCTCTGATAGTCTTCCCGACATGCCTTCCGGTGGTGATTTAAAAGGCAATCAGCCCACCACCGCTAATCAACCAGTATTAAAAACCTATGCTAGGAAGAAAGTATCTTTCGCTCCTGCAACCAAAGCGTAACGCGACTGTGATTTGCAGTGACATTCTTAGTTTGTAAGTGCTATCGAGCACAGTATAACTATTTATATTTATATTTTCATATTTATGTACTTCGTTGGCACTAGGGGGGGAGTGTGTAGGGACTGCGATCTTCTCTCTCCCTCTAACTGAGAGAGTGGGGGGAGCGGCCATGTTGCGCTCGGCGAGAAGCAGCCTGCGCGCCGCAGTCAGTACTCGAGTCCTCGAGCGTGTGGACGTGCGTCCGCTGTACACCTCTGTACCTGCTTGAATAAACCTCACCTTGTTACTGTTAACTCCTTGTCTTTATCTCTCTCCCCTTCTATTCCTGGAATCTGGAGAGACGTGGGTGGATAATCCCCACAAGTATATAGATATACAAAAATAATGTATTTACACCTATGTCTTACTATATAGCGCGAAAAAAGCCCCAATGATCGTGAAAAGCGTGGAAAAGGTTAAAAATCATGAAAATCGATAAAAATGAGTGTTATTATTATATCTATAACTTTGCAACAAAAATAAATTTCGTAAAACGGGTTAGACGAACGTGTTCTACATGAAATTTCCTATCGGAAACGCTCATAAAAAAAAAAATCGAATTTTTCAACATTTTAACTCAGGCTGGCCCCCTTAAATATTTTATTTTATTGTCTTTAAAAAATGGATTTTTAATAAAAATTCATTTTTTTTCGAAAGTTAATTTTCAAGTAGAAATAAAATATCCTTTTTTATATTAAAAGCTGCATAACTCGCGCAATATATAAATTCTTTTAATACTTTGCAGACTATGTATGTAGACTCAAACGCGATTAAAATAATTTAAGATATAATAAGAAGCTTAAAACCCTCATAAAATATAGCAGCTTTTTAAAAATCATCTTATCGGACGGGATAGCCTAATCGCACGTGGCGATGGCTATATTTACAGGGCGCAATAGAGACGCAGCTTGGACATGCTTCTTTCCTGATCAAGCGAGAACGGCTAATCGTCTAAATTGCGTATAATACGCGAGGACCGCTGTTGTTGGGGATTGTTGTTGCACAATTAACACATTGTTTCTTGTGTTTCTGTTGTTTGCGATTTAATCGCGTAGCTAGCGTGTCAGATCACCGAATTTTTCAATTTGTTCCTCAGTCAGATAAAGGTCCGCTAAATTCTGAGATTGTTAGCTGAACTATTTTACGTCTAGTGGTGGTAGTTACCTCTACGGAGGTGTGGTTAATGAGTACACGATAAAGTTTATTTTGCTGGTTCACAAGCTGCCCTTCACTTGGAGGCTCGCACCCTCGACACTCATGAGATCGTTCAGATAACTATGGAGGCGGTCTAAAGCTACTCATTGAACTCACCCATAACGAGCTATATCAGAACAAGTTGATGAAGTGGCTGATGATCAGAGATCTTCTTGACAAATCCTCCATTATCCTCCACACCTACTCTGAGAGCTCAGGATCCTCACTAAGCAGCCGTACATGAGGTTCGAGATATATCATACCTGGGGGACGTTTAGCGATTATTCTAGCGCGCCAACTGTGCGGGTAAACTCTTTACCATAGTAGTTTATTAAAGGGCCATGTAGTCTGAGGGAATAGCCACTTTTAATCAGCTCTTCGTCTGCATGGAGGAGTTCCACAAAAGCTCACAAAATATGTCTAAGCACATGCTAGAAAGCAAATGAGATAATCTAAGATTGAGACTATCGACGTTCCTTACGAAAACTAGCACATTTCTGAAAACTGCATCGAAAAGTACCACAATTCACGACTTTGCCGCGAATACTAGTACAATTCGCGAGCTTGCCGCGAAAACTAGCATCATTCGCGAGTTTGTGCCGAATAATAGTACCATTCGCAAGATTTCGACGAAAAGTAGTATCATTCGCGAGTTAGCGACGTGAAGTAACACGATTGATTCACAAGCTTGCCACGAAAACTAGCACTTCGCATCACTGTGTTAATTTACATTTGAGGCAGAGGAATGTGCTAGTCTTTGCTGCAATCCATCAGATCGGGCTAGTCTTCGACGCGAATCCACCAACGCTGAAATAGACTAGTCTTCGTGGCAATCTGAATCGTGCTAGTTTTCGTAAGGGGCGTCAATATATAGAACGCCTTTATCATAGGTAGTTAATCGTTCTCTGACTACAAAAAGCCTAAGCGGGTCGATCGATTCGGTGTTACTGCTATAGCATGTACAAAGACAAATACATTCATGTATCCAACTTACTAGAAGAGGGTCAAGGGTCCAAATCACGAATTTGGCTGAAAATTTGGGATAGGTTTTTGGATATAGAAATATAAAGAAAGCTGGACCCTAACGCTTCAAAAAACCAAAGTTCTGAGTACTTTTAGTTTCATTTTAAAGAAAATCTAACAAAAACCTTTTCTTAAAATGGCATCTATTTATAAACTTTATAAAGTCTTAAATATTATTTTAAGTAGAGAAAATAAAAGTAGAGAAAACGAGCTTTTATTTGCTTTATTAATGATTAAAAAATGTCGATTCCTTCCAAAGTTATGAATGTTTAAAATTGAGCATCGAAAATACACTGTTTAATCCCGAAAATTCACTTTTCGACTGCCTGCGTATTTTGACGCACTGTCGATGCTTAATTTTGAAGTTCATAACTTCGGAAGGAATCGATATTTTTTAATCCTTAAAAAGACAAATAAAAGCTCGTTTTCTTTAGTTTCATTTTCTCTACTTGAAATGATATTTAAGTCTTTCTAAAGTTAAATAAATAGTTGCCGTTTTAAGAAAAGGTTTCATAAAGACTTTTTTCTAAATAAAGCTAAAAGTGACCAGAACTTTAGTTTCTTTTAGCGTTAGGATCTAATATTGCAACTTTTTTCATATTTCTATATTCAAAATACATATCCCAAAGTTTCAGCGAAATCCGTGATCCGGACCCCTGACCCTCTTCTAGCACATATGATGAACTGCTGCATCTTGTGAGAATTAATTAGCGCTTTGAAAAATTGATTTTGGCGTATGGGGGGGCTGGCGAAATTATTACTTAAAATTGTTATAAATAATCGAGTTTTACCAGTTTTTATGGATGTAAATAATTGTAAAAAAATCGTAGATTACGTTAGCGCTTTAAAAATTGATGCTTAAAATTGTTATAAATAATCGAGTTTGACCAGTTTTTATGGTTGTAAGTAATTGTAAAAAAATCGTAGATTGCTTTAGCGCTTTAAAAATTGATCTTGGCATATGGGGGGGCTGACGAAATATTTCTCCCCCCCCCCCCTTTTGTTTATCATTAACTTTGTTTATACGCTTGTAAAAAAAAACAATTTTGGTTGTAAATAATTGTAAAAAATGTGTACAAAATTATCCTATAGTTTATTTTCGGATTAATGATTTGGAAGTGGGGGGGGGGGAATGGCCGTTCCATGTGATGCATGCTCTGATGACTTTCAACCGCGGTTCGACCTTTTACTATCCAATACTGACGTCGAAGAGTAGCAAGTGTTAACTGAATCTCTTATTAGCAAAGTTGTTAAGTGACAATCAGCCGGTAGAATAAGTGGATGTTTAGCATATTCTTTCGAGAAGAGAGTGAGAAAGTCGACCGCCCACCCTAAGCAAATGATTTTGTATCATGGAATTTAGCGATAATAGAGGATTTTTCGACGAAAGTTTACCTGTTCTAGCTAATTGTAGAAGTTCAGACTTAAAATAAGATGTCTGAATTAAGTAGATCAAACAATGTTTGCTGTTTGCAATCTCACTAGCGCTGATCTCCTTTGAACTTGGAGAGTCGTGGCATAGCAGGGATTAACAAACAGAGAGAATTATTAATAGACCCACTAACTCAAAAATAAAAAAAAAATAACTTTATATTTAAGATAATAAACATTTTACAGTGTACAGTCAACTTAAAAAGTGTGTTCCTTTTTTATAAAACTAAAGTTTAATGAAAATCTAAGACACATTTTTTATTTTTGAGTTAGTGGATCGATTAATAATTCTCACCTCGACCAAAAAAACAAAAATCGAATAAAATTTGTAGATGCGGCAGCGTTATGAATGAAATTAAAAATGTATTAGAATATATTATTTTTAAAATTCGTAATACTTCAATAATTTTCGTCTGATTTCTGATTTTAGAGGCTTATATTGCTCATGTGACTTATTTCTCTAAACTTATTTAATAAAAAAGTAGCAAATATGGTTTTATATTTAATTATAAATAATTTTACTAACACTGATATTCGGCGCCGATAGTATAGCCCATATACCCTTAATAATGATGCAAATGTGAAATTGAACGTCATAATGCAATGATAATTAAGTTCTCCAATACTCAATTGGTATTTTGAATAGTCCGAGAGACTCCTGAAATTGGCGAGACCAATAGTGTACGGTTTTACCTGTTTCTCGGCGACCGAAAACTGGAAATTACAACGGTATGGCTCAAGTTACGTAATTGACTGATTATTTGTTACCTTACATAAATAAAAAGATTTATTTTTATCCTCTTTTTATATTATAAATTAATTATTAATTATTAATTACACAGGCCCACAAAAAAAATCTTTTGGTTCTGGAATGGAGACTATACCTTTCTTTTGTATTTTTTCCCGATGAATCCGAATCCGGCATTAAAAGTAGGGGGTTGGCCGCATATTTTGAACATAACCTCAAAAAACTGTCGAAAAGCCGTGTTTCTGTGGAAAAACTTGAAAATAAAAAAGAAACATTGTTTCCATCACATCAAAAATACTTTATTTTTATGTATTTTGGCTTGCTGAATCCAAATTTACTATGGAAAAAGAGGTTTGACAGCCGGGTTTCGGAGATAACCTCAAAAAACTGCTCAGTCAATTTGCACAAGAACTAAATTGGCTTACGCTAAACGACCTATGCAAAGGATTTCTACGCCGCTTTTTGTTATTAGATTGTACATCTCTTTTTAGTATCCAGCAATAGTCCCCCATCATGTCCACGCCATATTTTCCTTGCCACCTACGTTCAAATTCCTTCATATCCTTATGAAATCTTTCACCATGCTCTTCACTGTAGTCACCTAGGTCTGCTGGAAATTCATCAATGTGCGAATCGAGAAAGTGGAGTTTTAAGTTCATTAAGCAACCTAATTTTTTGAAGTTTTGTACCATAGTTTCTACGATGCTCTTATAGTTCTCATCTTTATTGAGAGCAAAAAACTATAATTCAAAAGTATGGCCAGCGAGGCCATCACTTACTCCAGGTTCCAGCAATGTCATCAATCGTCCTATTGTCGATCCTAGCAAAATCCTTTTACCTCCTTTACATATCAAATGAGGGCTGATGAAATAATTTGTTAAAGCTCTCGATAAAGAAGGGCGATGCTTCAAATACTTAGAACCATCTTTACGAATATAACTCTGTTTAAATTGAAGGAAGGTATCTTTGACGGATCTCAAATTCGCAAAATGTTCAGGAACGAAGTATTCGTCAAAAGTATGAATGATACCGAGAAGGCAGCCTGGTTGAGCTTCAAAGATGTTGCAACAAAATTTCTTGGTAACAATAAAGATGAGAACTATAAGAGCATCGTAGAAACTATGGTACAAAACTTCAAAAAATTAGGTTGCTTAATGAATTTAAAACTCCACTTTCGCGATTCGCACATTGATGAATTTCCACCAGTCCTAGGTGACTACAGTGAAGAGCATGGTGAAAGATTTCATCAGGATATGAAGGAATTTGAACGTAGGTGGCAAGGAAAATATGGCGTGAACATGATGGCGGACTATTACTGGATGCTAAAAAGAGATGTACAATCTAATAACAAAAAGCGGCGTAGGAATCCTTTGCATAGGTCGTTCGATGACAAGCGTATACGCAAGCGTAAGCCAATTTAGTTCATGTGCAAATTGACTGAGTAGTTTTTTGAGGTTATCTCCGAAATTAGGCGACCAAATCTCTTTTTCCATAAAAAATTTGGATTCAGCAAGCCAAAATACATAAAAAGAAAGTGTTTTTTATGTGATGGAAACAATGCTTTTCTTTTCTTCTCAAGTTTTTCCACAGAAACACGGCTTTTCGACAGTTTTCTAAGGTTATCTCCGAAACTCGGCGGTCAAACCTCTTTTTCCATAAAAAATTTGGATTCAACAAGCCAAAATACATAAAAAGAAAGTGTTTTTGATGTGATGGAAACAATGTTTTTTTTTCTTCTCATGTTTTTCCACAGAAACACGGCTTTTCGACAGTTTTTCGAGGTTATCTCCGAAACTCGGCTGTCAAACCTCTTTTTCCATAACAAATTTGGATTCAACAAGCCAAAATACATAAAAATAAAGTATTTTTATGTGATGGAAACAATGTTTTTTTTTTGTTCTCAAGTTTTTCCACAGAAACACGGCTTTTCAACAGTTTTTTGAGGTTATGTTCAAAATATGCGGTCAACCCCCTACTTCTAACGCCGGATTCGGATTCAGCGGGAAAAAATACAAAAGAAAAGTATAGTCTCCATCCCAGAGCCGACAGATTTTTTTTTTGTGGGACTGTGTTATCTTTTTATAATAACAACAAAAGCGATCATTTAAATTTTCTATATATTTATTTAAATTATTATGGCTCATCTTTATTTTCGCTAATTATCATACACGAAAAAGCAAATCAAACATATTGGCGACATCTCTGAGCGATGAACATACGATCGTCATGTCGAGAAGTTGCGCGTTTTATTATTTCTCTATTCTAACCCTACCGAACGTTTAGAGCCTCATCCACATTCGTTTTTGTTTGCAACGCAAAAATTATGATTTTGTACATTTAATTAACTCTAACGCATTTACCGAATTAATATCAAAGACACCTATTCCGAGTTATTTTTATCTGTTATTTCCGAATTCGTAGAAATAAAATAAAAAAAAAAATTATTTGCGTGAAAAAAATTTCGCAACTTCGTTAACACTAATTCTGGCGTAGAATAGATGCGATCAATCGATAGAGGAGCTCGAAATACGTAAAAAGCCCCCTACCCGGTATCGATATCACAATTCAATCATTAATTACAATGTTTCAAAAGTGGTGCGTTGGTGGATTGTCAATCCGTATAGTTTGAACTGCCTCCAGTGACTTTGAGATAAACACTGCTACCTCTGTGTAAAGGAGGCCTTGTTGGGGTTGCTAGTGCTGTATAATATTCATTAACAGAATAAACAGAAAGATGCTACACTATTTACTTGATATTTTTATTATATTATGCTATCATTTTGTTGAAGAGTTACAGAAATATCATTATCTATTGGAAGATCTGTTTCAGGAACGGATGACAAGCTAGGTAAAACAGTTTCAGTTTCATCTTTTTTAATTCTTTTTAGAGCTTCAGTTCTATCCAAAGCATGTCGAACAAGATTTGTTACATTTGTCTTTTCACTCTCAATACATGTAGCTTTCTAAAAAATATGTCAATTAAAACTCGAACATTTTTTACCTGCACAGTTCACTTACTGCTTCTAAACCAATTTCTGCTGCATTTGCATATAATTTTATAGCCTCTTCTTTAAAACGAGCATCATCAGTATCAAGTGCTTGGTGAAGTAACAATTTACATCTTTGAATTTCATTTTCAGTGGATTTTTGTGATTCATATTTTTTGGTTCTTCTTCTAAAACTATAATTTAGTAGAAAATTGATATTAACTTTATAATTAATTTCATAAAAAATTTTGTACTAAATATAAATATTTTAGTTTCATACTACACATACTAATTTTTTGTAACTCAATTATTCTGTCTTGATATTCTGTACATTTTTCATCTAAAGCAGAAACAGCTGATAATTCTCTTAGGAGTTTAATTCCAACTCCATAATAATAAACAGCTTGTTTATGTTGCTCATTTTTATCAAAATCTACAGCTCTTTTGGATGCATCTAATGCAGCTTCTAATGTTTGATCCATTTTGTTGATTGTTGCTCCGTAGATAACATAAACTTGAATTTATTAAAGACTATCAACTATACCTGCCTATGTTTATAAAGTATTTCAGAAACTACGATAAAATTTTTCCAATTTTTTTGTATTATTCCTAAAAAACATTGATACCCACTACGTTTTGACATCCATCTATAGCAATTTAAATGACAGGATCTGTCTCAGGCTCTGTAAAAGGCCTAAAATCGGAAGAATTAGGTAAAAAATATGAATTTATCTTTATCTAGAAAACTTGAAAATGCTTTCTTACCTCAGGTAATTATATCCATGAACACCCTACGATGTGCATGTCAACCATAAATCTAATGTATTAATCAAAATACTTATTATCAGTATAGATGTTATTTTAAAATGACATTGAAAAATAAAATTTTGTTTCTACTAACCTAATATCAAAATCAATATTACTTTTAAAAGCTGTATACTTATGATTTAAAGCTTGATAAATAATCTCAGTTTTCAGTAATCTTTTGCAAGGAGCAATTGATCTTGGTAGAGCAACTGTTATCTTTAAGAAAAGAGATTTCTTTTCTCCTGCATAACCAAATGCTGATTGACGCTGAACTCTTTCCACAGCTAAAACAAAACATTTTCATTGTTATTTTCTTTTAATATCTTTTTTAACAGCATAATTTATAGCTTCCTGTAAACAATAAGTTCATTTAAAGTGTTATGTCATATTTCTCTATTAAAAAATTAAATTTAATGAACTGAAGTAAAACTTCGAATGGTCGACAGTGGGAGTCTGAGAATGAGGCAGCAGCAGGTACAAAGAAGTATGAGTAAGAGCCGTGAACGTGACAACAAACTGAATTTCCTTTTTTTTTAACTCCATGTATTCTCATTACCAGTACGACTGTTCCTGTCCTACTTCCAGGCGTATCCTGCCAGTGGTCTATCTACAAGAGAACTGAAAAATTTTAATCATTTCACTTTAAATTATTCTTGATGTTTCTTTTATTGATTTATTTTTCTACATTGCAAAGGTAATAAATGAAAATATTGTATTCCAATATCATGATATAACAAATGATTAACAAAATTAATCTCTTAACATTTATATTATTCATAGAAATGATTTGTACTTACAGAATAGTTGGCAGACATGTTACTAATATCTTGTAGTCCAGGATCACATAAATTTTCATGAGTTGTATTTTTATTTGTTTGCGAAGGAATGAGTGATCGTTTACGTAATTCACTTGTAGTTGTATTTTAATTTTTGTTAGTAGATTCAGTTAAAGGCTCGCTATCGTTTGTAGATTTTCTTTGAGATATTCGATTTGATCTTCCAGTTTTAGAAGGTGTTTCTGAAATACTTTTCTCAAATATTTGCTCATCTCTTGATTTCAGGTTCAATTCAGGTAAATTCACTTGAATATTATCAATAGTTCTATTACAAAGTGATTTTCTTGAGTTTTCAACCAATGTGTTGTTTACTTTTATTGTTTACTTATTAGGTTCTTGATGAATTGATTTAGAATAAATATCTGAATATTGTCTTTCCATTTTTCTGAGCTTCTCAAGTGTATAATTACTTGTATTATTTTCATTTCTTTTTCTTTTAATAGATGCTGAATTAGTTATAGTTTTTTCTGAAGCACTATCAAAATACAATGTGTCATCAAAATTAGTCGTAATTTATCTTGAAGACTTTATTTCCAAAAAATTTTGGTCTTGGCCTTTTAAAATACATATTATGAATACTCTGTAAAATACTACTAATAAATTATTGACTCCATGTCATTTGCTCAATACACTCGGATATAATATACTGGCTCATGAAACATAACTGGTACTTCTAATAGTTACAATATTATTATATCTAATATCATATCAACGTAATCTCATAATAAAATATTTACAATAACTTTTAATCATCTCATCTTCTTAAATCTAACTTCACACTATAGCCTTCAGCGAGCCTTCAGGTCTTTGGTGATCTGTAATCACACTCTAAAAAATTTTCTTGTAAAATTACTGCATTTAATGTAGGTATTTAGGTAATTATACGACCTATATTAAATGCAGCAAACTTAGAACAAAAATAGTAAAATTATATTGCAAGCAGTAAATTTGAGGTTTCCGTTTGTAATTTTACAAATAGATGGAGCCTCTGTTCAGATTAAAATTGCAATTGCAATAGCAATTTTAAAATTCTTTGGCTCTTTTGATACTTACCTATTTCAATCGTAATTTTACAAAATTTAATAAAAAAAAATTACTGTCACTATAGGTAAAATCGCCACATTTAATGTGGGTAATAATCCGACCTACATTGAATGTAACAAATTTCATACGTTTTCAGTGAATTCGCAAACAAACTTGTCATAGTGCGCCATTGAATAATGTAATTTACCTTGTAAACTTACTAACCTCCTAGCTATTTTACTTAGTGTTTTTTTAAAGTGCAGTTCTATTTTAACACCAATAGATGTCACTATCTGTAGAATGACAACTAATTCAAAAATGACTAAGAAAATATTTTCTAGACACATAAATATACTAAATAAAAATGATTACAAATAAAATTCTAGGAAATGTTTACTTCTAAATATAATTCAAAATAATTCTATATATACACATATATATGTGTGGAAGTGTAATAATAATACTGCATATGCATCAATAATAACACTTAACAGTACAGTATACACTATCATCTAAACGCTTAGAATCGGATCGCTTCGGAACAGAACACGGAATGGAACTTGCAGTACGGTGCCCGTACTGTAGTCTGCACCCAGTACACTCTTACTATTTGCGGTATATATTTAAATAATATTATTTGTTATAATTTAAGCTATTAAGTTAAGTTATTAATAAAATTTAAGTTACTAATTAAGTTTAACGATGTCAAGTTTAAATATTTTTAAGGGAAGATTATACTTTAACATAAAATAATCCACTTATTTTTATACAGGTACTACTTAACATACTATTAGGTATTAATTTTTTTTTCTGCATAAATCATCTTTATCACTCCACAAATTATTTATAGATCTACATATGAAAATGTAGTGGCCCATTTCCAAAAGAGGTGGAATGTATTTTGCAATTCCGCAGAGAATATAATCATTATTTTTTATCTTCAATTTTGTGGGAATTGTATCTAAAGGTGTAGTTAAATTTTCTGATTCAATTCCTATTTGTTTGGCGTATGATGAAGCTCTGTAGGCTTCATCACAGTCGATCCATAGGTATGACCCATCAAATTTTTTTAAATTAGTGCTTTGATTACATACGTTACAAACTATCTTTCTATCTTTGAAATATTAATTCATTTTTTCTTCCAAATTTTTGTAGCCATACGTCCAAACAATATTCAATTCTGGTAGTAAAATTGATGGTCTTGCTGTTTCATAATAATTTTTGCAGTTTTCACATTCCATTACTTCTTTTGGACAAGGAAAGGAAGACGTAAGATTGGAAAATAGATGTCCAATATTTGTATGACAATTAACGTAAGTATCAACTTCTTCAAAATATAAACTTATTATGTGTGCTCTATACGTATAAGTAATCGTATCAACACCTTGTGCAGAATAAATCAGTAGCATATCTGCAAAACATTCATATTTTGCAGATTTTTCTTGATTTACATGTTCTTTAATAAAATTATTAAACGATTGTATATTACAAACAGCATCACTTAGAATTTCTTTTATCGTGTGAAAAGAACATGTATTTAAAAAAATTAATTTTTTACCATTAACATTTCTGGGTTTTTGTTTATTTCCATTCTGCAAAATTCCTGTACCTTTTAATTTGGTTATTTTTTTTATCATTTGTTTTCTTTCTAGAAATGGGCTTTTTTAAACACAAAGTAATTTCCGGATCTGCAGAAACATAATACCCACGTTTCTTTTTTATTTCTTCTTTAGATTCGGTTGGTGTGGAATTCAATGGAATATTTTCTTTGAATGGAGTGTAATTATGATCTCCTAAAGAATGATCAGGAAGGTACTTGTTCGGTTCTCCACAGTCTTCCAACCTATTATTAATTTTTAATGGTTCATCATCCACCAAATCTTCATTTTCAATAACATATTTCTGAGTACTTGAACCATTTATTATTTCTAGTTCTGATGATTCTATACATTTTACGTGATCCTCTATTAGAAAATTCTCTTTAAAAGAATTATCTTCTTTTGAGTAATCATTTTCCGATGACTCTGAGGATTCATCTGAAGAGGTATCTTCTGAGTCAACATGAACGTATTTATTTTTCCATCTCTCATGAATTTTTAAGTAATCAATATCACATTTGTCTGTAATACGTTTTTGATTAACTTTTTCTTATTTTTGCGGGTTTAATGCAGCACATGCCAGTTTACAATCAGCATTAATTTGTTGACAATGTTTGACTAAAATTTTGTCAACTCTAGTGCAGTATTTTCAAATGAAGACTTTAATTCTCCAAAATAAGCCTCAGACCGTGCTGATGTGGCTAGTTTATCAGTGTTATGAAAATAACCATTCATTACATTGGCCCAGCACGATAATTCCTCACACAACGTTAAGAATCTCTTACCAAATTCAGGAAGCTAATAATCATTAGATTGACTACCCAAATCATTTTGATTAGCGTCATTGATCGTCACTTCAACTTTTTTTTCTATATTATTTAAATATATTTTTATCGGGCCTTTGATTTTTTTATAATTTTGTTTATTCTGTGGATCAAAAGTATCATTCATAATTACATCATTATCATTTTGGACTGATATTCTTGAAGTATTAAAAGTAAAATTAAAAGTTCTAATTCTATTTATTAAATAATCAAAAGCTTTAGTTACTCTTTCATTTAGAATTTTACTATAAGCAATTACTAATATATAGAATAAAACATCTTTAAAGCTTTCTAAAGTATCTACTGTAGAGACGAAACCTACACATTTTAAAAAAAATAATTGTATTTTTTAAAGTAGGCCATTCTGTGACAGCGTGTATTAAATGTGCAATATCTGTCCTCAGTTGGCAATGCAGTTCTTTATGTATTTTTTCTCCTTGCAAAATTTTAAAGCAAAAATTATTATAACTTTGAAAATCAATGCCATTGAATGCTAAACATGCGCCATTGTGAATAGCACCACCCATATCAGTTATTAGTTCTTTTGGTACTCTTGCACCAGTTACTATCCACTCCAATAGCCATTGTAGATAAAATCGGGTATCGTTTCTTTCTGATAAGGCTTGTGTTAACGGAATAATCATATTATCTATATGTGTAAAAATCACTGATAAAAAAAAGGCACTATTTTCGCTATTTTTACCTACTTTTATAGCAATCGAGCTTGTGGCATCTAATGATACGGGATTGTTCAATAATTCTCTAATGTCATTATGTAAACTGATTTGTCCTGGCGACCAATATAAAATGTAAAATCTATACCAGCAAATTTCTTTAATGAATTTATTAAATTCAACACGTTGCCTAATTTGTCGTAAGGAGTCAAATAGTTTGGTACCTTCCTTGATCCCCAGTTGATCATTTTTTGGAAGCTTATACAGAAATGGAGGCTCACAATCACCATCATTCATTAATTTGTTAGCTTTTTCTCGTCTCCATTTCTTAGGCTTTTTATGCTTTAGTTCCTCTTTCACTTCTTGTCTCTTTTATTTCTGCAAGCGATTCTTTTCAAATGACTAATATGTCTGGTGTCTATGCAAAAAAACTGTAAAAGTTATTTCTTCACTATTTTTATTTGGTTTCTGTTGGCATATAACAATAATTTTTTTATTACAACACGTGCAATGTCCTTCAATTTTAATATAACATTCATGATGCTCAACAGTATGCCTATCAAAAGAGAAGGCACGCGGTAGCTTTTTGAAAAGCCATATTTTTTCTCTTATCACATCCGTCCATCCTTCTTGTAATGTATACCAGAAAAAATTCTAATTTCACTTTTTCATTGTGTCTTCTTTTTTTTCAGGTTCCTCTTCAGTTTCAACACTTACATCTTCTGTAGATTCTTCAATTTCACTTTTAGCATCAATTATGGGCTCTTCTAAATCTTTATGTTTTCTATAAAATACAAGAACATTGTGTTCATTTTGAGTAACTCGAAAATATATAGTTACTGGCTTTATTAATTTTCCTAAACTGTCACTAATTTCGACCCATACTGGATCTGTTTTTTTCTTTATTTTATTATTTTTAATATCCTCATATATTGCAAAATTTAATAGAGCTGTTAATATAGCCTCAGGGGAAACTGCAGCTTTTCCTCCAACAATTTTCTCAATTATTTAATGCACGTTTTGCGAAAAGACTACCATTTATTATTCTTCTTGCAAGCACGATCGTCTTTTGTTTACGGAGTACTTAATATATTTCATTCATCTAGAATCTTGCTGTACCTATATGTTCTATCTCGAATTTTTTCAAATATTTGCTTTTTGAAGTGGGATAATGCCCGTCTTACCAAAAGACTACCATTTACTATTCTTCTTGCAAGCACGATCGTCTTTTGTTTTACGGACTACTTAATACATTTCTTTCATCTAGAATCTTACTATACCTATATGTTTTATCTCGAATTTTTTCAAATATTTGCTTTTTGAAGCGGGATATACTCGAACGTACATTATATGAGATTAAATAAATTCATTATTTAATATATGTTTAATATCAAAATTCAATAAATTACAGACATAATTTTCGTAGAAATATAATAAAAAATAGAAAATTGAAGAGATAAAGACAAAAATCAATGATGCATATTTTTAAATTAATGACATTTACTTATAGTATTTCAGATGGGTCGTGGAAAATATTAATAAACCATAATTGTACAAAAAGAAAGTACCAACGTAATGAAGGCATGATGGAAATGCATGGAGTTGTTAGTAGTTAGTCTATTCATTTTATCAATTTATGCAACAAATTTGACTGTTACCTAATTATTTGGAAATATTATAGGGTCTAGAGCAGGAAAATACATCTGAAACTAGAACTGATTACAGAAGACCAAAAATCTGAATACTGAAGGCTATAGTTTGAAGTTAGATTCACAGAAGTACCAGTAATGCTTCATGAGCCAGTATATTATATCCGAGTGTATTGAGTACATGACCTGGAGTCGATTATTCATTAGTAGTATTTTCCAGAGTATTGATAATAAGAATTTTAAAAAGCCAAAACCAAAATTTATTGGAAATAAAAAGTCATCAACAGAAATTACAACTAATTTTGATGACATATTGTATAGTGCTAGGGCTCCAGAAAAAAACTATAACTAATTCATCAACTAGATTGGACGTACAAGAAGATTACATGTTAGGCAGAAAAATAGATAAGCAATTTGAGCAAATTGTTGAAGAGGAGAAAAATCATGATCAAAATAAATCAATTAATAAAAATCATGTCGAACATGATAAATATATTTCTATTGGATAAAAAAAAATACGTATAAATTTTTACTTCATTCAAGATTTATAATTCATTTAACTATTGCAAATGTTTTCTATAGAATATACATCATCTTTAAGAATTTTTTCTGTGAATGAACATGTTGATTTACAAATAAAATTAAAACAACTCAAGCAATTGGTAAGTCAAAAATTTTTTATTAATGTAGTCTTGTAATTTAAAATGTTTATCTTATTAAAAACAAATGTATTTTAAAAGGCATTGAATAATAAATTGAACAACTCTAAGTTTAATTTTCTCAAAAATATATAAATATAAATTTTTTTCATTTCCAACAAGACATGAAAATGGCTACAGTTACAGGAGCATCACTTTCTAGTTTGTTAACTAGACGTCAACAGATTAAAGTAATGTTGCAATTGTTGAAAAAGGTAATGGTTTTTGTAAATTTTTAAAATAGTACAAAATCTTACTTAGTAATATAATTCTTAAATAAATATATGTATTTTTATTTAGACTATTGAAAGAGGATATTTAATTCTAGTTCATCTATTAATTTGGCTAAATATTTTTTCAACATTAAGGTAAGACAGAGACATTTTTGTGACATTTCATTATAACAATTCTCTGATTGTAGGTAAATTTATTCAGGTAAATTCGTTACGTTGATGTTTTTACAATTTTATTAAAGATATTATATTTTTTACATTTTTTTTCTTTGTCTGCTAATAAATTTATCACTCAATATATTCTATCATAAAAAAGTACAAAATATGATAATGATCTTTTCTTAGAAAAATTTGCTTGTTACTATGTTGTCATTTGTTTTAAGAATTAATCATTTTTGTGCATAATAGAATTAAAATAATTTTATTTTTATTCCATGTAATAATATTAAAATTTTAATGATTTATTTATTACATACTGCATTTGATTTTCTTAAATTTTATTATAGATTGGTAGGAGCACTTTTTACGTAGAAGAAAAATTTAAAATCATTGACGAAGACAATCAAAATCTTTTAGATGAGATTAAAGCCCTAGACAATTTCCTTGATTCAGAAGAAACTTCACATAATAATTATTCTGATTTATCTAAGCTTCATAATGCTGTTGAATCGATAAATGCAAGGTTGCTATTCGTAATTATCACTGTATCCAGAAATACTGCTTGTCAATAATTAATATAATAAAACTAGTTGCACCAAATCTATGAGTGGTATTGAAATACTAAAGAAAGGCCTTTTTCAATGATTTAGTTTCATCAAATACTCAAAATACGAGAAACACCCGAAATTCGTCGCCAAAGTCGACATTCGTCGCCAAAGTCGACATTCGTCGGTTTATTTCGGTTTCACAAGAAATATAAGTCTCTAAATTTTTTATCGCTTTTTTCTAGTACTTAATCGATTATTTTAGCGCAGTACCATCCCCTCTATATATCTCATCGATTTATTTCGGTAGGAGAAGTGATACGATAAGAGCATCACGAAATTATTCCATAAAATGAATCGATAAAGGCAAGGTTGCTATTCATGATTATCACTGTACCCAATCATGCTTATCAATAATTAATATAATAAAACTAGTTGCACTAGATTTATGAGTGGTATTGAAATACTAACAAAAGGCCTTTTTAACTGATTTAGTTTCGTCAAATACTGAAAATAAGAAAAACACCCGAAAACCATCGCCAAAGTCGACAATCGTCGGTTTATTTCGTTTTTACGAGAAATATACCTCTCTAAATTTTTTATTTAAATATCTAAATTGATCTTTTTTAGACTTCACTTTAAAAAAGAGAAATATGTTAATAGACGTGGATCCGAATCTAACTATGAGTTCTCAAATAAACATAATAGTGATAGCTCTACCGCATTTTGTTAGATCCCGATTAAATAAGAAAAGTTTAACAACCATGGAAGATTTAATGTCAACGTTAAGACAAATAGAACCTTTGAGAAGTAAATTGAATAATAATAATTCGGCTCAAATAAACAATGAAAAACACAAGATTCAAAACAAACATAAGCTTTGTTTATACTGTGAAAGTGTAGGTTTCCCTAATAGATTTCATCCAGAGCAAATGTGCCGAACGAAAATCGCACATCAAAAAGCAAACAGAAGTGACAAAATTAAAGTAGCTAATAATATAGAGATTCAAGATACAATTGCTCTCACGGAGGAGGCAAAAAACGAATAGTGACCCCACTTATAAGACTAAAATTCCTAATAAATAATAAAACAACTATCGGCCTCTATGATTCGGGAACCAATATATCTTTAATAAATTACAATTTCTGGAAAAAGCAGGATTGGGAAAAAAATGTAAGTGGAGGTAGAAACATTGAAACGAGTTCAGGGACCTCAAAAGCAGAAGGTATGGTAACTGTACTAGTAAAAATTTATAACATAACGAAACAATTTTCATTTTTCATAGTGAAGAGCGATTCATTTAGAGATGATGTATTGTTAGGTCTAGACTGTATAAAAAAATTCAAACTTTGTCAGGATGAAAATTTGAAAATATGGCAAAATAATAACGTAAAAATAAAACAAATAAAAGAAAATTCCAGAGAGAATATAAATTTAATAAATAGCATCAATTCGGATAACGCTTTGAAAAACCTAATGACTGAATACGATAGAGTTTTTGCAAACGATAAATTCGATATTGCGACAGTGAAAAATAATGAAGCCACGATAAAACTAACGGAAAATAAATACATAGCAAAAAAGCCGTATAGGTGTTCAATTCAAGATAAAACAGAAATAGAAAGCCAAATGAAACAATTATTGAAGGCGAGATTGATAGAAGAATAATGTAGCCCATACGCCGCGCCGGTCACATTAGCATACAAAAAGGAAGAAGGGAGAAAATCTCGCTTATGTATGGATTATACAGGTATGAACAAAATAGTAGTGCCAGAAAGCCAGCCGTTTCCGAGAATCGACGATTTAATGTTACGGGTGAGAAATTGTAAATATTTCACAAAGCTAGACGTGAACTCGGCGTTTTGGTCGATCCCGTTGCGTAACAAAGTGTTTATGTTTGTGTGTACCTGTGTGCTGTAGGTGTACGTGAACGTGTTAGACCGGCGAGGCACGTTCGCAGGATAATATTATGCTGATGCAGCTTTCTTTCGCTCTCGCGTCTATCCCCGCGCTATGCACCATCAGCATCCCGATCTTTGACCCCGGCTGGCGCCTGCTGTCAAGGTCAGGTTTGTTGTGACGGCCCATAGCGCGGGGTATACTACTAATATTTTTTTCATTTCCAACAAGACATGACAATGGCTACAGTTACAGGAGCATTACTTACTAGTTTGTTAACTAGAAGTCAACAGATTAAAGAAATGTTGCAATTGTTGAAAAAGGTAATGGTTTTTGTAAATTTTTAAAATAGTACAAAATCTTACTTAGTAATATAATTCTTAAATAAATATATGTATTTTTATTTAGAATATTGAAAGAGGATATTTAATTCCAGTTCATCTATTAATTCCGCGAAATATTTTTTCAACATTCAGGTAAGACAGAGACCTTTTTGTGACATTTTATTAGAACAATTCTCTGATTATAGGTAAATTTATTCAGGTAAATTAGTTACGTTGATGTTTTTACAATTTTATTAAAGATATTATATTTTTTACATTTTCTTTCTTTGCCTGCTAATAAATTTATCACTCAATATACTATATCATAAAAAAGTACAAAATATGATATTCATCTTTTCTTAGAAAAATTTACTTGTTACTATGTTGTCATTTGTTTTAAGAATTAATCATTTTTGTGCATAAAGGAATTAAAAATAATTTTATTTTTATTCCATGTAATAATATTAAAATTTTAATGATTTATTTATTATTTTTGTATAATGCAGCTAATGGTAGATTTCTTCTAATATCCAAAATCTTGAAGCTAATGGCCAAATTTACTGCCACTCCGGTGTTATTAATTGAAATGTAATTAATAAAACAACAACATTTTTTCTTTTTATCAGTCGTTTTATTTATTACATACTGCATGTGATTTTTCTTAAATTTTATTATAGATTAGTAGGAGCAGTTTTCACGTAGAAGAAAAATTTAAAATCATTGACGAAGACAATCAAAATCTTTTAGATGAGTTTAAAGCCCTAGGCAATTTCCTTGATTCAGAACAAACTTCACATAATAATTATTCTGATTTATCCAAGCTTCATAATGCTGTTATATTACCAAAATTTGAAACAAATTTTGAAAATAGAAATGATAGTTTAATGGAAATTGATTACAATGATGATTTCAATGTTGATAATGATGTTGAAGATGCCGCTGATGGGGATGAAGATAGTGATAATAATCATGAAGACAACAATGAAAATGATAATAGTGAAGATAATAAAATAAAGTTGTTAATATATCTGATGAAAATCCATATGAAGATTATGAATGTAATAGTTTACAAGACTTATTTGAGTTAAATAAGAAATTAATTGATTCACTTGAAAAGGCTCGAGTAAACATGGCTGAATTCCTTGATAATTGTAAAAAAACAACGTTTAATTGATGATCAGATTTCTAAACATGCAAATTCTTGGCAGGATAAGATAGTAAGCTTCAACGCAGTAGTATCGAGATAAGTATTTTCTACATTTATTTTGTCTACATTCTTCGGTACTAATTTATTATGTTTAATTAAATTTCTACAAAGTTCGAATTTTTTGTCTGTATATTGTGAACCTTTTCTACTAAATAATTAGAGACTGTTGTTTTTAAATCAATTATAGATTTAAGGTGGTATTCAAAATCTACTTTATAACTGTATATAAATGGAGTGAAATTATCTACAATATTATTGTTTGAAATGTCTGTAATCATGACTTTGCTCCATACGACAAATTCAGTACAAAGTTTTATGAGAGATTTACAAAATTTTTCAGTGTAAAAAACATTTCCTTCATTGCTTTTTTCTTCATTCTTTAGGATATATTGTTTAGCTTGCACAAAGATAAATTTTATATAATTTAAGACATCTTCGCATTCCTCATAATTTAAATTTGAATCATCTGTAATCAGCGGAGTGTTTTTCAAATCTTTTTCAATTTGTGCAATTTCATTTTTACTGTAAGTCTCTAATATTTTTATATCTTCAAATTTTGATTTTATATATTGATAACAATTTCTAGTATTGGAACTTTGATATTTGCTATAAGTTAAAGTAAATATTTTACATAAAATATGTTGAAATTCAGATAAGGATTTTTGTAAACTCAATAAAATTATACTATATAAATAAAATAACTTAACCGACTCCAAAAGAGTTTTCTGTATACAGTCCCATTTTTTAACTTTCACAATCAGAAGACTAGGGTTTGTAGTGATGATGCAGTTTGGTAATAATTTAAAATTTTCATCTATTAAATATCTAAAGCAAACTACTAAGTATCTTTCATAATTTAAATTAATGTTAAATACCGAATTAACTGATTTAATGTGTTTCCAAAATTAGTCTAATGTAACCATTGAAGGTATTGATTAACTTCTTCGTCATTAAAAGTCATTAAAAAAACTTGATAATAAACTAAGTGAATTTTCTTCTGTTGAATCGTTAAATGCAAGGTTGCTATTCGTGATTATCACTGCACCCAGCAATACTGCTTGTCAATAATTAATATAATAAAACTTGTTGCACTAAATCTATGAGTGGTATTGAAATACTAAAGAAAGGCCTTTTTCACTGATTTAGTTTCGTCAAATACTCTAAATACGAGAAACACCCGAAATTCATCGCCAAAGTCAACGGTTTATTTCAATTTGACGAGAATTATACGTCTCTAAATTTTTTATCACTTTTCTCTAGTACTTAATCGATTATTTTAGCGCAGTACCATCCCGGTACTGCGCACTTTACGCCTGCTGTGACGAAAAAGTCCTTTCTACAGTGTCTTGATACAACTAATCGATTTAGTGCAACTCGTTTTATTATATTAATTATTGACAAGCAGTATTGGGTACAGTATTAATCACGAATAGCAACCTTGCATTTATCGATTCATTTTATCATATCACTCCACCTGCCGTTCTAAATCTCTGAGATATATAGAAGGGATGGTACTGCGCTAAAATAATCGATTAAGTACTAGAAAAAAGTGATAACAGCATTATGAAGCTTAGATAAATCAGAATAATTATTATGTGAAGTTTGTTCTGAATCAAGAAAATTGTCTAGTGCTTTAATCTCATCTAAAAGATTTTGATTGTCTTCGTCAATGATTTTAAATTTTTCTTCTACTTGAAAATTGCTCCTACTAATCTATAATAAAATTTAAGAAAAATCAAATGCAGTATGTAATAAATAAAACGACTGATAAAAAGAAAAAATGGTGTTGTTTTATTAATTACCTTTTAATTAATAACACCGGAGTGGTAGTAAATTTGGCCATTAGCTTCAAGATTTTGGATATTAGAAGAAATCTACCATTAGCTGCATTATACAAAAATAATAAATAAATCATTAAAATTTTAATATTATTACATGGAATAAAAATAAAATTATTTTTAATTCCTTTATGCACAAAAACGATTAATTCTTAAAACAAATGACAACATAGTAACAAGTAAATTTTTCTAAGAAAAGATCAACATCATATTTTGTACTTTTTTATGATATAATATATTGAGTGATAAATTTATTAGCAGGCAAAAAAAGAAAATGTAAAAAATATAATATCTTTAATAAAATTGTAAAAACATCAATGTAACGAAATTACCTGAATAAATTTACCTATACTCAGAGAATTGTTCTAATAAAATGTCACAAAAATGTCTCCGTCTTACCTGAATGTTGAACAAATATTTAGCCAAATTAATAGATGAACTGGAATTAAATATCCTCTTTCAATAGTCTAAATAAAAATACATATATTTATTTAAGAATTATATTGCTAAGTAAGATTTTGTACTATTTTAAAAATTTACAAAAACCATTACCTTTTTCAACAATTGCAACATTTCTTTAATCTGTTGACCTCTAGTTAACAAACTAGTAAGTGATGCTCCTGTAACTGTATCCATTGTCATGTCTTGTTGGAAATGAAAAAAATATAAGTAGTATGCCCCGCGCTATGGGCCGTCACAACAAACCTGACCTTGACAGCAGGCGCCAGCCGGGGTCAAAGATCGGGATGCTGACGGCGCATAGCGCGGGGACAGACGCGAGAGCAAAAGAAAGCTGCATCAGCATAATATTATCCTGCGAACGTGCCTCGCCGGTCTAACACGTTCACGTACACCTACAGCACACAGGTACACAGAAACATAAACACTTAGTTACGCAACGGGATCGACCAAAACGCCGAGTTCACGTCTAGCTTTGTGAAATATTTACAATTTCTCGCCCGTAATGTTAAATCGTCGATTCTCGCAAACGGCTGGCTTTCTGGCACTACTATTTTGTTCAGACCTGTATAATCCAAGCGAAATTTTCTCCCTTCTTCCTTTTTGTATGCTAATGTGACCGGCGCGGCATATGGGCTACATGATTCTTCTATCAATCTCGACTTCAATAATTGTTTGATTTGGCTTTCTATTTCTGTTTTATCTTGAATTGAACACTTATACGGCTTTTTTGCTATGTATTTATTTTCCATTAGGTTTATCGTGGCTTCATAATTTTTCACTGTCGCAATATTGAATTTATCATTTGCAAAAACTCTATCGTATTTAGTCATTAGGTTTTTCAAAGCGTTATCCGAATTGATGCTATTTATTAAATTTATATTCGCTCTGGAATTTTCTTTTATTTGTTTTATTTTTACGTTATTATTTTGCCATATTTTCAAATTTTCATCCTGACAAAGTTTGAATTTTTTTATACAGTCTAGACCTAACAATACATCATCTCTAAATGAATCGCTCTTCACTATGAAAAATGAAAATTGTTTCGTTATGTTATAAATTTTTACTAGTACAGTTACCATACCTTCTGCTTTTGAGGTCCCTGAACTCGTTTCAATGTTTCTACTTCCACTTACATTTTTTTCCCAATCCTGCTTTTTCCAGAAATTGTAATTTATTAAAGATATATTGGTTCCCGAATCATAGAGGCCGATAGCTGTTTTATTATTTATTAGGAATTTTAGTCTTATAAGTGGGGTCACTATTCGTTTTTTGCCTCCTCCGTGAGAGCAATTGTATCTTGAATCTCTATATTATTAGCTACTTTAATTTTGTCACTTCTGTTTGCTTTTTGATGTGCGATTTTCGTTCGGCACATTTGCTCTGGATGAAATCTATTAGGGAAACCTACACTTTCACAGTATAAACAAGGCTTATGTTTGTTTTGAATCTTGTGTTTATCATCGTTTATTTCACCCGAATTATTATTATTCAATTTACTTCTCAAAGGTTCTATTTGTCTTAGCGTTGACATTAAATCTTCCATGGTTGTTAAAATTTTCTTATTTAATCGGGATCTAACAAAATGCGGTATAGCTATCACTATTATGTTTATTTGGGAACTCATAGTTAGATTCGGATCCACGTCTATTAACATATTTCTCTTTTTTAAAGCTAAGTCTAAAAAAGATCAATTTACATATTTTAATGTCTAAGCATACGCGATTTCGGACCACGCTTTTTGGCCAAACGTGTCTATAAATGAATTATTCCAAAGCTCCCAAGGATGTGATAGTGAATTTGTTTTTAAAAATATTGAAAACCACTCTAAAGCTGGACCTTCTAAAAATAATCTTAAAACTTCTGGGTATCTGTCTTCTTTTATATCGAGTCTTTTACATTCTGTTACCAAAGTCTCTAGCCACGACATCGCATTAAAATTTTTTCCATTACATTTTTCCAGTATCATATTTTTTGAAATAGAATGGATTTGTGTTTTACAGGATAGAACTTCGGTATCAGGAATTTGCAGAGGAGTAGGGGAATCAGTTTGAATCACCTTTAGATAGTACCCGTTAAAAAAAACATTACCTTCGTCATGGAAATAGACTTTCTTTAATCCATCTTCTGTCAAGATTACAACCACGTTTCGGAATTTGTTGCGTGTTTTCAAACTTTTTACGACTCCCTTTGTCACTGCATTTTCAAAAAGTTGTGGGTGTTGAGCACCCGATTGCTGAGCTTGAGGAAATTTAAAAATTTCTGGTTGTCCCACCACTTGAATGGTTTTGACTTTAACCACCGTAGTCATGGTGTCTGTAGCCTCGGATGCGAAGTGGAATCTTGCCTTGATATTACTTATATTGTGTTGATTTGTAAGTTTCGGGATCAGAAACTTATTATACTGGAATGGAGGGGGAGAGAAATAATCCAACAAGTGAAGTTGCAGCAAGTAATAACTGTAATTACAACACATAATATAACAAAATAACCCTTTTAATTTATACAAAAGCTTAAACTACATTACTGCTAATACCGCACCTGAATCAACACAATTGTCGGTAGTTTAATAATAAACGTCTGTACCGCATGACGGCAGGACAGCGACTGGCTCGCTGTCTGCGTGTTGTGCTTGTAACGAGTATCTCTCAGTCACCTTTAGTCACGTGCATGACGTAGACATCTAGGTGACTAAGTTTGAAAGGCGTCAAACTTACATACAGTTATAAAGTAGATTTTGAATACCACCTTAAATCTAAAATTGATTTAAAAACAACAGTCTCTAATTATTTAGTAGAAAACGTTCACTATATACAGACAAAAAATTCGAACTTTGTAGAAATTTAATTAAACATAATAAATTAGTACCGCAGAATGTAGACAAAATAAATGTAGAAAATACTTACCTCGATACTACTGCGTTGAAGCTTACTATCTTATCCTGCCAAGAATTTGCATGTTTAGAAATCTGATCATCAATTAAACGTTGTTTTTTTACAATTATCAAGGAATTCAGCCATTTTTGCTCGAGCCTTTTCAAGTGATTCAATTAATTTCTTATTCAACTCAAATAAGTCGTGTAAACTATTACATTCATAACCTTCATATGGATTTTCATCAGATATATTAACAACTTTATTTTATTATCTTCACTATTATCATTTTCATTGTTGTCTTCATGATTATTATCACTATCTTCATCCCCATCAGCGGCATCTTCAACATCATTATCAACATTGAAATCATCATTGAAATCAATTTCGATTAAACTATCATTTCTATTTTCAAAATTTGTTTCAAATTTTGGTAATATAACAGCATTATGAAGCTTGGATAAATCAGAATAATTATTATGTGAAGATTGTTCTGAATCAAGGAAATTGTCTAGGGCTTTAATCTCATCTAAAAGATTTTGATTGTCTTCGTCAATGATTTAAAATTTTTCTTCTACGTGAAAACTGCTCCTACCAATCTATAATAAAATTTAAGAAAAATCAAATGCAGTATGTAATAAATAAATCATTAAAATTTTAATATTATTACATGGAATAAAAATAAAATTATTTTTAATTCCTTTATGCACAAAAATGATTAATTCTTAAAACAAATGACAACATAGTACAAGCAAATTTTTCTAAGAAAAGATCAATATCATATTTTGCACTTTTTTATGATAGAATATATTGAGTGATAAATTTATTAGCAGGTAAAGAAAAAAAAATGTAAAAAATATAATATCTTTAATAAAATTGTAAAAACATCAACGTAACGAATTTACCTGAATAAATTTACCTATAATCAGAGAATTGTTCTAATAAACTGTCACAATAATGTCTCTGTCTTACCTGAATGTTGAAAAAATATTTAGCCAAATTAATAGATGAACTGGAATTAAATATCTTCTTTCAATAGTCAACTGATAAGAATTTTTCCATCGGTCTTACAGTCTTACAAATTAAATTAAAATAATTAATATTTATGGCAGTCAGATTGCCCTTGTTTATAATCACCCCCGCAGAATCTGAAATAAAAACTTAATTAAAATCTGGAAAAAACTTTGTTAGCAAAGGACGATCTGACTGCCCACCACCACCACATTGTCCGACGTTTCGAGCCTGCTCCGGCTCCTCCTCAGGGACTGAAATAAAACCCGCGATACACCTCCTTATATACCATGCACCCATACCCCCTTCTTTTCTCTTACCCACCACCCTCCACATTCCCCTCTCCAACTTGCCATTCTCACTTAAATTAATAAAGAATGATAAATGTTATCTAATTTACTTGACTCTATCATTAAATTTACATTATTCCGATTTCTTAGAATGTGAATACTTTCAAGGCTTTCCCTCTTATATTTATTCTTAATCCCCTGTTCCAAAATATCCACACTCCCAAAATCGAAAGAATGCAAACTATTTAAACAATGTTCTTTCAAACCCGATGTACAACTTGAGCTGCGTAAACTATATTGATGTTCATATATTCTCTTTTTCAAATATCTACCCGTTTGACCAATATAACAACCATTACAATCCCTACAATTAATTTTATAAACAACTCCCGATTTCAAACATTTATCATCCTTGTCTTTACAATTACTAAATAACCTTTCTAAATTATTATCATTTCTAAAGAAAACTTGAATATTATGTTTACTAAAAACCCTTCTAATCCTTTCCGACAAACCTCTAACATATGGTAAACTAAAATATGCATTCTTTCCATTTCTATTCCTTGTTTGATTATCTACCCGCTGCTTCAATCCACCATTATAAATTTCCCACACTCTCTCATCAATCATTTTATCAATAAATTTTACGGGATAACTATTTTTAATAAATGTTTCTCTAACTAAATTTAAATTCTTTTTCCTAAAATCTTTATGTGACAATTTAATCGCTCTGTCAATGACACCTTTGATCGCACCTGTCTTGTTTCCGAATTGGTGGTGAGAATCAAAATTTAAAAATCTACCTGACCATGTAGGTTTTCTATACCAATCTAATTTCACTCTATTATTATTACCTCTAATGACTCTAATATCTAAAAAACTCAATTGATAATCTTTCTCAACTTCTTTTGTGAATTTAATTCTATCATGGATAGAATTAAACACATCCACCATTTCATCCACAAAACATTCTGGTACAACTGCAAAAATGTCATCAACATATCTTTTAAAAATAATTGGCTGAAAAACCAACTTAGACAAAGCAATACTTTCCAATTTTTCCATTACTAAATTGGCTATAACAGGTGACAAAGGTGATCCCATTGGACAACCATATCTTTGTTCATATAGACTATTATCAAAAGAAAAAATTGTGTTTTTAAAAACCAAATTAAGTGCCTTTATAAATTCATCTTTTGTTAAACTAGTATGTACTTTAATTTCAGACCATTTATCTTGTATAATATCATTCAACAACTCTAAAGGTATATTTGTAAACAAAGATACTACATCCAATGAAACCATCCTATGATCATTCGGAATAATAATATCTTTCATTATACCATAAAAACTCCAACTATCTTTAATATATGAATTTGTTTTACCCACTATCTTGAACAATATATTAGACAAAAATCTAGCAAGTCTATACGTCGGAAAATTTATCGATGATATTATTATTCTATATGTCAACTGTTCTTTGTGAATCTTAGGAAGCCCATAACATTTAGCTACAGTGCCATTTTCACATTTTAAATATTTAAACATACTATCTTTAATATAGGCTTTTGTTTTCCAATGCATCAATAATTCTTTCAATTTATCTTGTAGTCTATTGATATGTGGATTCCTAATTTTCACATAAGTGGTATCATCCTCCAACATAAGTTGAATTTTATTAATATAATCCCTTTTATCCGAAACTACAGTTACATTTCCTTTATCTGCTTTTTGGAAGATCATATTCGGATTCTCTCTCAAGAATTTCTTCGTTATTTTTAATTCATGGAATAAATTACTATTCAAATAATTATCAAATCTATGTTCTCTTTTAAAATTATCAACAACTTTAACTAAAGAACGCCTACATTCTGTTTTTTTTTTAAACTCCAGATTAAAACTACTCATACTACTTTCTACCTCAGCGATGATATTCTTGATCGGAAGAGATTTACTTGAATATGATATTCCAAATTTAGCACCCTTTGACATGATATTTACCACTTCTTCTGGTATTACTTTGTCAGTTAAATTTCTAAACCAATCCTTATTAACATTGTTAGTTTGATTGACCTGAGAGTGTTTTCTATGCTTTAAATATTCAAATTTTCTTTTTAATTTACTCCTATGGTTATATTTTACTTTTTCAAAGTGCCTCTTTTGACCACGAAAAAATTCTTGCAAATCATTCTGTTCTATTTTATTATATAAATATCTTTCAAGCTCTAATAAATATTTATTCAAACGATTAATTTCAAAATTCAAATCTCTAATTTCTAAGTTAAGTAATTTATTTTTGAAAAAGAAAATATTTTTCCGTAGATCATAAGAAACTCTTTTATTGTAATCCCGATAAAAACCCTTATCATCAAATTTTTTTCCAATATGTTTAGGAAAAATATTTGATTTTTTACACCTTAGAAGAAAAGTGAGTTGCTCCTTTAAAATTACAATCCTTAAAACCATTTTTACCCATTTTGAGCAATAATCTTTTACCACCTTCCCATAAATCCCATATATATCTCTAAAAAACATTTTACCCCACCTTTAATAGACCTTAGTTTTATCATTAAAAATATTACTTATGTCGACTGCAATTTATAAATGATAAAACTAAGGTCTATTAAAGGTGGGGTAAAATGTTTTTTAGAGATATATATGGGATTTATGGGAAGGTGGTAAAAGATTATTGCTCAAAATGGGTAAAAATGGTTTTAAGGATTGTAATTTTAAAGGAGCAACTCACTTTTCTTCTAAGGTGTAAAAAATCAAATATTTTTCCTAAACATATTGGAAAAAAATTTGATGATAAGGGTTTTTATCGGGATTACAATAAAAGAGTTTCTTATGATCTACGGAAAAATATTTTCTTTTTCAAAAATAAATTACTTAACTTAGAAATTAGAGATTTGAATTTTGAAATTAATCGTTTGAATAAATATTTATTAGAGCTTGAAAGATATTTATATAATAAAATAGAACAGAATGATTTGCAAGAATTTTTTCGTGGTCAAAAGAGGCACTTTGAAAAAGTAAAATATAACCATAGGAGTAAATTAAAAGAAAATTTGAATATTTAAAGCATAGAAAACACTCTCAGGTCAATCAAACTAACAATGTTAATAAGGATTGGTTTAGAAATTTAACTGACAAAGTAATACCAGAAGAAGTGGTAAATATCATGTCAAAGGGTGCTAAATTTGGAATATCATATTCAAGTAAATCTCTTCCGATCAAGAATATCATCGCTGAGGTAGAAAGTAGTATGAGTAGTTTTAATCTGGAGTTTAAAAAAGAATGTAGGCGTTCTTTAGTTAAAGTTGTTGATAATTTTAAAAGAGAACATAGATTTGATAATTATTTGAATAGTAATTTATTCCATGAATTAAAAATAACGAAGAAATTCTTGAGAGAGAATCCGAATATGATCTTCCAAAAAAGCAGATAAAGGAAATGTAACTGTAGTTTCGGATAAAAGGGATTATATTAATAAAATTCAACTTATGTTGGAGGATGATACCACTTATGTGAAAATTAGGAATCCACATATCAATAGACTACAAGATAAATTGAAAGAATTATTGATGCATTGGAAAAAGCCTATATTAAAGATAGTATGTTTAAATATTTAAAATGTGAAAATGGCACTGTAGCTAAATGTTATGGGCTTCCTAAGATTCACAAAGAACAGTTGACATATAGAATAATAATATCATCGATAAATTTTCCGACGTATAGACTTGCTAGATTTTTGTCTAATATATTGTTCAAGATAGTGGGTAAAACAAATTCATATATTAAAGATAGTTGGAGTTTTTATGGTATAATGAAAGATATTATTATTCCGAATGATCATAGGATGGTTTCATTGGATGTAGTATCTTTGTTTACAAATATACCTTTAGAGTTGTTGAATGATATTATACAAGATAAATGGTCTGAAATTAAAGTACATACTAGTTTAACAAAAGATGAATTTATAAAGGCACTTAATTTGGTTTTTAAAAACACAATTTTTTTTTTGATAATAGTCTATATGAACAAAGATATGGTTGTCCAATGGGATCACCTTTGTCACCTGTTATAGCCAATTTAGTAATGGAAAAATTGGAAAGTATTGCTTTGTCTAAGTTGGTTTTTCAGCCAATTATTTTTAAAAGATATGTTGATGACATTTTTGCAGTTGTACCAGAATGTTTTGTGGATGAAATGGTGGATGTGTTTAATTCTATCCATGATAGAATTAAATTCACAAAAGAAGTTGAGAAAGATTATCAATTGAGTTTTTTAGATATTAGAGTCATTAGAGGTAATAATAATAGAGTGAAATTAGATTGGTATAGAAAACCTACATGGTCAGGTAGATTTTTAAATTTTGATTCTCACCACCAATTCGGAAACAAGACAGGTGCGATCAAAGGTGTCATTGACAGAGCGATTAAATTGTCACATAAAGATTTTAGGAAAAAGAATTTAAATTTAGTTAGAGAAACATTTATTAAAAATAGTTATCCCGTAAAATTTATTGATAAAATGATTGATGAGAGAGTGGGAAATTTATAATGGTGGATTGAAGCAGCGGGTAGATAATCACAAGGAATAGAAATGGAAAGAATGCATATTTTAGTTTACCATATGTTAGAGGTTTGTCGGAAAGGATTAGAAGGGTTTTTAGTAAACATAATATTCAAGTTTTCTTTAGAAATGATAATAATTTAGAAAGGTTATTTAGTAATTGTAAAGACAAGGATGATAAATGTTTGAAATCGGGAGTTGTTTATAAAATTAATTGTAGGGATTGTAATGGTTGTTATATTGGTCAAACGGGTAGATATTTGAAAAGAGAATATATGAACATCAATATAGTTTACGCAGCTCAAGTTGTACATCGGGTTTGAAAGAACATTGTTTAAATAGTTTGCATTCTTTCGATTTTGTGAGTGTGGATATTTTGGAACAGGAGATTAAGAATAAATATAAGAGGAATAGCCTTGAAAGTATTCACATTCTAAGAAATCGGAATAATGTAAATTTAATGATAGAGTCAAGTAAATTAGATAACATTTATCATTCTTTATTAATTTAAGTGAGAATGAAGTTGGAGAGGGAATGTGGAGGGTGGTGGGGTAAGAGAAAAGAAGGGGGTATGGGTGCATGGTATATAAGGAGGTGTATCGCGGGTTTTATTTCAGTCCCTGAGGAGGAGCCGGAGCAGGCTCGAAACGTCGGACAATGTGGTGGTGGTGGGCAGTCAGATCGTCCTTTGCTAACAAAGTTTTTTCCAGATTTTAATTAAGTTTTTATTTCAGATTCTGCGGGGGTGATTATAAACAAGGGCAATCTGACTGCCATAAATATTAATTATTTTAATTTAATTTGTAAGACTGTAAGACCGATGGAAAAATTCTTATCAGTTGATATTAAATTGCAGTCGACATAAGTAATATTTTTAATGATTCTTTCAATAGTCTAAATAAAAATACATATATGACCGAATCCATTTCAAATCAGGTGGACCGCGTATGCCTATGTCACCAATCATTTTGGAATTAAAGTATTCATGTTCTTCTCCAAAAATTATTTGACCCGTATATTTTTATTTTTTTGTTGCATCAAAATTTCATGCGTTCAGCAATGGCAAAAAATTCCGAGAAAAACCTTACTTAGAAAAAAATTTTTTCAATGTAATTTTCAAACCGCTACTGCTTCACCAGTTTTTTAAGCTTTTTAGCGTGTAACACATAATTTCACTAAGGTTTGAGCCCTCTTTCACGTTCTTTATGTTATTTAAAAAAAAAATAAAAAATGCACGAGTTATGTACTTTTTACTGAAAAATGCACTTTTTAGAAAAGTGCATTTTTCTCAAAAACGCCATTTTTTTTTGCTCAATTTTTTTTGTGCTGATAGAGGTCCTAAATACCTATCTAGACGTATTTATGAAATTCCCGACCCGTGCCCAGGAATAGCGATCATTAATAAGATAATACACAAACAAATTTTTCACGCTTAACCCTTACATATAGTCAATGGTATAACAGTCAGTATAAAGATTTTTATCTTTGTGCGTAAGCAATATGCAAGTGCACATAGTATCTGTTGTATTTTTTATTTTTGTCTTTTAGATTTTTTATTTTTATATCTACCTTTCTTTTTCTGCTTCATTGTTCTTACTTCAGTAAGGGGACAATCAGCGGTCTTTGCTGTTAAACAATGTACTTTATCATTGCACGTTTCTTTAATCCATAAATGAGTTTTTTGAATTCCAGGATACTTAGGAGTAGCAAGCCAATCAACATTTTTTACTTTTCTAAACTCTTCTACGTCAACGTCTTGTAAATGTATTATTTTAATTGCATCTGTATATTTTTGAACGTGCTCTACAAAATCATTAGCATTTTGAATGGATTTTTCATGAGACTCTCGAAGATTATGCGAAGTAGCATAATGCTTTATAAATCCACTCACACCATCTATAGCTCCTTTGCCATGTTCAGTAGCAGAAAACAACCATTTTATATCAAATGGTGCTCGTTTTAATTCGTATAATTGAAAGCCTATTTTAAAGTGGCTATAGCGGCGCCTTCTGATACAATGGTAATTTTTGTTATTGAATGACAACAATTGTCTTTCAGGTAGGTTATAATGTTTGCTACTGCGAGCAAAGCATACGCTGAATCATGTTTTCAGTCATTGCTTATGACTGTGTAACTTCGTGTCGAATCCCCTTGAAAAGACACTGCTGTGAAAATAGAAATTTGATCATTAACTCAATGATTTGAACGTATACTTTGCTATCAGTAGAAAACATTATAACCTACTTTGAACAACATAAAGAACGTGAAAGAGGGCTCAAACCTTGGTGAAATTATGTGTTACACGCTAAAAAGCTTAAAAAACTGGTGAAGCAGTAGCGGTTTGAAAATTACATTGAAACAATTTTTTTCTAAGTAAGGTTTTTCTCGGAATTTTTTGCCATTGCTGAACGCATGAAATTTTGATGCAACAAAAAAATAAAAATATACGGGTCAAATAATTTTTGGAGAAGAACATGAATACTTTAATTCCAAAATGATCGGTGACATAGGCATACGCGGTCCACCTGATTTGAAATGGATTCGGCTTTATTTATTTAAGAATTATATTGCTAAGTAAGATTTTGAACTATTTTAAAAATTTACAAAAACCATTACCTTTTTCAACAATTGCAACATTTCTTTAATCTGTTGACCTCTAGTTAACAAACTAATAAGTGATGCTCCTGTAACTGTAGCCATTGTCATGTCTTGTTGGAAATGAAAAAAATATAAGTAGTATACCCCGCGTTATGGGCCGTCACAACAAACCTGACCTTGACAGCAGGCGCCAGCCGGGGTCAAAGATCGGGATGCTGACGGCGCATAGCGCGGGGACAGACGCGAGAGCGAAAGAAAGCTGCATCAGCATAATATTATCCTGCGAACGTGCCTCGCCAGTTTAACACGTTCACGTACACCTACAGCACACAGGTACACACAAACATAAACACAGAAATACACATTATTACAACTTTTGCGAAAGCCTTTCTCTACTACTCACCGAAATGCCAACGTTTAAATTATAATAATAATAATTTTATTTATATATATATATATCTTCCTATATTATATAGTTGTAAGGCTCAAAATGGGTACCTACCCCCTCCGCCCCGCTCCACCCCGTTCCACCCCGCTTCACCCCGCTCCACGTCCACTCCACGTCCGCTCCACCGACCGCTCCACCTATTCCTTCGCATATGATTCATCATAGATATCTTGCGTATAGTCAGTTTTTCAGCTTTTTTTATTTACTACATTTAACAGTTTTCCACACCACCACTGAGGTACTGTTATGGGCGCGTTGAATTTTTGATTTTATTGTGCTTAGGTGTTTTATATAATAAATAATAATAATTATATATGATAATGAGGCATGCCAAAATCATATAAAATTATTGTTAATCATTTTTTATATAATAAGTCTAAACACAACCATGGAATTCATCACCCATAGCCCTAAAAACCATGGGAGTCGTCCCTCCATCCTCCTTGACTCCAACCTATCCTATCCTTCCTCCACCATGGAAGTTGTGAATCAATTTTCATTAATAAATTTTATCAATTTTAATTAATTTTAATCAATTTGTATTAATAATTTTTAATAAATGTAATGAAAATTGATTCCCATCTTTAGTACATGTAATAAAAAAAATATTTCGTATAAATATATTTATATTGAATTTTTTTTATTATATGTAACAAAACAATCAGATTATTTATATGATATTATGCTTATAAGAAAGTACAACATGTCTTATACTTTCGTAAAAGAATAATATTATAAATAAAATGATTATTGATGTAAATTTATTTGGGGATATTTTAATCTATATAAATTTACATACAAGTATATAAAGAAACAAAAAATAATAATAATAATTCTTAAAAAAATATATTAAAAAGTATAGATTAAACGTCAAAAATTTCTTTCCAAAAAATGTTATCAATTATTGAGGAATATTTTAAAAGATGTTCAATAAATATATTGTTAGGATTTTTACATCCGGACAAAGCAACATACAATTGGCCATGTGAAAATAAAGGTCGTCTAATGTAAATACCTAAAGAATTAAAACTCTGACCTTGAGAATTATTTATTGTTATAGCAAAAGCTAATACAAGTGGGAATTGTTTTCTAAAAAGTGTGAACGGAAATGAAGAAGAATCTCCAGTATTTAATTAATGTTATTCGTGGTATAAAAACTTCCTCACCGATCCTTCCACCCGTAATTATTTCGGCTTTAATATTATGATTAAATAAACCCGTAATTTTTAAGCGTGTACCATTACACATTCCTTCTCATATACTTATACTTCTGATTAACATTACAATTGCATTTATTTTTAATTTCAATTCGTGTGGTGGTAGATCTTCTCTAATATTATTAACCCTTAGAGGGCCGCGATGACGCCTTGAGGCGTCATGGTCTGACTCGCCAACATCCGACCTTGGTTTGGTTCTAACTTGGGGACCTCATATCACTTTTCAGTACAAATTATGAGCTTTTAAAATTTTTGAAATCACGGCCCTCTAAGGGTTAAGCATTTCTATTGGGTAATTTAAGTGTATATTTTCATCTGTTTGATCAACTCCTTTGTGAGTTGCGTAATCTAAACTATAATATGTATGTGTTTTACCACGTAGTAAGTTCAAAACTTTATTATTTATAAGTTTAGTATCGTCATTATGTGGAGCTAATATTATACGATCTACGGAATTTTCGAGATTGATATCATGATAAATTTTATTACATACATTTTCGGTCTTCCATTTATTTGGAACTATAAATGGCTTAATTTTACCTTCACCTAACTCTAATAAAAATGAAGCAAATTGTTTATTTTTTGAGCGAATATTTTCAGTTAATTTTAAAACTTTAAAGAGAGGCCATAAATGAAAAAATTTGATTGTGTCCTGTACTATACTGTCTCGGTAACCATGTTTTAGGACTAGCAGAATTTATCTAAAATCGCCTCCTAATATACTATCAATTTACCACCAAATGGAACATCACTGTAACATATATCTTTGAGTGTTTGATCAACAATTTCCAAAGCTTTTTTTGGGATCATTGATGCTTCATCTCAAACTATAATATCTACTTCCCGTAATTTTTTTTATTCTGATTCTAATTTTAGAAAAGCACTTTTAATACTGTTTAAATCTAAAGGAAGTCTAAAAGTACGATGACTTGTCGATGAATAGATGCGATTCCTGTCCAAACCATAGATACAATTTTTTTATTCAAAGATAAAAAATGATATATTAAAGTCTTGTATATGAAAGTTTTTTCTGAACCTCCAGGTCCACCAATAAAATAAATTTTATTTTTGTTAGTTATAATTTCATTAAAAATTAATCTTTGATTAGTAGTTAATTGATTAAACAAAATTTCAAAAAGATTTTTACTGTTTGCTAGGACTTTCTTCGATAGTATTTATTGTTGGTTCAGGTAAACTATAATCTTTACAACTTTTATCATCAGTTTGTAAGATATTTTGAATGTGTGACAAAGCATTATTTTCTTTATTTTCTTTAAAATCTTCCGTAAAAAATTTTTTGAATTAATTCCAAATTAAGTTACCTTGAATATTTTCAGCTAAGATAAACGATGCAAAAAATTTACGTAATTGAAAAGGAAGCATGCTATTACTTGCTTCATCAAAAATAATATAAATTTGGGAATCATCTTCTATTAAACCCATAGCACGTGCTGCTTCTTTATATGTTTCATATGAGACGTTATTAAATGTTCGTAAATCTTTAAAACAAGTAGCACCTTTTATGCGGTTCAACAGTAATTTAAGAAAAAATCTTTTATTATCTTTAGATGAAACAATATTTAATCGCCCAATCGTACCAAATTGTTTATTGCGTTCTCTACGTTTCCATACTTTAGATTTGGTAAATCCATAATATCGAGGAATTTCAACATATTTTATATTTTTCGCAAACTGATCCCCTATGAAAAAATCCTGCAGAACTCTCTGCAGAATTTCTGCAGGACATTCTGCATGATTTCTGCATAGCTTCTGCATCATTTCTGAATAACATCTGCAGAGTTCCTGCATAATTTCTGCTGAAACTTCTGCAGAAATTACGCAGAAAGTCTTTAGTAAATATGCAGAAAGTCCTGCAGAAATTCAGCATGAATTTCCTCATTTTCAGCAGGTCATTTCTGCAAAATTTGTGTAGAGCATTTCTATAGAAAATTTGTAAAAATTATGCAGGAAATTTTCGATAAAATATATACATATTATGCAGAATTTCTGGGCTAACATTTAGGCAGAACTTATGCAGAAATTCTCCATAATTTATGCAGAAGCTCTCCACAGTTTCTGCAAAAGCTCTCTAAAATTTCTGTAGGATTTTTCCACAATTGTTGCAGAATTCATACACTATTCCTCTAGAATCTTATGAATTTATGCAGAAACTCCTTACAACTTCTTCAAAATCACTTTAACACGGAAAAATTCGTCTTATGGGATTTTCAATATTTCATTACAAAGATTTTTGGCCATCGGCCGCCAAGGAATTAACTTCTAAAAAAGCTCTCCATAGTTACTACAGAAACTACATAAGTTTAGCGGCGACATTCTAGGGAGAATGTATAAGCGCTGAGCTACCCAGTCGATTGATTACGTGTAGACCGCAAAACTAACTGATTCATATTTAATATTCAGCAGAGACGAGATCTATAAGTAATTAATATGACAGCGTATATCCCTTACGAAAAAAACCTGTAGGAATTCCTATAGAGATTCTATAGGAGTTCCTATAAGTTTTCATAGAACTCCTATAGGATTTTGATAGGATTCCTATAAGAAAATCTATAGGAAAAAATGCATGATTTTTTCTGTAAAATACTGTACGAATTCCTATAGGATAAGTTATAGAAAATCGTATACAGGGATTACAGAAACCGCATTCCGACCTGCGGAAATTCCTATAGGAAAATCTACAGGAAAAAATGCCTGATTTTTATTACCAAAGGTAACAATGGTCTAATAAATTAATCGGACCTCTAAATCTTACCTGAAGAACAGAGACAAGGAAGAAGAACATCGTAATTTTTGGTAACTTGCAACCTAAAAAACAAATAGACCGCATCAGCTAAACAGCATAAAGGTATGGAACGCCAGCGTATTACCTGAGATGTACTCGATGGCTAATAATGCGGCGTCATATCATCGGAGACAGAAAAGAAGAAGGCCACCGACGGAGAGGATGCCGACACTCCTATGGTCGTTGCCGTATAACGCCGGTGCCCAAGCGGTATTGACGCTCGTAGATCGCCTCGCTGCTTTTACACGCATAGAAAGAGGTCCTGCGTTATTAAAGTCAAATGAACAGCTGTGCGCGTTCGAGTTCGTCTGTTCCGTATGCGCGCGTCGAACAGTGAAGAGAGTCAGCAGTGCGAGCGGAACAGAAATCGAGCACGCACAGTTCTTATATCGGTATCTTCGTAGATGTTGGTAGGCATGCTACGACCATGCAGACAACAGATATACGGGTGACAGGCTAGGCTATGACTCTTGCTTGAATAAAAATGTTTTTTCGTTACGCTGCAATATGTTACATACAAACATATTGCAGTAATAATAGTAAGTAAAACATAATAGCTATCCTTTTAAAATTTTTTTCTTGACAGAAAATTGCTTTTGTATTTTAATTACTTTTACAATATGCCTGCGTTAAAAGAAAATAAAGTTCTAGACATTTTTAGCTTTATTTTGAAAAATATCTTGAAAAAACCCACTTTTTAATACGGCAACTATTTAACTTTAGAAAGTTTTAAATATTATTTCAAAAATAGAAAATAAACTAGAGGAAACGAGCTTTCATTGACCTTTTTAAGAATTAAAACATTTCGATTTCTTATAAAGTTATGCAAGTTTAAAATAAAATATCGAAAATGCACTGTTTGATCCCAAAAATTCACTGTTCCACTGCCTGCGTATTTTGGTGTACTTTCGAAGCTCAAATTTAAACTTTCATAACTTTGGAAGGAATGGACATTTTTTACTTCTTAAGAAAGCAAATGAAAGCTCATTTTCTCTACTTTTATTTACTATTTTTGAAATGGTATTCAAAACTTTCTAATGTTAAATAGTTACTGTTTTAAGCAGAGGTATTTTTCAAGACTTTCTTCAAAATAAAGCTAAAAATTTCCAGAAAGTTAGTATTTTTGAGCGTTAGGGTCTAATATTGCAGCTTTCTTCATATTTCTATATAAAAAATCTATCCCAAAGTTTCAGCCGAATCCGTGATCCGGATCCCTGACACTTTTCTAGTGAGTTACTTAATTAAATTGTTACTAAATTCAGTTAAGAGTCCCTGAGGAGGAGCCGGAGCGGGCTCGGAACGTTGGGCAATTGGGCAATTCGGTGGTAGGGGGCAGTCAGATAGTCCTTTGCTAATAAAGCTTTTGTTCCAGATTTTAATTAAGTTTTTATTTCAGATTCTGCGGCGGCGATTATAAACAAGGGCAATCTGACTGCCATGAATATGAATTATTTTAATTCAATTTATAAGACTGTAAGACCGATGGGAAAATTCTCATCAGTTGATAGTAAGTTGCAGTCGACATAAGTAATATTTTTAATGATAAATTCAGTTGCTATAAATAATGTCAGTTGTCGTAATATTACATTTCTAAATAAATTCTTTCGAAAAAACACATAACTAATGTAATAAATATATGTCATTAAAAAGAAGAAAAATTATGTTGCACTTTTACTCTCAGTCATTGACATTTATTCAGCATAAGCATTAGCAAATGTTCAAAGTATAAAATTAATTCTTTTACTTTTCCTCACAATCATATATCATTACATGATATTGTATCATTATAACTACTATTCCAAAGATCTAGACTTTGGCTACTGAAATGAAAAAGAATAAAATAAGATTATTAAAGAAAGCCAAATGTTCAGTGAGCGTACCACTATATGTATGAAAAAGAAAAAACTTGTAATCGGTTTCCAGTTGAACAATGACTGCTAGAGCTTTGATATTTAGCATGGTATTATATAAAATGACATATGAATGCATAATAACTACGAAAAAAAAAAAATTAGGAAACTTTATTTTATATTTTCACTTTAAGACAGATTGACCATGTTAAGTCAATTTCAACATTTCAATATCTGAATTGCAAAATAAATTTTTCCAATTTTTTTAATATATAGATATTATACAATTATATCATTATATCACATGCTGTTCCAAATATTAAAGCTATAGCTTCCCTACGTTGCAAGAAAAAGGACAGAATACTTTTAAAAAGCCACAACTTCAGTCAGCGTATCACTGAATAGATGAAAAAGAAAAATGTTTAATTGATTTCCACTTGAATTATGACTGCTAGAGCTTTGATATTTGGCATGGTAGTATAAAATGACCTAGGATTGCATAATATATGTGCAAAAAAAAATTGAAAAATTTATTTCATATTTTTACTTTTGGACAGATTGACCATGTAAATTTTAACATTTCAATATCCAAAGTCCAAAATAAATATTTCCAATTTTTGTTATATAGATATTATACAATTATACAATTATATCACGTGCTGCTTCAAATATTATAGCTATAGCGACTACTTATACGTTGAAAGAGAAAGGACAGAATAATTTTAAAATTCTACAACTTCAGTAAGCGTACTACTTAATACATGAAAAAGAAAAAATGTTTAAGCGGTTTCCACTTGAATTATGACTGCTAGAGCTCTGATATTTGGCACGGTAGTATAAAATGACCTACGATTGCATAATATCTGTGCAAAAAAAGTTAAACAAATATATTCTATATATTTACTCTGATACACATGGATGAATTAAATATTACATATGGTTTATGTGTTACAACTATCAAAATCATCCTACGATGGATTATTTCTTGGATTATCTTATTTTAATTTGAAGTTTAATTAATCTTTCTAAAATTCAACTTGATAACTTATTTTCATAAAATATCCCTTTACAAAATTTTTTTAATTAGATTATTAGTATACTGACTTTCTTTGGCGGGAATAAGTTATTAAATAAAAATTTATCATAATATGTGAGTATAGGTAGTTTGCACAAGAAAGATTTTGAATGTATGTTAATTTCCATCAGTTCTTCGAAGAGGTCATCCATCGGAAGGTGATTTGTAACACATGAGCTATATCTTATAATATAGGAATAATGTAAGCCTATAAGATTTATAGATTTTGAAGGAATTTTATAACAACTTCATAAATTACTACTGGAGGTTAACCTTAAGCAAGAAGAATTTCATATTTTCAATAAGACTACCAAGAGTACCGAGAAAAAATTTGAATTTGGATTTTTAACAAAAACTATTTCACTTACTATACGAGAGTATAATCTGGATATCTGAGAGTAAGCTACTTATCTCACGAAGGAGTCTAGAAGTGCTGCAGCAGATACAGGTGAGGGGCAACATAACCTCTACATGTGGGCTACATTCTCGTACCCTAGGCTTGCGTCGTCCCGATTGTCAGCTGCTGGAGTTCCTACGCTGTCCTGAAGCTGTAGGCCAACGTCCTTTTCGTCATCTCTGCCGCAGTTTTACCATCTCTTAAGATCGTCGTCATCAGTCGTCACTCAATTTGTCAGTCTTGACCTCGTCTACTTCAGCCCTATATTGCCACAAAATAGTTGAATTAGATAATCTCAAATCGAAAAGGAAGTACTTAGAAGACTGCATTACCTTACCAAGGAGTTTAAGGGGCGACATAACCTCTACATATAGGCATTCCCGTATTCAGATGCTATAGGCCAACGGCACTCTAGTCATCCCGGCCGCACCTTCAGAACCTCTCCAGAGATCGTCGTTGGCACCAGCAAGTTAAATAGCTATTATTAAGAAACGCGCACGTCCTCATTCTTCATCGACGAGCGGCAACTGACGCCGCGACTGCTCTAACAATTGTACCAAAGTAGGAAAATAAATTAAAACTAATTGTGACGCGTCATACCAGCATGCTGTTCGGCATCAGTTTCTACTCGGCGATGCCGAACGACGACGTGCGCGCTTGTGAAATAATGATAGCTATTTAACTTGCTGGTGCCAATGACGGTCTCTTGAGAGGTTCTAAAGGTGCGACAGAGATGACTAGAGGGACGTTGGCCTATATCACCTCGACACCACGGGAGTCCAGCAGCTGACGACAGAGCCGACGCCCAAATACGGGAATGCCTATATGTAGAGGTCATGTCGCCCTTTAAACTCCTTGGTGAGGCAATGTAGCATTCTAGGTACTTCCTTTTCTATTCGAGATTATCTAATTCTACTATTTTGTGGCAATATAGGGCTGAAGTAGACGAGATCGAGACTGACAAATTGAGTGACGACTGATGACGACGATCTTAAGAGATGGTAAAACTGCAGCAGAGATGACGAAAAGAACGTTGGCCTATAGCTCCAGGACACCGTAGGAACTCCAGTAGCTGACAACCGGGACGAAGCAAGCCAAGGGTACGAGAATATAGCCCACATGTAGAGGTTATATTGCCCCTCACCTGTATCTGCTGCAGCACTTCTAGACTCCTTCGTGAGATAAATAGCTTACTCTCAGATATCCAGATTATACTCTCGTATAGTAAGTGAAATAGTTTTTGTTAAAAAACCAAATTCCAATTTTTTCTCGGCACTCTTGGTAGTTCTATTGAAAATATGAAATTCTTCTTGCTTAAGATGAACCTCCAGTAGTGATTTATGAAGTTGTTATAAAATTCCTTCAAAATCTATAAATCTTATAGACTTACATTATTCCTATATTATAAGTTATAGCTCATGTGTTACAAATGTTAAAATCCCCTTCCGATGAATGACTTCTTCGAAGAACTGATGGAAAGTAACATACATTCAAATTCTTTCTTGTGCAAACTACCTATACTAACATATTTTGATAAATTGTTATTTAATAACTTATTCCCGCCAAAGAAAGTCAGTATACTAATAATCTAATTAAAAAAATTTTTTAAAGGGATATTTTATTAAAATAAGTTATCAAGTTGAACTTTAAAAAGATTAATTAAACTTCAAGTTAAAATAAGGTAATCCAAGAAATAATCCATCGAAGGGTCATTTTGATAGTTATAACACATAAACCATATGTAATATTTACTGCATCCATGTGTATCAGAGTAAATATATAGAATAAATTTGTCGAATTTTTTTTGCACAGATATTATGCAATCGTAGGTCATTTTATACTACCATGCAAAATATCAGAGCTCTAGCAGCTATAATGCAAGAGGGAACTGCTTAAACATTTTTTCTTTTTTATGTATTCAGTGGTACGCTTACTGAAGCTGTGGCATTTTAAAATTATTCTGTCCTTTTTCTTGTAACGTATAGTAGTAGCTATAGCTTTAATATTAGGAAGAGCATGTGATATAATGGTATAATTGTACATATCTATATAAAAAAAAATTGAATAAATTTATTTTGGACTTTGGATATTGAAATGTTGGAATATACTTAACATGGTCAATCAGTCCCAAAGTCAAAATATAAAATAAAGTTTTCAATTTTTTTTTTTACAAAGCTGTTATGCAATCATATGTCATTTTGTACTAACATGCCAAATATCAAAGCTCTAGCAGCCATAGTGCAAGTGCAATTCGATTAAACATTTTTTCTTTTTCATGTATTCAGCGGTACGCACATGAAGTTGTGGCTTTTTAAAATTATTCTGTCCTTTTTCTTGCAACGTATAAGTAGTCCGCTATAGCTATAATATTTGAAACAGCATGTGATATAATTGTATAATTGTATAATATCTATATAACAAAAAATTGGATAAATTTATTTTGCACTTTGGGTATTGAAATGTTGAAATTTACTTAACATGGTCAATCTGTCTCAAAGTGAAAATATAAAATATAGTTATCGAATTTTTTTTTCGTAGCTATTATGCAATCATATGTCATTTTATACTACCATGCTAAATATCAAAACTCTGGCAGTCATTGTTCAACTGGAACTGATTACAAATTTTTTCTTTTTCATACATATAGCGGTACGCTCACTGAACATTTGGCTTTCTCTAATAATCTTATTTTTTTCTTCTTCATTTCAGTAGCCGAAGTCTAGATTTTTGGAATAGTAGTTATAATGATACAATATCATGTAGTGATATATGATTGTGAGGGAAAGTAAAAAAATTAATTTTATACTTTGACTAAACATTTGCTAATGCTTATGCTAAATAAATGTCAATGTCTGAGAGTAAAAGTGCAAAATAATTTTTCTTCTTTTTACTGACATATATTTATTACATTAGTTATGTGTTTTTTCGAAAGAATTTATTTAGAAAGATAATGTTACGACTAGGAGCACAAACCTTGGGGTCAACCCAGACAAAACAGAGGTCGTGGTGTTTACCAGGAAATATAAATGGGATAGAACCTGTCAACTGACGCTCAATGGGAAGGCACTCAAGCTATCCAAAGAGGTCAAATATCTAGGAGTCACCATGGGTAGTAAGCTGGCATGGGGTAGACACCTAGAGGTAAAGTGCCGGAAATTCATCGCGGCCCTATGGCAACTGCGAAGGGCCATGGGCAGGAACTGGGGATTAAAACCAGTAGCGATGAAGTGGCTGTATGATGCAATTCTAAAGCCCCGACTTACCTATGCGGCGATGGTCTTGTGGGATAGAACGCATCTGAAAACAGCAGAAGGTCAGCTGGGAAGATTGAGAGGCTTGCTACTACGGTGCATCACTGGAGCGGGGAGATCTACGCCAACAGCTGCTCTAGGGGTTGCGCTACGTATGGAGCCTCTCCACCTGACCATTGCTGCTGCTGCTGCGAGAGGAATGCTCAGGGTTAGCAAGGACGCTGGGGAGAACCTCCAGGGCAAGATACCAGAGGTCCTGAAGTCCGGAGGCGTCTTCAAGATGCCCCGCGATAAGATGACCAAGGCATTTATGTTCGACAGCAAATACCGGATCAGCCTGGCAGAGAGATCTGACTAGGCAATGGGCCGGGAGAAGCTACCAGCCAATGGTGAAATCTGGTAGACGGATGGATCCAAAGGTGTAGAGGGAACAGATGCCGGAGTCTACCGCCGCAGGGGGGGGGGGGTGCACCTTCCCACTGGGGCGGTACACGACGGTACTACAAGCTGAACTGGTAGGGCTGCTGAACTGCGCTCTCTGGACAGAAGCGGAGAGTGGTAAAGGGCACCTGCATATCGGCATAGATAGTAGGAGCGCCATTGAGGCTATTAGAACGTACACAACCACCTCGAGGCTAGTGTACGACTTTTACCGGACCCTGAATCGGCTGGCAGAAAGCCGTCCAATAAGCATTTTCTGGCTGCCGGGTCACGCAGGAATAAAAGGAAATGAAATAGCGGACAGGCTTGCCAGGCAGGCGAGGAAGGAGGTCTTAACGGGTCCAGAACCGGCAACTGGAATATGCGACACAGTAATCAACGCGGAAATTGACAGATGGGTCGCTAAAACACATTCGGAGGCGTGGAAAAACGCCCAGGGATGTCGAACAGCCAAAACCTTCATCAAGGATTCAGAGATGGAGGGATGGGCAAAGCAAATACTCGCATTGAGTAGAAAAAACGTAAAGGCCGTAGTAGGGATCATAACCGGACATGATACTTTGCGGAAACACAGACACACGATGGGACTTGAGAAAGACCCGACTTGCAGATTCTGTGGAAAGGAGGATGAGACGTCATTGCACGTTATTCTCGAATGCCCTGCACTAGTAGAGAGGAGGCGCCTGTACCTAGGTGACCCCTTTCCACTGGCAAATAACATCGAGGTGAAGGACGCCAAAAGAATCCTACAATTTTATGAGAAGGCAATGGGCTGAATTCACCTGGAAACTGAGGGACGCCAAGGGATTACCCATGCGTCTGGAGGCTACTTAACGTGCCCCAACTCCTATCATTAATAATAATAATAATAATAATATATGACTTGATGTTTTATATACAGTGGACAAAGGGAAAATGCATTAAATATTGCTTAAATTTTTTCTTTTTGAAAAAAATAAAAATGGCTCTCTATAGACATTTATTATGTGGTGTTACAAGCAACCCCTGCGATTCTTAAGAAAATTGGGGTTCCGGAGGTATGAGCCTTTCCTAGTTGGTTGTTCAAACAATATTTCAATGAAATATTCTGTAATTAATAGAAATTATTCTCATATAAAAAATAAAAATTTTTGTTTTCCTTCCTCGTAGAGGAAGCTTTGTGATAGTAAAAAAAAAGTTTATGAGATAATGTGTTAGAAATCTTATTTAGAAAATTTGGAATGGAAATAAATTATTTTTAGAAAATGTCCGTATGGATGTGTGTGTGTGTGTGTGTGTGTGTGTGTGTGTGTGTGTGTGTGTGTGTGTGTGTGTGTGTGTGTGTGTGTGTGTGTGTGTGTGTGTGTGTGTGTGTGTGTGTGTGTGTGTGTGTGTGTGTGTGTGTGTGTGTGTGTGTGTGTGTGTGTGTGTGTGTGTGTGTGTGTGTGTGTGTGCTGATATCTCATGATCTACTCGACCGATTTTAACGGGAGAGTGATCATTTTTTTAGATTTTGCTTCCACAATTGGGGTCAATATTCTATTTTTGTAAAATTTAATTTTTTTTTATAGCAATTTTTTTATTTTCAAAATTTTTTTTCGATTTTTTTAATATTTAGAACAAATATTGTTTATATATCACGAATTCTCTGTATGTAGGATAAAATTATCTACAATTTAAAAAAAAAAGTCGGTAACTATATTTCGTCATAAGTTATTGATGAAAACGTAATTTTTTATAAATAGGTTATATTTCGAAATTAAAAAAAGATATTAACATGAATATTTTTTTGGTTATAAAGGATATTAATTACTATAACTTACTAAATTTTTAGGTTTTTTTATTTATTATTTTTTGAGAAAAAAAATAATTTATATAAAAAAGTGATTTTTTTTTGTCGTTCAATAACTATAGTAAAATTGGCTTAATCACTTTGAAATTCTTTGTAGGCGTAGATTTTGTATACCAATCGAGTGAGTTCTTTGGGAAAAAGGATTGATCCATAAATTTCGAAGATATTTGAGGTTAAAATTTTTTTCAATTTTTCTTTCAATCGTAGTTTCTCGAGAACGGCTCTATGTATCTAAATGGGGGGAGTGGTATTCGCAAGAGAATTAAATTCCTATATTTTCTAAAAAAATTAATTCTCTAGCTATCACGGTTCTTTTGTTATTAACAAAAACGTAAAAATTGAAAAATGAAAAAGATGAGTTTTAGAAGTTCAACTATTACAAGAGTAAAATTGTCTTATTCGCTTCAAAATTCATTGTAGAGGTATATTATTGATAGTTCTCGAATGAGTTCTTTTGGCAAAGTGATTGGTTCATAAATTTCATAGATATTTGAGGTTAAAATTTTTCTAGACATTTTTAAAATCTATTTCTTGAGGATTAATTTATAATTTTTTTTAAATTTAGTTTATAATTAAATTTAATTTAATTTATCAAAAGATAATTTTAGTTTATAATATCTCTGAAAATTATGAACCAATCGTTTTGCCAAAAAAACTCTGCCGAGAACTATCAATAATATACCTGTACAATGAATTTTGAAGCGAATAAGACAATTTTACTATCGTAATAGTTGAACATCCAAAACTCATTTCTTTTAATTTTTAAATTTTTACATTTCTGTTAATAACAAAAGAACCGTGATAGCTAGAAAATTAATTTTTTTAGAAAATATAGGTAATTTAATTATGTTTCGAATGCTATAAATTACATTCAAATACATAGAGCTCTAAATATCAGTTGCAAATTTATAGGCAATTGTGATATATATTTTATATATGTTGGAGTTTTGTTATTTCTGTCTTTCTGAAGTATTAAATTTTAAATATTGGAATTAAAAATTAATTAAAGGAATCAGTGAATTAAGTTTGAGGAAGCTACGTGCCAATGAATTGGCAGCGGTTTTATTTCGCTATCGCACCCCTTTATATATTTTGTATAGATAAACGCTTGAATTTAATCCTAACGGTACGTTTCTCCATTGTCGATTAGTAATTCATTTTCGCGTTCATCGCCTTCCACAGAGCATTTCACTATCAAATCAGCCATTTTAAGTGGAGACGTAGAGGATATTAAAAAAAAAACAGAACTCTAGGAACAGAGCTGCTGGGGCAAGCGAGATTCTTGCATAAGCATATCTCTCACTCTAAACCTAGAAGAGTTAGAATTGTCGCAAAAATTATGAAATCGCAAACTTTACTCTTCTACAAAATAGTCAAATATCATTATTACTTTTTCTAAATAATAAATAGGTAGTAACAATAATAAGAAACATTTAAAAATGTTACTTTTAAAAAGTAGAAAACATGACTTCACCATCTGGAAAGAGTGAAAAATGCATTTCACTCTTTTGAAAAAGAGAAAACCTATCACGATTTCTATTTTGTAAAAGAAGAAAATTTAACCTGACAACCTCAATAGAGTATCTAAGTAAACGATTTAACTCTTTTACAAAAGAGTTTTACAAAAATATCTGAATTTTAATGCACTTTTCAACGCCATTTCTACATGAATTTTAATGTACAATTGTACACGAAAAATTATTTAATGTATATTTGCATGAAAATTTATGGAATTTACCATAAATTTTACCGTAAAACTGAATGGACATTCAACATTTGTCATGTAAAGTGCATTAAATTTAAAGTACAATAATAGGAAATTTCCAGCAAATTCGTTAATGCAGATACATTTTCAATGTAAAGTGCATGGAATTTCGGGCACTATAGCAGGAAATATCAAGCAAATTCGTTTTTAACCAATTTAATGCATATGCAACATTTTCAATGTAAAGTGAATTCAATTTTAAGCAAACTCGGTTCTAGTGAATTAAATAATTTCGTACACACGCAATATTTTGAATGTAAGGTGCATTAAATATTGGCACAATCGTAGGAAATTTCAAGCAAATTTAATGCGGTTACAAATGAAATTCTATATATTTAAATGTAAACTATATAAGTATAATTATATACTTAATTTCTTATCTAGTATTCTGAAGACTCCCGCGCTCCTTGAAATAGTGGAATATAATTTAAGGTAAATAATTGCCTTGATCGATCACTACGAACCATTATTTAAAAATTCAAATCCGACGTTTCGACAGTTTCTTTTACTGTCTTCATCAGGGCTTCAAAAAATTAAGAAATTTAAATAGCTACTTAGGCATTACTTCATCAATACAGAGCAATCATGGCTGTAAATCTTATTAAGAATGTCAAATAGCTGACATTACTCTCGGCACAATCGTGGGAAATTTCAAGCAAATTTAATGCGGTTATAAATGCAATTCTATATATTTAAATGTAAACTATATAAGTATAATTATATACTTAATTTCTTATCTAGTATTCTGAAGACTTTTCTCAAATAATTACTTAATCAATAATTAATTTTTTGGATTAATTTATTAATTCTTCTTCTTGGTTAATTTGTCGGTAATTAACCGATATCACCAATAAAATTAGAAATTTTGACACACTTCATTTCTTTTAAACAACATTTCTTTTTACCTACACTGCCAAAATGATATTAAGTTAGTGAGGCACTATTACAAAAACAGTAAATAAAAAAAGAATGGCTTATTGAGAATTTACCGCTAATTATCAGCAACCGATCTGTAAAAATCCGAAATTCTCCTCTCATAATTTACAAAGATAGCACGATGCATTGCTAAAATGAAATCACCTTAGCAAGACACCATTGGTAAATCAGTCAATAACAAAAAAAATGACTTACGGGGAAAAACCATTAACTGTTCGTAATCTATCTGTAAAGGTCTGAAATCCATCGCACTTTATTAAAAAAAAAAAAAAAAAAAAAAAACAGCATGGTGCACTATAAGCATTTTATCAACGTAGGAGGGCATTTTTGCTCCGGATTTTTGCTTGAGCCTCTTACGAGTCATTTCCATACCAAAATAACTGACCAAAAGGTGGACAACCCAATTTCATTATTTCTTAAATTATTATTCGAACGTTTATTTGGGAAAACAACAACGTCAGGCGCTTCGTATATGTAAATACTATGCTCAGAAATTTCTTTGCATGATTCTACTTATAGAAACTTATAGAATTCTTTAACCTAAATAGCCGGGGAACGCTAGATACACGCATGTAAGGGAGCTACGTAGACATGTAATAATAAGACAAACGATTATTCAAATAATTTATGAACCTAAGTATTTGGGGAGACAAAGTCCGCGCTAGGGAATAATGTAGAAGTGCAACAATAAGCAAAACAATTAATTAAATAACTTTTAAACCCAATAGTAGCCGGAGCAGAGGAGGTCCGTGTATATAAGTAAGGAATTCCGTAGACGTGCAACAATTCACAAGACGATTATCTAAAATAATTTTGAAACCCAAGGAGCCGGAGCCCTGTTGAAAAACCGCACATGACAATCAATTGATCATCATCCTCGAAATCACGCCAAAAAGTCTAATGATTTTCATATGATTTTACATGATTTTTCATATGATTGTCATATCTCATATGTTTCTCATGTGACTCTCATGTTCCCAATTTGTTAAATATTTATTCAAGTAATTTTGTAAAATTAGTCAATACGTGATAAGAGAAATAAAATCAGTGGAAATGATTTATATAAATCTCTACTGTAGATCCAACAGATAGAAAGGGAACTGCAGAGGATGAACGTGACGGGGTCCCTACTGAAAAAGCTCAACTGATTATGAGCTGATTATTAGCTGATAATCAGGTGAAAATCAGGCCAAAACGTCACCTGAGTTTCAGGTGGTTATCAGCTGATTTCTACCTGAAAATAATGTTAATATTTTCATTTATTATTGTTAATCTTAAATTTTTTATATTTAATTTTTCATTCCTAACTTATGACAACTAATGCAAAAGTTGCCACCATTTACATTATATCAACGTACGTTAGTTAATCGTAAATTCAAGTAAATAATTAATAATAATAATTAATGATAATTATTTGAATAAATATTTAACAAATTGGGAACATAAGAGTCACGTGAGAATCATATGACAATCATATGAAAATCATTTGACTTTTTGGCGTGATTTCGGGGATGATTATCAAGTGATTGTCATATGATTTTTTCAACATGGAGGATACGACTTTTTTTTTTTTTTTTTTTTTTTTTTTTTTTTTTTTTTTTTTTTTTATAATAAAGTACGATGAATTTCAGACCTTTACAGATAGATTACGAACAGTTAATGGTTTTTCCCCGTAAGTAATTTTTTTTTTGTTATTGACTGATTTACCAATGGTGTCTTGCTAAGGTGATTTCATTTTAGCAATGCACCCTGCTATCTTTGTAAATTATGAGCGGAGAATTTTGGATCTTTACAGAACGATTGCTCATAATTAGCGGTAAATTCTCCATAAGCCATCCTTTTTTTTATTTACTGTTTTTGTAATAGTGCTCCACTAACTTAATATCATTTTGGCAGTGTAGATAAAAAGAAATGTTGTTTAAAAGAAATGAAGTGTGTCAAAATTTCTAATTTTATTGGTGATATCGGTTAATTAACGACAAATTATCCAAGAAGAATAATTAATAAATTAATCCAAAAAATAAATTAATTGATTAAGTAATTATTTGAGAAAAGTCTTCAGAATACTAGATACTAAATAATTATAATTATATAATTTACATTTAAATATATAGAATTGCATTTGTAACCGCATTAAATTTGCTTGAAATTTCCCACGATTGTGCCTAGAGTAATGTCACCTATTTGACATTCTTAATAAGATGTACAGCTATGATTGTCGAAACGTCGGATTTGAATTTTTAAATCAATAAATAATGGTTCGTAGTGATTGATCAATACAATTATTTACCTTAAATTATATTCCACTATTTCAAGGAGCGCGGGAGCGCTCTCATACATTGAAATGGGTGTGCGAGAATATGTATATACTTCGTGTACATAAATCTGTCGTACGAATAGCAGTGGCAATAAAAATGATTAAAATAAAGCAATTTTTACTACACAATATTTTTGTTATTACATGAAGAGTAATAATAACTTGTCATTTTATGTATTTATTTACTTTTGTTTTACTTAATGCGAACCTAATAGAAACAGTTTTCTTACGACAGAAGTAGTTTTACACGAAGTAGTAACCCCTCGTATAAAACTACTTCTGTTGTAAGAAAACTGTTTCTATTAGTTTCGCATTTTTGTAATAGTGCCCCACTAACTTAATATCATTTTGGCGGTGTAGGTAAAAAGAAATGTTGTTTAAAAGAAATGAAGTGTGTCAAATTTTCTAATTTTATTGGTGATATCGGTTAATTAACGACAAATTATCCAAGAAGAATAATTAATAAATTAATCCAAAAAATTAATTAATTGATTAAGTAATTATTTGAGAAAAGTCTTCAGAATACTAGATAAGAAATGAAGTATATAATTATAATTATATAGTTATATTTAAATATATAGAATTGCATTTGCAACCGCATTAAATTTGCTTGAAATTTCCCACGATTGTGCCTAGAGTAATGTCAGCTATTTGACATTCTTAATAAGATGTACAGCCATGATTGTCGAAACGTCGGATTTGAATTTTTAAATCAATAAATAATGGTTCGTAGTGAGCGATCAAGGCAATTATTTACCTTAAATTACATTGCACTATTTCAAGGAGCGCGGGAGCGCTCTCATACATTGAAATGGGTGTGCGAGAATATGTATATACTTCGTGTACATAAATCTGTCGTACGAATAGCAGTGGCAATAAAAATGATTAAACTAAAGCAATTTTTACTACACAATATTTTTGTTATTACATGAAGAGTAATAATAGCTTGTCATTTTATGTATTTATTTACTTTTGTTTTACTTAATGCGAAACTAATAGAAACAGTTTTCTTACGACAGAAGTAGTTTTACACGAAGTAGTAACCCCTCGTGTAAAACTACTTCTGTTGTAAGAAAACTGTTTCTATTAGTTTCGCATTTTTGTAATAGTGCCCCACTAACTTAATATCATTTTGGCGGTGTAGGTAAAAAGAAATGTTGTTTAAAAGAAATGAAGTGTGTCAAATTTTCTAATTTTATTGGTGATATCGGTTAATTAACGACAAATTATCCAAGAAGAATAATTAATAAATTAATCCAAAAAATTAATTAATTGATTAAGTAATTATTTGAGAAAAGTCTTCAGAATACTAGATAAGAAGTTAAGTATATAATTATACTTATATAGTTTACATTTAAATATATAGAATTGCATTTGTAACCGCATTAAATTTGTTTGAAATTTCCTACGATTGTGCCAATATTTAATGCACTTTACATTCAAAATATTGCGTGTGTACGAAATTATTTAATTCACTAGAAACGAGTTTGCTTAAAATTGAATTCACTTGACATTGAAAATGTTGCATATGCATTAAATTGGTTAAAAACGAATTTGCTTGAAATTTCCTGCTATAGTGCTCGAAATTCCATGCACTTTACATTGAAAATGTATCTGCATTAACGATTTTGCTGGAAATTTCCTATTATTGTACTTGAAATTTAATGCACTTTTCATGCAAATATACATGAAATAATTTTTCGTGTACAATTGTACATTAAAATTCATGTAGAAATGGCGTTGAAAAGTGCATTAAAATTCAGATATTTTCGTAAAACTCTTGTGTAAAAGAGTTAAATTGTTTACTTAGATACTCTATTGAGGTTGTCAGGTTAAATTTTCTTCTTTTACAAAATAGAAATCGTGATAGGTTTTCTCTTTTTCAAAAGAGTGAAATGCATTTTTCACTCTTTCCAGATGGTGAAATTATGTTTTCTACTTTTTAAAAGTAACATTTTTAAATGTTTCTTATTATTGTTACTACCTATTTATTGTTTAGAAAAAATAATGATATTTGACTATTTTGTAGAAAAGTAAAGTTTGCGATTTCATAATTTTTGCGACAATTCTAACTCTTCTAGGTTTAGAGTGAGAGATATGCTTATGCAAGAATCTCGCTTACCCCAGCAGCTCTGTTCCTAGAGTTCTGTTTTTTTTAATATCCTCTACGTCTCCACTTAAAATGGCTGAGTTGATAGTGAAACGCTCTGTGGAAGGCGATGAAAGCGAAAATGAATTACTAATCGACGATGGAGAAACGTACCGTTAGGATTAAATTCAAGCGTTTATCTATACAAAATATATAAAGGGGTGTGATAGCGAAATAAAAACCAAAAATTCTTATTTTTTATATGAGAATAATTTCTATTAATTACAGAATATTTCATTGAAATATTGTTTGAACAACCAACTAGGAAAGGCTCAGACCTCCGGAACCCCAATTTTCTTAAGAATCGCAGGGGTTGCTTGTAACACCACATAATAAATGTCTATAGAGGGCCATTTTTATTTTTTTAAAAAAGAAAAAATTTAAGCAATATTTAATGCATTTTCCCTTTGTCCACTGTATATAAAAAATCAAGTCATATAGTTTATTTAAAAAGATATTGATACCCAAATATACTAAACTATTTGTAATATTGTTTTATACATGCTAATCTTAAATTAAGTGCCAGAGGTTCTTCCTTCTTTTCATAAGAGCATTTGCTTTTGGTATATGAAAATTGTATTTTATGCTGAAAGTAAAATAGAATGTTGTTAAAGAAATGTCAAGAGGATTGGTGATTGTAGACCACATAATCTAAACAATCCATTCTTGTCGACAAACTTCTCATTGCGTATGAATGGTAATATTGCTGTTCTATTCCAGATTCGGTTGTCACCTCAAAAGTTTTTGACAAAACTTATTTAATATTATATGTAATGCCTCACTTTTTAGTTAAAAATAGATTTTGTTTGTGCTTTTAATTCTTTTTAGAATATGGAAGTAGACAACCTAATCTGGAATCGAATAGCAATAGCATTGATATGCAGTAAGAAGTTTGTCGATAAGAATGGAATGTCTGGATTTTGTGGCATTCAATCACTGATTCTCTTGACTTTTCTTCCACAACATTTGATTGTATTGTCAATGTAAAATAAAATTTTTATATGTCAACAGCAAGTGCTTTTATGAAAAGAAGGAAGAAGTTATGGCACTTGATTTAAGATTAGCCATATACAACAGTATAATGTAAATATCACAAATAGTTTAGTATGTTTGGATAACAATATTTTTAAAAAAAAATTGGACTTCTCGATTCTTTATAATTTACTAAATGTAAGTATATTTTAATGATAATTTTAGAATCCACTGGCCATCCCTACCAAATTAGTGCTCTTATTTATTATGGATAAATAAAAGCACATTTTTCTCGTTCGACGTTTCGGACACTTTATTCTGTCCCTCTTCAGGAAACTAATTAAATAAAAATTAACAAATAATTTTACACACCAATATTAAACGCAACAATTTCAGTTTGGCAATAACAAAACTTAAAACTTACAAGTAGTCGTGATAATCAAAGTATTTTCGCGGGGAGCAATTCCGCTTGTCAATAGTTTGTTTTTACATTGCGATCGAGCTTATATATCTATAAATGTACATGTATATGTTAAATTATATCACAGAAATGGACACTTATACTGTATCAACGTATTGTAAATACAAATGGTAGGGAAGCCGCCCCTTACAGCGCTAGCGACAGGAGAGAGGAAGACCTTCTTGAGGCGTTGAAACGGTATTTTTGTTATTTTAAAGCCAGAACATCGCAATTCTTTATGAAAGAATTATATTCATTAGGTAATCTGTTTATTTCGTACTGCTTGTTCAAATAGTTTTTTTGTGTGTGTATAAAGAGTGCTTCGGTGAAGAGTCTCTTCCCATTATTTATTTCTCTATCTAAAATTTTAATATCGTTGAAATCAATCGAGTGGCTATTTTCTTTTGTATGTGTGAATAATCCAGAATTTTCATCTTTATCAGCGTATTTCTTTGCGTGCTCTTTTATTCTGACCTTCAATCGTTTACTAGTCTGTCCGACGTATGAAGCATTGCAATCTTTACAATTTATTTTGTACACAACATTCGCATTATTACATATTTCATTTTTATCTTTGCCAAGTTTTATAATGTTATTTAATTTATTTTTTGCGCTATATACTACTTTTGTGCTATATTTTTTAAAAAATTTCTTTGTAAAACCTTTCAATTCTTTTACAAACGGTAAACTAATGATAGCTTTATAGTTGTTGACAGTATTTTTTGGTTTCTCTGCAAACCTTATCTTTTTCAGTCGCTTTTTTATGTGAAAATCTATTAAGTTTTGTGGATAACTATTTTGTCTTAAAACTTTTTTATGAATGAGATATTTTGATTATGGAAATTTTTGTGTGATAACTTTAAGGCTCTATCAACAAGGCAATAAATAATCGCTATTTTATTGCTGAGAGGATGGTGCGAATTATAATTCAGATAGCGTCCTGAAAAAGTAGGTTTTTGGTACCAATTTGTGATTAGTTGTCTCTGATTGTTTATTATAATTTTAATATCTAAGAAATTGATGCTATTGTTTTGTGAAATTTCTACGGTGAATTGTAAGTTATTATCATAAGCATTGAAAGTATTTAAAGTGTGATCGATAGAGCTTTTTTGTATACATACCACAATGTCATCGACGTAGTAATACGGCCCCAGGACCCGATGGTATATCCTACTCCGACCTCTGGAAGGTGGACAAGACTGCGCAAGTGCTCACGACGCTCTTCAACGCTGTGCTGCGCACAGAGTACTTTCCATCTTCTTGGAAGGAGTCAATTACAATACTCCTTCACAAGAAAGGGGACGTTGAGCAGTTGAGCAACTGGAGGCCGATCTCTCTTGGGGATACGTGCCCGAAGTTGTTCTCTGCCCTGCTCGCCGACAAGGTGAAAGAGTGGTCCGTGAGGAACGAACGGTTCAGCAAGTCGCAGAAGTCCTTCCTGCAGTTCGAAGGGTGCTTTGAGCACAACTTCGTCCTGCAGGAGGTCATCCGTGATGCGAGAGCGAGGAAGGCGGAACTGGTTATTGGCTGGTTGGACTTGACCAACGCCTTTAACTCAGTTCCGCACTCCTTGATCTTCCGAGCCCTCGATCTCCACAGGGTGCCACCTCGGGTCAAAAATATAATCCGGAGTATGTACTCCGGGATGACGACCAAAGTCCGCACCAGGGACGGGTTGACAGCGCCCATCGCCATCTAATCTGGTGTGAGATAGGGATGTCCGCTAAGTCCGGATATCTTTAGCCTGACGCTGGAAATCGTGCTTCGCGAGATCCAGCTGACGGGAGAAGGATATATCCTCGGCGGTAGGCGACACACCACCCTCGCCTACGCCGACGACTTAGCGGTCGTCTCTGACTCGCCAGAGTGGAGAGAGGAGCCAGAGCCGTGGGCCTCTCCTTCAATGCCGCCAAGTGTGCAACCCTGCACATCGGTGGCTTGGAGGATGAGAATGCCCCTAGGCCAGCCTTCTCTCTCCAGGGCACACCCGTCACTGCGCTAGCCCCGGGCGAGGCGTATTCGCACTTGGACATCCCCACGGGATACCAAGTACGACAAACGCCAGTCGCCACCATCCGCGATATCGTCGCCGACGTCGACAAGATCGACAACTCCCTCCTTGCCCCCTGGCAGAAGTTAGACGCGGTAGGAACTTTTCTCCTTCCGCGTCTTGACTTCATTCTCCAAGGGGCACCCAACATCGAGAGGGAGTACCTGACCGAGGTGGATCGAATTATTAGGCGTTCATCTAAACGGTGGATGAACCTCCCTCAGCGAGCCAGTGCGGAGTTAGTATATGTCCCTCCCTCTCATGGGGGAGCAGGACTACTCCCGCTGGCTGACCAGCATAATATCCTCACCGCGGCATCGCTCGCATGTAACATGCGGTAACGTGGGAGCTGGCCAAACATCTGCTGAGGGAGACTGTAGCCAGGAAGTTGAAGCGTCCGGCTACAAACTGTGAGCTGGCAGCTTACCTCACTGGTGAGCTCGATCTGCCTAGGTCAGGGGCCCAAGCGTCATTCTGGGCACGAGTGCGCACCGCATCCCTGAGACTTAATACCACTCTCGGGTTGCGGTGGCACTCGATCGGCGACGACATACCTATGATTCGCGTGGGCGACAACGCCCGGGGTGCTGTCCCGCCGCGTGACATCATTCGTCACCTGCGGGCACACATGGCTCAGCACTATGCTGCGCGTCTCTCGGTCAAACCAGACCAGGGCCGAGGATTCGAGGTAGTGTGGAGGGAGAGGGTCTCGAACCACTTCCTCCGCACTGGCAAGTTTATCCGCTTCTGCGACTGGCGCTTTCTCCATCGCGCCCGTCTCGGTGTTCTCCCTCTCAATGCCACCAGGAGATGGGAGACCGGGACGGACAAGAGATGTCACAGATACGGATACTGCCTCGAAACGACCGCGCATGTACTGAGCCATTGTGAGCCGCTTCACGCGGCGAGACAGCGGCGGCACAACAACGTGCAGGACCGGCTGGTTAGGGCGGCGGTGAACTGTTCCGGGACCATCTTTGTTAACCGGACCGTCGAGGGCACCCATGGTGGAGCAGCGTCGCTTCGTCCGGACATTGTTGTCCGCGACGAAGCAAACAAGACCATCAGGATCATCGACGTAGCCATTCCCTTCGAAAATCGTTGGGAAGCACTCCAGGCGGCTCGACAGGAGAAGATACGCAAGTATCGTCCCCTTGTCGAGCAACTGGAGAGCAAAGGCTACGCCGTTGATCTGGACGCTTTCATCGTGGGTGCACTCGGCGGTTGGCATAACAACAATGAACGAGTCATCAGCTCCCTCATGATCAGCCGCAGATATGCGGAGCTCATGAGGAAGCTGATGATCTCGGACACAATAAGATGGTCGCGGAACATCTACGTCGAACATGTCTCGGGGGGTGCGGCAATACCCGTAGGGGGTCCGTTTTAGGGCCCCCTTTCAGTGTTTTGTGCGTGGAGTACATGTTCTAATTTATTTAACTGTTTATTTATTTATTTATCTATTTATTCGAGTGGTGTCCATATCTATTTATTTATTTATTTATTTTATACTTGTACTTATTTAATCGTTACCAGAGGTCGCTATCTAAAAATATGCATTGTTTCATTAGCAAAGCAACATGTTAATCACCCCGTTATAGGGGCAGTACTATTTCCTAAAACTTAAAAAAAAAAAAAAAAAAAAAAAAAAAATGTAATAATGCGAATGTTGTGTACAAAATAAATTGTAAAGATTGCAATGCTTCATACGTCGGACAGACTAGTAGACGGTTGAAGGTCAGAATAAAAGAGCACGCAAAGAAATACGCTGATAAAGATGAAAATTCTGAATTATTTACACATACAAAAGAAAATAGCCACTCGATTGATTTCAACGATATTAAAATTTTAGATAGAGAAATAAATAATGGGAAGACTCTTCACCGAAGCACTCTTTATACACACACAAAAAAACTATTTGAACAAGCAGTACGAAATAAACAGATTACGTAATGAATATAATTCTTTCATAAAGAATTGCGATGTTCTGGCTTTAAAATAACAAAAATACCGTTTCAACGCCTCAAGAAGGTCTTCCTCTCTCCTGTCGCTAGCGCTGTAAGGGGCGGCTTCCCCACCATTTGTATTTACAATACGTTGATACAGTATTAGTGTCCATCTCTGTGATATAATTTAACATATACATGTACATTTATAGATATATAAGCTCGATTGCAGTGTAAAAACAAACTATTGACAAGCGGAATTACTCCCCGCGAAAATACTTTGATTATCACGATTACTTGTAAGTTTTAAGTTTTGTTATTGCCAAACTGAAATTGTTGCGTTTAATATTGGTGTGTAAAATTATTTGTTAATTTTTATTTAATTAGTTTCCTGATGGGACAGAATAAAGTGTCCGAAACGTCCAACGAGAAAAATGTGTTTTTATTTATCCATAATAAATAAGAGCACTAATTTGGTAGGGATGGCCAGTGAATTCTAAAATTATCATTAACATAAAATACTACCATTCGATTCAAAAATGCAACGTAAGTATATTTTACTAATATAAGTCATTGGATATATTTTTGTTACAGCGCATACATATTTTTTAAATTATACCTTTTTTTAAAAATTAAGAATGGCTCTAACTTTTTTCAGAAAAGGAGTTAGGGTCTATAACTCTACAGAGTATTATTATGTGGTATTCCACATACCTCTGCAAATCTTCATAAAATTGGGGTTCCGGAGGTCTGAGCATCTCCTAGTAAGTGAGCTAGTTTGATTCGAATAATTAATAAAAAGAGATGGAACAAGTTCATTTTTTAATTTAAAAGGTTCCGGAACACCATTTATAGTAAATACTGATTCACAAGTTTAATGGATCTAAGATATTTAATAACAATTCATTTAACTTTTTCTGGTATTTTATGTTCTTAGTCTCTTATTGTTTGTATATTAATGTTTGGGAAAAGGTATGGTGAAAAATAAGAACACGAACTAATATATTTTATGAAATCATATTTTTTTAACTTACTTTAGAATTACAATACATCATCCGCTTATGCATCATGGTATTACATTTACTACATATACTTATGATATTCTTGTAATTTAACATAAATGAGCTATTTTATTTTGTTCGTTGAAAACACTTGTAATATAATATACTATAACCGAGTCACCAAAACAATAATTGTATTTGTACCAAATGAATAATCTGAAGTGCACAACAGTACATATTGATGATTTCACTTTAGTATTGGTATTCGAACTGGTAAGAATAAAGTTTATAATTTGGTAATGCATCTGTATAATTCCAATTAGTTACATAACATTTCTTCCATTGGCACTGAAAGTTTAAATGAAACTGATTTATAGTCCTACTGCTTCGACAAAATGTCCAGATAAACTTTTGTAATCTGAATCAGTAGTTGTAAACGAGTCAACTAAATGAGTCAGTTAATTGGATTGGGATAAACAAACAGTAATCGAATAAACAGATTGTTTCATTTAGAGGATTTGAGAGGACCATTAAAAGCAAATACACAGTCACAAGTTTCATAGATTCAAGATCTTAAACACAATTAAAATAGCTTTTTCCACTATTTAGTTTTAGTTAGTCTTTTATTATTGGCATGTACACATTATATTTGATAGATATTATGAAATTTATTTTTTAAACTTACTTTAGAAATACATATTGTGAATGCTATTCTTCTAATTTAAAATAAAAAAGCTATTTTACTTTCTACGTTGAAAATATGTCAAATATTAACATGTACTATAAAATTCATCATGTACTCAATCAGTCACTAAAGCAATATTGGTATTTGTACCAAACCATTATGTTTAAAAGCGCTGGTACACATTTTACCAGAAATTGTAGACAAGCCTACGGCATCCTTATGAGCTTTTACATTTCCTTAATAGATTTATCTCTAACACAACACAGAGTATAAAATTAGTTTTCACTGCAATTAGTAGACGTAACAACTGCACTTGGAGATTGATTCGTTTTATACGATGTTCTTCTTGTTTCTAATATTTTCTTCTTTACTGTCTGTAAAACAATTTGGTAGTTCTAACAATGTTCTTATTTTCTTCTCTATGTCTGGTGTACAATCTTCTGAAATGAAAAAGAAAAAACACACACAATGTATCTACTCAAAAAATCATTTATATGTCCAAGAATGTTTTGAGTATTTGTAAGATGCAAAAGTATTTTAGTGCTATCAGAATTATTCAATACACAAAATAATTTTAGTAATAAGTAATACGTATCTAATTGTTTCTCCGTCCTTGCTAAAACGTATTTCTGCATATTGCTAATGTCAACTGATCTTCCCCGCAATTTTTTTCTGTAAATTGGAGTAACGAAAACATAACCTTTGTACGCTGAAAAACAAAGTACATCACTGTATAGTATCTGCTGCTTCTGCTTCGGCTGAGCGCGCTGTCGCCGCGACCGCACGCTGAGTTCCGAAACTCACACACAAATAGCCGAAAGTGGTGGGGGGTACCAAAGTCGGCCATGTTGAAATGATTTTTCCGCAGCACTGCTTGCAGCCCTTCCTGTACTTTTACTTCTTCAGTCTACTTCTTATCGCATCGTCCGGTCGTCAGCTTCGTGCCGCATCTCTCGTCTTTTTCTTCCTTCCTCGTCTTTCCTGATCTTTTTGAGTATTCTCGCAGCATAATTACTGACAGCGCTCCACCCATCCTCTGAAGTCAGCATCGTCGTCATAATAGACTCGGGGGTCACCCTGATCTGGAGATAACTCTCGAGTTCTTCTCGCTCCTGTCGGTATCGCGAGCAGTCACAGAAGACGTGCTCTGCATCTTCGTTTGCATCGAAACATACTGGGTAGCTTGGAGAGTCCTCTAGCTTAAATCGGTACAGGTAAGCTCGAAAGCATCCATGTCCGGTGAGAAGTTGTGTGAGGTAGTAATTAACTTCCCCGTGTCTCTTGTCAATCCAGTCCTCTAACTTTGGTATGAGACGGTGTGTCCATCGCCTCTTTTCGCTGGCATCCCATCTTGCTTGCCATACAGTCATCGTCTTCTTTCTTGCGACCTCCCAGATTTCCCTCCGGATGTTGTCGTTTGTACACCTTCTTGCTTCGTACACGTCCTTTCTCTCGATGGCTAAGAGGTCAATGGACGGTGTACCTGCTATGATGCACACCGTCTCGTCCGATACCGTACGTTAAGCCGACGCCACCCTTAACGCCATTCGCCTATACACGGTAGCCATCGCCCGTGCATAGGTTTTGACCAGCATGGCATCAGCCCATTCTGGGGCCCCGTACAGCATAATCGATGTGGTTACACTGGCTAAGAGTAACCTTCGATTTTGGCTTGCCCCTCCTACATTTGGCATCAATCGTGATAGAGCGGCGCCCACTTTCGCTGCCTTATCGCTTACAATTTCATGGTGCTGTTTGAATGTTAATCTTGCATCAATGGTGATGCCTAAGTACTTGATGGTCGGTTGAGATACAATCTCATGTCCATCCACCATCAGTTTTACCGTCTCTAGCTTCTTCCTACTCGAAATCAGGATAACTTCTGTCTTGTGGCTGGCTAATTCCAGCCCTGTTTCTGTTAGCCAATCGTGTATTATACAAATTGCCTCGTCTGCTATTGTTTTAACATCTTCTATGTGTTTCGCTACCACCACTATAGCTATGTCATCTGTAAATCCTATTACGGTTGCCCCTTTAGGTAGTCGTAGTCTAAGTACTCCATCGTAAATGATATTCCAAGTCGTTCGACCAAGCACTGAGCCTTGGGGAACGCCGCCTGTGACTTCATAACTCTCGGTGCCATTCTCAGTGTCATATAGTAAGATTCTGTCCTTCAAATAGTCGGACATCATCCTCCTTATGTAGAGAGGCATATTTCGCTTTCGGAACGTCTCATGTATTTTACTCCATTTGGCTGAGTTACATGCATTTTTTACATCCAGTGTAACAATAGCGCAGTACTTCTTTGTTCCTCCTTTCCATCTGTCTCTATTTATCGCTGTTCGCGCAGTGTCAATTACCAGACCAGCTGCGTCCAGGGTAGAATGCTCCTTGCGAAAACCATACTAGTGTTCCATCAGTCCTCCTGCGCCTTCAATAGCCTGGTCCATTCTAACGCAGAGTATGCGTTCTAGGATCTTCCCCGGTGTGTCCAGCATGCAGAGTGGTCTGTACGAGGCTGACTCATCAGGCGGCTTCTTTCCTTTTGGCAGTAGCACCAAGCGCTGTGTTTTCCAAATAGTGGGGAATTTTCCTTCTTCGAGACATGAGTTGTACAAGTCTACAAAAACCTCTGGGTGTGCGCAGATAGCATGTTTCAATGCCATATTGGGAATGCCATCTGGGCCCGGAGCCTTCTTGTTTCCTACCCTTTTGCATGCAGCTAGCAGTTCCTCCTTTGTGATTTGGGGAGAGGCGTCCTCACTTATCCCCGCTTCTATAACACATGGTTCCTCCAGCTGTCTGGGGAACAGAGTAGTCACGATTCGGTGTAATAGTTCCAGGCACTTGGGAGGGGATACCTAGCTTCCCTTTATTTTCTTCATCACCACCTTGCACGGTCGACCCCAGGGACCCAACTCTATCTCGTCCTGTAATTCTTTAACACACCGTCGTTTGCTGTCCCGGATTTTCTTCTTGAGTTTCCGTTTAGCGTCTTCCATTTTCTGATTACGGGTTTCCACTATTTCCTGACCTCGACCAGTCTTGTAGTATTTCTTCCTTGCCCGTTGCTCCTGCCTTCTAGTTCGGTGACACTCGCTGCAGGCACTCTCGACGTCCATGTCCCACCAGTATACTGGTGGTCGCCTATGGCTGGTCACTCTTCTTGGCATAGAAGCGTCACAGACTCTAGTGATTATTTCTATCGCCAGTTTCGCCTTATTGTTCGCCGTCCCAGACAGCTCGATTTCTTCCAGTGCCAACAGAAACATCTCCTTGTCATAGTCCTTCGTTTTCAAACCGACTCTCTTGGTCTGTACACTAACGCTGGATCCTTTTCTTGTTTTTCTTACCTCCATTATTATGGCCTGGTGATCACTATTTGTGTAGTGTTCACTCACTGTCCATGCGTCAACTGCACCAATAAGGCAGCTGCTAACATAAGTCAGATCTACCACAGACCCGGTGTCTCCTCTTCTAAAGGTGTAAGTAGATCCCTGGTTAACTAAGACCAAATCTAAGAGCCGGAATGCTTCCAATAGTATTCGACCTCTCTGATTTGTCCTTTGACTGCCCCACTCCACAGCCCAGGCATTGAAGTTACCTGCGTTCAGTATCGGTGTCCTTCCTGCAGCATCTTGCACAAGCCGATCTAACAGATGTTCGAACTGCTCGATTGACGCATTGGGGGAAGCGTAGCAGCTGTAAATATGTATACCTGCTACCTTAACGCGTACAAATCCTTCTTCACGGTCTATCATTTTTTCCCGAAAAGCAGTATCACTGCATGCCCAGATCGCTGCTTTACTGGTGCTGTCCATATCCCACGATGGTTCGTCTAGATTTTTGTACTGTTCGCACACGATTGCTATATCCACCTCTGTTTCGCAGACGTACTGGTTCAGTAGGTCCTGTGCAGTCGCACAATGATTTAGATTTAACTGCGCTATTTTCATTCTTTTCATCTATCTAGTACTGCTACTGCCGCTCGGTTGACTGGGCATGCATAACTACCGGCATCATGGTCCATGTTTCCTACTACACCTTTGTCCTGGCAGAGTACGCAGCTCGGTTTGTTTTCACAGTCTCTTGCTTCATGCCCTTCGGTTCCACACTTGTAACAGAGGTTACTTCGATCCTGTGTTATTGTGCAGTTTTTGCCGATATGTCCAAATCCTAGACATTTATAACAGCGAAGTGGACGTGCGTTCCGCTTCATCTCTCGTATTCTGCATACTACCCAGCCTATCCTGATTTTCTGCTTTACTATCATCTGTTGTGCCATTTTTATGGCATTTGAATGGCAGCCGTCTACGTATCACCGTATGCCTTCCGCAATGACTTTATTATCATCTCCTCAGCTGGGGATAGGTCGATATCTTGGAACTCATTGAGTACCGCCTCTACAATGTCCTCCTTGCTAGTTAGTACATCAAGGTCCTTTATTTCAAAGACTCCTACGTCTTGTATGGTCCTTACTTTGGTACCCTCTTCTAGCACTCCTTGTACCACTTGTTGAAGTTCCGTTGCCTTCTCTTCTACGGTGTGTTGAATTTCCAGAAGCAGGTATCCAGCCGCCGTCTTGTGTACCCTGTTTACGCTTTCGCCAACTACCTTCAGTTTTGGATCCGCCTTCATCTTCCTCAAGATATCAGCATATGTCTCACCGTCGGCAGCCCTTATAATAAGGGCATCCGGTCGGGTTGGTCTTGACCGTGGTGGTCTTTGGTTTCTGGTGCCTTTTTGACTTAAGGTACCATTGTTCCCTTTGTCTTCCTCATTATTCTTCTTCTTCCTCTTCGTCTTCCGTGTTTCAGCCACCTCCCAAGGTATCTCTCTGGCTAGGGTGGGCGGTGGGGATTGCGTCGTTGCCGCCCTTTTCATCTTCTTCCTGATCGTCGTGTTCTGCAGCGCTGATGCTCTCCAACGCTTGTTAGGAGTCTGCTCCATCTGTCTCTGGACGAAGGAGGGAGAGGTTTGGCTCTCTCGATCCTTGCTACTTCTGATCTTCGACTGTGTACCTGCTTTGGTCTTCGTAAAGTCCATTAGTGCTCTGCTAGTAGCCTTTGCCATAGTCTTCAACTCTGTGTGTATGTTCTTCTTATCGAAAATAAAGCCACCAGAGCTTCGACTTTCTCTTTAAGGAGCTCTAACGACCAAGTCTCTTTATCCTGCTCCTTTCCTTGGAATTCCATTTCGTACACTACTTCCATCTTTGCGTCTTCGCTTGTCTTTTGAGCCGCAGTAAGGGCCAAAAGTTTATCATCTCTATAGTGTATGTGGCTCCCCCCAAAATCCATGGAGCCTGCACCGACCACTGGGGCTTTCACCCCATCGGAATCGGTGGTGGAATTAACCCCTCTACTGATGGCACCCACTTGGGGTAATTCGTATCTCTCATTCACTACGTCCATGATTGGTTTGTGTTCGGGGTGCCTTCCCCTAGCTAGTTTTGGTCCGCCCCGGGTATTTTATTTCCCCGGTGCCCTTCATATCTGACGAGCTGTCCCCTATCCGCCACCTGGGGAGGCGCCTGATGCGAGACTAGCAACTCGACACAGGTGTGTGTGTGTGTGTGTGTGTGTGTGTGTGTGTGTGTGTGTGTGTGTGTGTGTGTGTGTGTGTGTGTGTGTGTGTGTGTGTGTGTGTGTGTGTGTGTGTGTGTGTGTGTGTGTGTGTGTGTGTGTGTGTCACCATGTTTTCCGAACGAGAAACGCGTCGACTTTCTTCTTCTTTATTTATTTAATCGTACGGTACTGTAGAATTTTGCTGATTAATGAGAAAATGTCACGTACATCGAGTTGCAGCTGCACATTATTTTGACTATTGAATTACACAGGGAAAGAATTTTTTCTCGAGGAAAGTCTCAAGAAAAGGAAGTTGAGATTATTTTTTCACCTTTATTTCATCTTACGAGGCTGTGGAATTTTGCTGATTAATGAGAAAATGTCACGTACATCGAGTTGCAGTTGCACATTATTTTGACTATTTAATTACATAGGGAAACATTTTTTCTCGAGGAAAGGCCCAACGAAAGGAATTACACATAGAAGCAAATACACCCATACACATTCCCACACATACACAGACGCACGCACGTTAATATTTTGACGTTCCATCAAAAAGCACTCGTGACCGATGACGACGCAGTGTAAGAATATCTCATTGGCTACCGCTGTGTCTCCATCGTTGTGATTAGCGGCGGCGGTGCACCAGAAGAGAGCTCATTGGCTGTTGGCGCGCCCCAACAAGCTGATTTAGCGGCCGCGGGAGGCGCAGCGGCTAAGAGCTCATTGGCCACTGCTGCGTCGGCGAAAGAGCTGCTTTGCCGCGAGGCTAGCCCCATCACAAGGCTCGTGGACTCGCGAGCGGCCGCGCCGGGGGGCACCGCGCGCGGATACGAGCTCTTCGGGAGAAGAGTTTCAGAGTGCCCAGTCAGTGTGAATTATGGACACGCGCTGGAAACATCTGTGGACGTGTACGTTAAGTGACCCCACCGGTTGTGGTAAAACAGTATTTGTTAAAAAATTTCTGAAATACATTAACCGTTTGAGCGACACTCGCTTCCAGCGTATTATTCTTTATCACGGTGAATGGCAATCAGGATACAGAGGTCTGGGTAATGACGTTGAATTTCGCGAAGGTCTAACGCAAAACACCGATTGGCTTAACGATCCGAAACCTAAGTTGATCATCATCGCCGACCTCATGCGCGAATCGTCCTCTGGAGGAGCCATAGTGAATCTCTTTACGAAAGACAGTCATCACAACAACTTGAGCGTGATTTTTATCACTCAAAACATCTTCCATCAAGGCAAAGGTCAGTGAGACATATCTTTGAACGCACAATACATTGTAATCTTTAGGAATTTGTGAGATCGTGCCCAGATACGTCATTTTGCCAGACAAGTATATCCTGAAAATCCTCGATTTTTAGAAGAAGCCTACGGGGACGCAACATCGCAAGCTTTTGGCTACCTCTTGTTGGATCTGAAGCAAACCACATTGGATAACTGCCGATTTCGAACGTGCATTTTCCCCGATGATGAGTACCAGTACGTTTACGTACCGCGGAAACAACTCACAAACAGTCACAATCAAGTTCCAATCGTGGCGTTGTAATGACAACAAAAACGTGTTATCCTTTTGGTCGAAAAGATGCTACCGTCTTGGCGGCATTGTACCATTTTAACAAAGAACAGCGGAAAGCAGTTTTACCGAAAGCTGATGCAAAATTGGTTCTCCGTATTTGCGAGTGCGCTTTAAACGAATTGATAGGTAACGTTCCATTAAGTAAAGGTCACAAGAGTCGGCTGCGTAAGCACGCAAAAGTCCTGCGAAAGCTAGCTTCACCGGATATCACTTTACAATGAAGAAGAAACATTATAGTGCAACGTGGTGGTCTTTTGTCTGCTCTGCTAGCACCTCTGATTGGTACACTTCTTGCTAATCTCGTGAATAAATAAAGATGGAACACACGAGAAAGATGATTCTCCTACCGCAAGAGAGCCTTGAACGTTTGCAAACCACGCTTGGAAAAGATAAGGTAAAGTCTGTGCAAAGACCGGGATTGGTGACGAGTAGATTTGATGCTGAAATGAGCGAAATATTAAACTCGTCAAGATACAAAGACGAGCGTAAAATGTGAACTCTCTACCGTCAAGTTTTACAGGGATATCTTCACTTTAAAGGAACCGAAGGAGGAGATAAGTATAAAAAAGAACAAAAGAATGACAGTGTCAGCGAATCTAATACGGTGGACGATAATGAGCAGGAGGAGGAGGAGGAGGAGGAGGAGGAGGAGGAGAAGGAGGAGGAGGAGGAGCTCATTGACGCAAACATTATCTATACCGTCCCGAAAAAGTACAAAACGAAAGCCAAACAGCTCGTGTGATGCTTGCGAGCTGGTGGTAAAGTAGTTTGGGATGCCAACAGAGCTGTAACGATAGATGGCACGATTGTGCCCGGAGCCAACATTGTCGACTTGGTGAATGACGCAATGAAAGATAGAAAAACGAGCGCTCCGCCTGGTCATCTTCATTTCGCTGTCGCTCTTCGCCAAACAACTGTACCCCGAGAGTTTATAGGTAACAAACGTTTTTGGAACGACATTACCAGACCCTCGCCGACCAGTGAGCATTTAGAAAATAGTGCTTTTACTACACCGCCTTCCTTCCTATTTTGAGAGTTAAGAGTAGCGGCGACAGCGCCGCTGATGAATCAGATCCAACGCAACCAGAAAAAAGAAGAAAAAAGAAGTCAGCTGAAAAGAAAAGAAGGTCTCACCACCACACTCTGAAATACTGTCATGGCGCGGAATGGGCAAGACATTCGGGCTGTGCTAATAAATTCTCAAGAAGAAGAACAAGAGAAAAACAGCGTTCTAGATGCACTCGTTGCTTTATTACCGTTTGAAATGCATGTACCGCATTACAAATTTTGCAGACCCGGAACTAAGCTAGCAGAGCGTATCGAACGTGGCGACGTTGGAATCAATCCGTTAGATGAGGCCTGCAAACAGTATGATCTAGCTTATGCTGACTGGAACAGTGACCGTCGTCAAGCCGACCGAGTTTTACCGTGATATGCCTTCTCTCGCATGCTCGCCGAGTAAACGCCATCTGACGAAAGAACAGTCGCGATGATGACAGCTTGCTGCATGATTAGCAAGATAACTTTTGAAAATTTTTTTTTGCGTATCAAGAATGTTATCAGGAAACGAGACAAGAAAGATAAAAAACCAAAGCGTGGACAAATAAAAAAGGATAAGAAGACGAAGGAACAGAAACCAAAGGATAAGAAGAAAATAGACAAAATAATAATCTCGAACAATGAATAAAACGTTCGAAAAACTTTATTACGAAGCACATCGGCCTTCGGCGTAACCTGGTGCTGATAAACTTTTGCGAGCTACGCGTAAAAAATACGATCATCAAAGTGTTATTGAATCGCTTGAGAGTCAAGACGCTCATAACTTGAATAGACCTGTTCGACATTGTTTTCCTAGACGTAATTATAATGGGCGCAATTTCGACGACGTGTGGGAAGCTGATTTGATGGACATGAGATCTATAAAATCATACAACGATGGCTACAGCTATATTTTAACTGTTATTGATCTTCTCAGCAAATACGCATGGGCTGAACCTGTCAAGGACAAAACTTTGAGAAATGTCGTTGATGCTTTTGTGCGTATTTTGTTGAGAAAAATGGATGGAAACCAATATGTCTTATATATAACGTTTAGAGTGGTACGCAGTCCAGATGTAAAAGCTGCCATTGTGGAAAGATTCCTAAGAACTATAAAAGAAGGAACATAGCGGTATTTTACTCACAGAAATACTCGAAGGTATGTTGATGTTTTGCAGAATATCGTAGAGGCGTACAATCATACCAAACATTCGGCCACAAAAATGGTGCCAGCAGTCGTAACACTGTACAATGCAGCCAAAGCTCGTGAAAATTTACAACGTCGATATGGTAATCGTGGTTTTAAAACTCTTAAATACTGCGTCGGTGACTTGGTGCGCGTCAGTCGTGCAAAGAACGTTTTCGCTAAAGGATATGAGAGTGGCTGGACACTAGAGATTATTAAAATTACACGAATCTCAACGACGCGTCCGCCTGCAGTTTATTATTTAGAAGACTTGGCAGGTGAGGAAATTGTCGGTTTTTTCTATGCCGAAGAATTATGCAGAGTACGTTAAAAATTTAACTAAAGACGTTTTTGAAATTGATGAAATTTTGAAAACTAGAGGCAAAGATTCGTCTAAAGAATATTTTGTAAACTGGAAAGGATACAGCGATAAGTTCAATTCCTGGGTTAGAGCGAATAAATTCACGAATATTATTTTATCAATTGAAGGAAACGCCCGACGATTTATGTTAATTTAATAAGTGAATCTAACGGCTCTTCAGGGCGAAAGATAATAGATAAGGAAGGTAACTAACTTATCAATCACTTTTTGTGTGTATATATATATATATATATATATATATATGTGTGTCGAAATACATTTTTAAATTTTTAGAAGCTATTTGACACAATAAATAGCAGTCAAAGAATTATGCACAATAATATTATAATAATTAAAGCGCAGTCAAGAATTTTTAAAGGATGTGGAAAGGGAAGGTAAACGTATAAGATAAAAAATGAGAACGAAAAAATAACGGCCCAGGTCGGGGTCGAACCGACAACCTTATGCTTACCGGGCAGCTACGCTACCATTTGCGCCACTGGACTGGCATGCATTGGATTGCGTTCTACATCGATAGATCTTATGACGGTCTATACTTTGATAGTTTTGCATTACCACCTATAATATACGATCACATAAGCCGTTTGCGAAAAAATTGTAAAACGTTTCATTGGAACGCAATACAACTTCAAAATGACGCATCCGATGTATGTGGTCAATATTGTATTATGTTTTTAAGCTATATGAGTAATGGTTTAGGTTTCAAGAAGTTTCTGGATAATTTTTCTGCCAACTTGAAGAAAAATGATAACGTAGTTAGACGCTATGTGCGCTATAAAAAAGCTGACGGAAATTTCATTGGCAACGGTGGATGCTTCGTCAGATGTTTGCGAAACTCTCGCTCTAAATGTGTTTGTTATAATTGTCAGCATTTCTATTATCACACGAAAGAAGTTTTGATGTAAGACGATACAACGTGTGTCATGGAAATTTAACCGTTTGAACTACATGTGCGTCGTTGTTTAACCTTGCTCATCTCATTCTTTACTTCTCAAACGTCTGCACTTTTTTAACCGTGTGCATAGTTTGAAAAGCTGTATTTAAAGGATCACTTGAGAGTGTTTAGCACCAGTCACTTTCTACTCATAAAGATACGTGGATCCTCATGGCGATCCTACTACGAGCTGCACAACACCCACATCAAGTCTTTTGTACGTTGTACGCCTTAAATAAATCGTTTACCAAGAAGGTAATTACTGGTTTGGAATATAACGAGCTCGTCGATAAGTTCGACGACGAGTGCTACAAACCTGTGGTTCGACTATTATCGAATGACTTTGAAGGTGTTGCATTTTTATACAATGATTGGGAAGAATTCAAAACAAGTTTCCACGACATTGATAATTTTCGTGGACTTGATAATTGTTTAAAGGACCAGAAAATTTATGGAAACGGTTTGATTTTAAAATTCACCACAAGTCACCAGGAAAAAGCAATCGAAATTGAAGAAGACAGGAGGCCTGGTGTTGGTCGAATCAAGCGGTTTCGCCATAGTTTGTCAATGAAAAAAGTTACTTTTGATTGTCTCCAAAGATTTATTGTAAAGTGTGTCGATACTCGTCTTAAATATTTAAATTCTATTGCGAGTAGTGTACAATATCTTACCTGCGACGTTATGGAGTTTATTAAAACTAAAAGTAGGCTCATGCATGAAGCACAAGTACAACTGTATACACCTAGTATTATAAAAGACGTTGTAAATTTAGTTGATAATGATGTAATAGATGAAATAACCTCTAGTGTAGAAAAGCAATGTAAAGAAAAAGATCAAGCGTCTCTACCTAAGCGCGATGTTGTTGATGTTTTGTATCAGATTGTATCATTACACATGTCAAGAATTGTTGCTGTATTAAATACTATATTATTTGATAATAAAGAGAAAAATTTGAATATACTTACTATGTACTTCTTTTTCTCTTCCTTGCCTTCCTCTTAATCCCAACTTATTATATTTTTAAAGACGTTATTTTTAATTTACATTTCTAAATTGTAGCTTATATAAATTAAACTTTATTTCACGCAATGAAGCTAGCTTGCATTTGAATATTTTTTGAATAAGTATTTTTAAATTATTTAATTGAAAGAATAAAAATTAGTTGAAATTAGATACTCCTAAATATTTTTAATTTTCTGACGCAATATGTAATTTGATTACGTATATATATCAAATAACCGACTGAAACACGCACACACACGCATACACACGTCTGTATGCGACTACTTGACTTTGACCCCAGCTGGCGCCTGTAGTTGACTTCAACCGCTAAATCAGCTTGTTGGGGGGCGCCAACAGCCATTGAGCTCTCTTCTGATGCGCCGTCGCCGCTTGGGGGGGGGCACACCAGCAGTCAATAAGCTCTCCTCTGGTGCGCTACCGCTAATCACAACGATGGAGACACAGCGGTAGCCAATGAGATGTTTTTACACTGCGTCGTCATCGGTCACGAGTGCGTTCTTTGTATTGCTACACTAGCGCCACTAACTTTCCAGGATGTGGTCCCCTGATGCCTCAGTAGTAGACAGGCCGCCGATGTAGCCGCATAGATACCTAAACCAGTATTTGTAACAGCTAGTTCCTGCAGTCGACAGCCGATTTCCAGCAGCCAACGGCCGACTTCTAATAGCCGACAGGCGACTTCCCGCTGGTCCTCCGCTGCTCGAGAAAGGTTTGAAAAGACCTTGCGGTCCTTCCTCTATCAACGAGCCCAAAAACAGTAGTGCCTGGTGTATGTTTGTTGGAACGTCAAGATATTGACGTGCGTGCATCTGTGTATGTGTGAGTATGTGTATGGGTGTATTTGCTTCTATGTGTAATTCCTTTCCTTGGGCCTTTCCTCGAGAAAAAATGTTTCCCTATGTAATTAAATAGCCAAAATAATGTGCAACTGCAACTCGATGTACGTGACATTTTCTCATTAATCAGCAAAATTCCACGTCGTACGATGAAATAAAGGAGAAAAAATAATCTCAACTTCCTTTTCTTGAGACTTTCCTCGAAAAAAAATTCTTTCCCTGTGTAATTAAATAGTCAAAATAATGTGCAGCTGCAACTCGATGTACGTGACATTTTCTCATTAATCAGCAAAATTCCGCAGTACCGTACGATTAAATAAATAAAGAAGAAGAAAGTCGACGCGTTTCTCGTTCGGAAAACATGGTGGGAAACGTGGTAAGTTACAATTTCGACGACTGTAAGTTATGACTAATTCGAGGTAAGGTGATATAATTCGACCGCAGAGGGCCCACGTGCGATGAGATCATCCGTGGCAAAGACGAACGGTCGTCCGGATGTCAGTCGCGAATATTGTCTGGCCGCGTGAACATCTCCGTCGCAAAGCATGAGGGTATTCTGCGGATTCTGAAGTGTGTCATGTACTCTTGTGCTCCCCATACAAATGTTGTGCTCCAGTACGTCATGTAGATAGTGGTTCAATACAGAAATTCGGATGTACAGTTCCACGAGAGAGTGTCGCGGATCTATCATGAAGTGGTTATGAGATGTCCATGAAGCTACGGTTATTCCATTTTTTTTTTTTTTCAAGCCGTGCGCGTGTGATTAGATACTGCGCGTAGGTGTTGGACACTTGCTGCACAGTACAGAGAGTCTATACATAAAAGTTGTAAAAAACCATAAAAAACCCGTGAATCTGAAATTTTTTTGTGTAGGTACGCTTGTGATGGTGCAGCGAGGCTATACACAAAAGTTATAAAATACACCATAAAAATACCATAGATATCCCATACGACCATATATTTATGAATCATATACCATTAGCTTCCAAAATCCGAGAAAATATCGAAAACCCCAAAAAAACCCCATAAAAATCACATGAATCTGAAAATTTTTTATGTAGGTACACTTGTCATGATGCAGAGAGGCTATACGCAGAAGTTATAAAATACACCATAAAAACTCCATAGACACCCCATAAGACCATACATTCATGAATCATGTACGATTAGCTTCCAAAATCCGATAAAATATCGAAAACCCCATAAAAACCCCATGAATCTGGAAATTTTTATGTAGGTGCATTTGCCATGATACAGAGAGACTACGCGAACTGAGCCTTGAAGGCATAGCTTAGTGTGTGTGTCTGTGCGGATGTGCGTGCAGGTGTGCGTGCGCGTGTGTGCGGCCACTCGCAAATCTGCGGACCGTGTTGTGAGGTAGCAGCTCTTTTGACGGTACAGCGGTTACCAATCAGCTCTTCCCATGCTGTGCCTCCCGCGGTCATTAAAGCATTTTGTTGGGAGACACAACCAATGAGCTGATTTTACACTGTGCCGTCACAGATCACGAGTACCTTCTTTGAGCTGCCACACCAGTGCCACCAGCTTTCCAGGGTGTGGTCCTTCGATGTATCGGTAGCAGACGGATCGCGGATGTAAACGTATGGATAACTGAAACAGTATTTAAAGCAGCTACTTCCAGCAGCCGACAGCCGACTTCCAGCAGTTGACATCCGACTTCCACCAACCAACGGCCGACTTCCCGCTGGTCATCCGTTCCCCGAAAAGTGTGCCGCGTGTTCATCAGTAGACATTTTTAGCTCACCGTATCGCCGCATCTTTTTTAATCTCGATTTTAAATAATGTGCAGCTAAAACTCGATGTACGTGACATTTTCTCATTAATCAGCAAAATTCCACAGTGTCGTACGATTAAATAAAGGAGAAAAAACAATTTCAACTGTCTTTCCTCGAGAAAAATTGCTCTCTCTCTCCCTCTCTCTCTCTCCCTCTCTCTCTCTCTCTCCCCCTCTCTCTCTCTCTCTCCCTCACACACACACAAACACACACACGTTTTCGTCCATTAAAAATGATTTGCTGGGTAGTTGAGAGCTATAATAATGTGCAGCTGCAACTCGATGTATGTGACATTTTCTCATTAATCAGTAAAATTCCGCAGTGTCGTACGATTAAATAAAAGAGAAAAACAATTTCAACGTCTTTCTCTCGAGACTTTCCTCGAGAAAAAATTTTTTTCATATGTAATGTAATAGTCAAAATAATGTGGATGAGATCATCCTTGGCAAAGACGAACGGTCAACCAGCTATCAGTCGCGAATATTGTCTTGTTGCGTGAACAGCTCCGTCACAGAGTATCATGAGTGTATTGTGCGGATTCTGAAGTGTGTTGTGTGTCTCTCTTGTGTCCTATACAAATCTTGTGTGCGCGAAAGTTATGTAGATAGTGGTTCAATGCAGAATTTCGGGGTGTACAGTTCCACGAGAGTGTCGCGGAAGTGTGATCTATGATGAAGTGGTCTTATGAGATGTCCATGAGGTAACGGTTATTTCATTTTTTCAAACCGTGCGTGCGTGATTAGATACTGCGCGTGGGTGTTGCCCGCTCACTGCACAGTACAGAGAGACTATACACAAAAGTGATAATATTCTCTCTCTCTCTCTGTCTCTCTCTCTCTCTCTCTCTCTCTCTCTCTCTCTCTCTCTCTCTCTCTCTCTCTCTCTCTCTCTCTCTCTCTCTCTCTCTCTCTCTCTCTCTCTCTCTCTCTCTCTCTCTCTCTCTCTCTCTCTCTCTCTCTCTCTCTCTCTCTCTCTCTCTCTCTCTCTCTCTCTCTCTGTTTCACACACTCATGGGCGTTGCGTTTGTGCACAAACGCACGCGCGCACACACACGCACAGTCTATATATATATATATGTATATATATATATATGTATATATATATATATATATATTGTAACGGGGTTCAGTTGCGGAGAGGGTAATAATCCCTCTCAGGGGTTCGCGGGGTAATATACGGGTGTATTCTACGCCCGGGCAACTCACCGTTGTAGAATCACCTGTAGTCCGGCAGAAGCGCCTCAGCACAGGTTCCGAACAGGCGAGCCCGGCTTCTATTGTAGAAAGCCTAGGCCGCCTTCCCCTAGAACCGGCGCTACGCTCTGCCGCTGCTGCCAACTTCTACCCGCGAACTACCGGCTGCTCGCGACGACCTAGCGTTACCAGCGCAGCCGGCTTTTCCCGCGTACAACGCCGCTCGGTCTAACCTCTCGAGCGGCTATTGAGATACTTACTCCCACTACCGATGTTCCTCTAGGAGGCGATGCCTGCGACTAGCTGCAGCTGCTGAAAAGGGTAGAGGGCGGTATTGGGGAAATCATGCATAGGTTAAGGCGCGCTCAATGAATACTCGTGACTCGACTATTTAAGATAAAATTAAAATTCTATTCAATAAAGATAATCGCGCTAAGGGGCGCGAACCCGGACAATATATTCAACAAAATTACGCCACAGGCCGAGACTTCAGTCACCGCACGCACGCTCGCGGTTACGGTGGAGTCGCTTATCGCAGATGACGGGGGGAATTATCTCGCGCTCCCGTCACCAAGAAACGCTGTTATCAGTGTAGAGCCTACTTACTCGTGGCTGGCCAGCCATCGCACGCAGTCTACGCAACGCTGCCTCTCTCTTCCTCTCGTGCTCGTCCTCGCGCTCGCGTACTCTCTCTCTCTCTCTCGCTTCCACTCCTCCCAGTGGTGGCGGCGCGATCGCGCGATTGGCTGCAGTGGTGGAGGCGCGGTACACACACACTAAACTTGAGATGCGGAGCTCACAAAAATGCGACTTGTTGCCTGTCACGACGGTCAACAACATGGCCGCTCGTTCCCGGTCACCGCGGCGCGGCGGCTTCGTCTTCTTCTCCGTCTATTTGGCGCTTGTGCCGCGTGGCGCTCTGCCGATCACGATACGTACAAGCGCGCGAGATTCGAGTCTCGCGACGCGGTGTACGTGATCCACTTACCATATATCGGCGCCCGTCACAATATATATATATATATATATATATATATATATATTATTATTATTATTATTATTATTATTATAATTTAAACGTTGTCCTTTCGGTGAGTAGTACAGAAAGGCTTTCGCAAAAGTTGTAATAATGTGTGTGTCTGTGTTTATGTTTTTGTGTACCTGTGTGATGTAGGTGTACGTGAACGTGTTAGACCGGCGAGGCACGTTCGCAGGATAATATTATACAGATGCAGCTCTCTTTTGATCCCGAACTTTGACCTCGGCTGTCAAGGTCAGGTTTGTTGCGATGGCCTATAGCGCGGGGTATACTACTAATATATATATATATATATTTTTTTTTTTGAGAAAATTAAACTTAGAGTTGTTCAATTTATTATTCAATGCCTTTTAAAATACATTTGTTTTTAATAAGATAAACATTTTAAATTACAAGACCACATCAATAAAAAATTTTTGACTTACCAATTGCTTGAGTTGTTTTAATTTTATTTGTAAATCAACATGTTCATTCCCAGAAAAAATTCTTAAAGATGGTGTATATTTTGTAAAAAACATTTGCAATAGTTAAATGAATTATAAATCTTGAATGAAGTCGAAATTTATACGTATTTTTTTATCCAATAGAAATATATTTACCATGTTCGACATGATTTTTATTAATTGATTTATTTTGATCAGGATTTTTCTCCTCTTCAACAATTTGCTCAAATTGCTTATCTATTTTTCTGCCTAACAAGTAACCTTCTTGTACATCCAATCCAGTTGATGAATTAGTTATAGTTTTTTCTGAAGCTCTAGCACTATACAATAGGTCATCAAAATTAGTTGTAATTTCTGTTGAAGACTTTTTATTTCCAATAAATTTTGGTCTTGGCTTTTTAAAATACTTATTATCAATACTCTGGAAAATACTACTAATGAATTATCGACTCCAGATCATGTACTCAATACACTTGGATATAATATACTGGCTCATGAAGCATTACTGGTACTTCTCATCTTCTGAAATCTGATTTCAAACTATAGCCTTCAGCCTTCAGGTTTTTGGTCTTCTGTAATCAGTTCTAGTTTTAGATGTATTTTCCTTCTCTAAACCCTATAATATTTCCAAATAATTAGGTAACAGTCAAATTTGTTGCATAAATTGATAAAATGAGTAGACTGAGTACTAACATCTCCGTGCATTTCCATCTTGCCTTCATTACGTTGGTACTTTCTTTTTGTATAATTATGGTTTATTAATATTTTCCACGACCCATCTGAAATACTATAAGTAAATGTCATTAATTTAAAAATATGCATCATTGATTTTTGTCTTTATCTCTTCAATTTTCTATTTTTTATTATATTTCTACGAAAATTATGTCTGTAATTTATTGAATTTTGATATTAAACATATATTGAATAATGAATTTATTAAATCTCATATAATGTACGTTCGAGTATATCCCGCTTCAAAAAGAAAATATTTGAAAAAATTCAAGATAGAACATATAGGTACAGTACGATTCTAGATAAAAGAAATATATTAAGTAGTCCGTAAAACAAAAGACGATCGTGCTTGCAAGAAGAATAATAAATGGTAGTCTTTTGGCAAGACGTACATTATCCCGCTTCAAAAAGCAAATATTTGAAAAAATTCGAGATAGAACATATAGGTACAGCAAGATTCTAGATGAATGAAATATTTTATGTAGTCCGTAAAACAAAAGACGATCGTGCTTGCAAGAAGAATAATAAATGGTAGTCTTTTCGCAAAAAGTGCATTAAATAATGGAGAAAATGGTTAGAAGAAAAGCTGCAGTGTCCCCTGAGGCTATATTAACAGCTCTATTAAATTTTGAAATATATGAGGATATTAAAAATAATAAAATAAAGAAAACAACAGATCCAATATGGGTCGAAATTAGTGACAGTTTAGGAAAAATAATGAAGCCGGGAACTATATATTTTCGAGTTACTCAAAATGAACACAATGTTCTTGTATTTTATAGAAAACATAAAGATTTAGAAGATCCCATAATTGATGCTAAAAGTGAAATTGAAGAATCTACAGAAGATGAAAGTGTTGAAACTGAATAAGAACCTGAAAAAAAAGAAGACACAATGAAAAAGTGAAATTAGAATTTTTTATAACATTGACAATAAGTAAATGGACTCTGATAGAACCATCTGAAAAAGTATGTGTTGATGGAAGAGAAAGGTATACATTACGAGAAAGATGGACGGATTTGATAAGAGAAAAAATATGGCTTTTCAAAAAGCTACCGTGTGCCTTCTCTTTTGATAGACATACTGTTGAGCATCATGAATGTTATATTAAAGTTGAAGGACATTGTACGTCTTGTAATGAAAAAATTATTGTTATATGCCAACAGAAACCAAATAAAAATAGTGAAGAAATAAGTTTTACAGTTTTTAGCATAGACACCAGACATATTAGTCATTTGAAAAAGAATCGCTTGCAGAAATCAAAGAGGCAAGAAGTGAAAGAGGAACTAAAGCATAAAAAGCCTAAGGAATGGAGACGAGAGAAAGTTATCAAATTAATGAATGATGGTGATTGTGAGCCTCCATTTCTGTATAAGCTTCCAAGTCTACAAAGAGCACGACAAGCAGCAAAAAATGATGAACTGGGGATCAAGGAAGGTACCAAACTATTTGACTCCTTACTACAAATTAGGCAAAGTGTTGAATTTAAGAAACTCATTAAAGAAATTTGCTGGTATAGATTTTACATTTTATATTGGTCGCCAAAATAAATCAGTTTAAATAATGACATTAGAAAATTATTGAACAATTCCGTATCATTAGATGCCACAAGCTCGATTGCTATAAAAGTAGGTCAAAATAGTGAAAATAGTGCCATTTTTTTATCAGTGATTTGTACACATATAGATAATATGGTTGTTCCGTTAACACAAGCCTTATCAGAAAGAAATGATACCCGATTGTATCTACAATGGCTATTGGAGTGGATGGTAACTGGTGCAAAATTACCAAAAGAACTTATAACTGATATGGGTGGTGCTATTCGCAATGGTGCATGTTTAGCATTCAATGGCATTGATTTTCAAAGTTATAATAATTTTTGCTTTAAAATTTTGCAAGGAGAAAAAATACATAAAGAACTGCATTGCGAACTGAGGACAGATATTGCACATTTAATACATGCTGTCACAAAATGTCCTACCTTAAAAAATACTACCCCAAAAATACAATTATTTTTTTAAAAATATGTAGGTTTTATCTCTACAGTAGATACTTTAGAAAGCTTTAAAGATGTTTTATTCTATATATTAGTAATTGCTTATAGTAAAATTCTAAATGAAAGAGTAACTAAAGCTTTTGATTATTTAATAAATAGAATTAAAACTTTTAATTTTAGTTTTAATACTTCGAGAATATCAGTTCAAAATGATAATGGTGTAATTACGGATGATACTTTTGATCCACAGAATAAACAAAATTATAAAAAAATCAGAGGGCCGATAAAAATATATTTACATAATATAGAAAAAAAAGTTGAAGTGGCGATAAATGAAGCTATCAAAATGATTTGGGTAGTCAATCTAATGATTATTACCTTCCTGAATTTAATGAATGGTTATTTTCATAAAACCCATGAAGTAGCCACATCAGCACGGTCAGAGGCTTATTTTGGAGAATTAAAGTCTACATTTGAAAATACGGCACTCAGAGTTGACAAAATTTTAGTCAAACATTGTCAACAAATGAATGCTGATTGTAAGCTGGCATGTGCTGCATTAAACCTGCAAAAACAAGAAAAAGTTAATCAAAAACGTATTACAGACAAATGTGATATCGATTACTTAAAAATTCATGAGAGATGGAAAAATAAATACGTTCATGTTGACTCCGAAGATACCTCTTCAGATGAATCCTCAGAGTCATCGGAAAATGATTATTCAAAAGAAGATAATTCTTTTAAAGAGAATTTTCTAATAGAGGACCATGTAAAATCTATAGAGTCATCATAACTAGAAATAATAAATGATTCAAGTATTCACAAACATATTATTGAAAATGAAGATTTGGTGGATGATGAACCATTAAAAATTAATAATAGGTTGAAAGACTTTGGAGAACCGAACGAAAATATTCCATTGAATTCCACACCAAACGAATCTAAAGAAGAAATAAAAAAGAAACGTTGGTATTATATTTCTGCAGATCCGGAGATTACTTTGTGTTTACAAAAGCCCATTTCTAGAAAGAAAAAAAATGATAAAAAAATAGCCAAATTAAAAGGTACAGGAATTTTTCAGAATGGAAATGAACAAAAACCCAGAAATGTTAATGGTAAAAAATTAATTTTTTTAAATACATGTTCTTTTGACACGATAACAGAAATTCTAAGTGATGCTATTTGTAGTATACAATTGTTTAATAATTTTATTAAAGAACATGTAAATCAAGAAAAATCTGCAAAATATGAATATTTTGCAGATATGCTACTGAATTATTCTGCACAAGGTACCGATACGATTACTTATACGTATAGAGCACACATAATAAGTTTATATTTTGAAGAAGTTGATACTTACGTTAATTGTCATACAAATATTGGACATCTATTTTCCAATCTTATGTCTTCCTTTCCTTGTCCAAAATAAGTAATTGAATGTGAAAACTGCAAAAATTATTATGAAATTACTACCAGATTTGAATATTGTTTGGACGCATGGTTACTAAAATTTGGAAGAAAAAATGAATGAATATTTCAAAGATAGAAAGATAGTTTGTAACGTGTGTAATTAAAGCAGTAATTTAAAAGAATTTGTTGGGTCATTCCTAAGGATCGATTGGGATGAAGCCTACAGAGCTTCATCATACGCCAAACAAATAGGAATTGATTCAGAAAATTTAACTACACCTTTAGATATAATTCCCACAAAATTGAAGATAAAAAATAATGAATATATTCTCTGCGGAATTGCAAAATATATTCCCCCTCCTTTGGAAATGAGCCACCACATTGCCATATGTAGCTCTATAAATAATTTATGGAGTGATAAAGATGATTTATGCAGAAAAAAAAAATTAATACCTAATAGTAAGTTAAGTAGTACCTGTATAAAAATAAGTGGATTATTTTATGTTAAATTATAATCTTCCCTTAAAAATATTTAAACTTGAAACCGTTAAACTTAATTAGTAACTTAAGTTTTATTAATAACTTAACTTAATAGCTTAAATTATAACAAATAATGTTATTTAAATATATACCGCAAATAGTAAGAGTGTACTGGGTGCAGACTACAGTACGGGCACCGTACTGCAAGTTCCATTCCGTGTTCTGTTTCGAAGCGATCCGATTCTAAGCGTTTAGATGATAGTGTATACTGTACTGTTAAGTGTTATTATAGATGCATATACAGTATTATTATTACACTTCCACACATATATATGTGTATATGGGAGCGTCCAGCAGAAACGGGCCACCGAGCGCGCGCGGTACGTTTTTTCGCGTAAAAGGCGCTCTGTTTAACTCGCTCATAATTGTATGCTGCGTCGTTGATAGATTTTTTTCTGCTCTTTCCAATTGCGCCATTGTTTTTATTGCGAAACACGTTCTTCCGGACGAAAACTCGAGTTGAATATTGAAAGCCATTTTTCTCAAAGTATATCATGTTTCTTTTTCAAAATAAACTACACCATTGGAAAGCACAACTCTTAAGCTTCAAAACCCTATCTTGGAGAAGTTGGAGAAATAAAGGGTTTAAAAGTAACAACATGAAAAAGACAGCGCCGAGGGTCCGCGCGAGCCCCTCGCGCCCGTGCATACGGCACGTTTAAGTGCACGCTCTATTCAATTCGCTAATAATCGTGTACCAAGTCTCTGGAAAAAGAATTAAGGACATATATCGATAGATTTTTGCCTGCTCTTTCCAATGGTGCTATTATTTTTATTCCGAAATGCTTCCTTCTAGTTGAAAATTCCATTTGAATGTTTAAACTATATTTTTTCAATAAAATATCAGTCTTTTATTCAAAATGAATTATATTCTTCAAAAGTACAAGTCTTAAAATATAAAATATTATATTTTTAAGTTGAAACATGAAAAGTTCAAAAATAGTAAGATCAAAAAGACAGCGGCTGCCCGAACTTTTTACGCTATGCTCAAGGGCGGATTAATATACGCGATGTGCTATTTCGCCCTTACTTTTTTGTAAATATAAAATGTTATGTAACTTAGAATGCCAGTGCGTGGACGTTTTGTGGATCTAATTGTAACAGTTAGTATAATATTACAATGAACTTTGTTCATTTATATAACAAAATTTGAAATCATAATATATTAAACATAAAAATATCCATGAACGCACTGAAAGCAGTGAAATTCGGAATAAAAATAATAGCACCATTGGAAAGAGCAGGAAAAAATCTATCGATGTATGTCCTTAGTTCTTTTTTCAGAGACTTGGTACACGATTATTAGCGAATTGAATAGAGCGTGCACTTAAACGTGCCGTACGCACGGGCGCGAGGGGCTCGCGCGGACCCTCGGCGCTGTCTTTTTCATGTTGTTACTTTTAAACACTTTATTTCTTCAACTTCTCCAAGATAGGGTTTTGAAGCTTAAGAGTTGTACTTTCCAATGGTGTAGTTTATTTTGAAAAAGAACATGATATAGTTTGAGAAAAATGGCTTTCAATATTCAACTCGAGTTTTCGTCCGGAAGAAAGTGTTTCGCAATAAAAACAATGGCACCATTGGAAAGAGCAGGAAAAAATCTATCGATATAGGTCCTTTGCTTTTTTTTCAAAGACGCAGCATACGATTATGAACGAGTTAAATAGAGCGCCTTTTACGCAAAAAAAGGCACCGTGCGCGCTCGGTGGCCCGTTTCTGCTGGACGCTCCCATATATAGAATTATTTTGAATTATATTTAGAAGTAAACATTTCCTAGAATTTTATTTGTAATCATTTTTATTTAGTATATTTATGTGTCTGGAAAATATTTCCTTAGTCATTTTTTAATTAGTTGTCATTCCTCACATAGTGACATCTATTTGTGTTAAAATAGAACTGCACTTTAAAAAAACACTAAGTAAAGTAGCTAGGAGGTTAGTAAGTTTACAAGGTAAATTACGTTATTTAATGGCGCACTATGACAAGCTTGTTTGCGAATTCACTGAAAACGTATGAAATTTGTTACATTCAATGTAAGTCGGATTATTACCCACATTAAATGTGGCGATTTTACCTATAGTGACAGTATTTTTATTTTATTAAATTTTGTAAAATTACGATTGAAATAGGTAAGTATCAAAAGAGTCAAAGAATTTTAAAATTGCTATTGCAATTGCAATTTTAATCTGAACAGAGGCTCCATCTATTTGTAAAATTACAAACGCAAACCTCAAATTTACTGCTTGCAATATAATTTTACTATTTTTGTTCTAAGTTTGCTGCATTTAATATAGGTCGTATAATTACCTAAATACCTACATTAAATGCAGTAATTTTACAAAAAAATTTTTTAGAGTGTGATTACAGAACACCAAAGACCTGAAGGCTCGCTGAAAGCTATAGTGTGAAGTTAGTTTTAAGAAGATGAGATGATTAAAAGTTATTGTAAATATTTTATTATGAGATTACGTTGATATGATATTAGATATAATAATATTGTAACTATTAGAAGTACCAGTTATGTTTTATGAGCCAGTATATTATATCCAAGTGTATTGAGCACATGACATGGAGTCAATGATTTATTAGTAGTATTTTACAGAGTATTCATAATATGTATTTTAAAAGGCCAAGACCAAAATTTATTGGAAATAAAGTCTTCAAGATAAATTACGACTAATTTTGATGACACATTGTATTTTGATAGTGCTTCAGAAAAAACTATAACTAATTCAGCATCTATTAAAAGAAAAAGAAATGAAAATAATACAAGTAATTATACACCTGAGAAGCTCAGAAAAATGGAAAGACAATATTCAGATATTAATTCTAAATCAATTCATCAAGAACCTAATAAGACTAAAGATAACATAATTGAATCACCTACAGAAATATTACAGAATAAAAGTAAACAACACATTGGTTGAAAACACAAGAAAATCACTTTGTAATAGAACTATTGATAATATTCAAGTAAATTTACCCGAATTGAACCTGAAATCAAGAGATAAGGAAATATTTGAGAAAAGTATTTCAGAAACACGTTCTACAACTGGAAGATCATATCGATTATCTCAAAGAAAATCTACAAACGATAGCGAGCCTTTAACTTATTCTATTAACAAAAATTAAAATACAACTACAAGTGAATTACGTAAACGATCACTCATTCCTTCGCATAAAAATACAACTAATGAAAATTTATTTGATCCTGCACTACAAGATATTAGTAACATGTCTGCCAACTATTCTGTAAGTACAAATCATTTATATGAATAATATAAATGTTAAGAGATTAATTTTGTTAATCATTTGTTATATCATGATATTGGAATATAATATTTTCATTTATTACCTTTGCAATGTAGAAAAATAAATCAATAAAAGAAACATCAAGAATAATTTAAAGTGAAATGATTAAAATTTTTCAGTTCTCTAGTATATATAGTTGTTTGCAGCTAATGGCAGTCATGGTAGAATATACTAAGGAATAGGCCGCTAACGGTTCTACTGCCCAGGTTAAAGAATAAAGACAAAACTTATATGTCCAACGTTTCGAACGGTTTTATTCCGCCCTTTATCATGGTCTAAAAAATACAAATAAAACACAAATTTATTCAGGAACAAAGAACACTTAATCTATGACTTCGTATTTTTCGAATCTTACCAAAACTCTATCGTATTAAAGTATACTACAAGTAGACACTATAAGTGACTACTAGTCAATGTGAAGCAACGTAAGCAGATTCGTCGTATTTATAGTAAAGTATGTATCTGTGTGTGTGTAAGAAAAGTGTGTACTGACAAGCTATTAAGTAACGATGACTAGACCGCGTATGTATAAAAAGTATTATTATTCTGATCGTCCAAAAATGAATATAACTTATAACAACTTATTGTTATTGATAAAACTTTTATAATCAGCCTTTAAAAAATTAGTGTCAAACTGTCTATTTAAACTATTGTGTTGTGAGTGTATATGGAGCATTTCTGATAACAATCTTTTATTTAAATTTTGTTCTTGATCTAAAATTTTGATATTTTTAAAATCAATTTGATGATTTGTATTCGTAATGTGTTCGTGTAAAACTGATTTATCCCTCTTAAATTTGCAGTCGCTCGCATGTTCTTTACTTCTTACAATTAATTTTCGAGATGTTTGTCCTACGTAAGACGCATCACAATCACAACAGTTGATCTTATATACAACACGAGATTTTTCATTTTTGAAAGAACGTTAGTGCTATTGACCTTAACCAAAACAGTACACAGGTCAATGAACGTTCTCACACTGTATCTAATGACAAATGGCTAGTGAACCTTTCCAATATTCAACTACCTCCGTTTGTTATTAATACACTACGTCTTGGCGAAAAATTTAATTTTACTGACAACTTAAGTTAAAAGAATGTTTTAGAAATTATAAAAAACTTAGAATACTTTTTTAAAGAAAAAACAGTAGAGTCTGAATTCTCTAAAAATATAAGAAATAAGATCTTAAATATTTTAAGTAAACAACAGAATAATAATTTCAGTTTAGATTTTTTTGACAAAAAGCTCAAGATTGATTTAAAAAGAACCAAAGAATTTCTAAGCCATGATACTAACCTTTTAGTAACACGAGCTGACAAAGGTAATAGTACTGTTGTTATAGAAAAACAAAAATATGTGGAAAAAATGATTAATTTATTCTCGGACACAAAATATTATAGTATTATTAAGAAAAACCCTCTGCCTTCATTGGAAAAGAACACTGACGCTCTTATTAAGAATCTAAGACATAAAACTAACTTTCAAAAATTACAACCGGTCTCAAATAAATGTACAATAGCTAGAGCTTATGGTTTTGTGAAAATACATAAGATCAATTTTCCAGTTAGACCTATAATTTCTGCGATTAATACTCCCACATATCATTTATCTAAAATTCTAGCCAAGTTTCTCTTCAACAAATTAAAAAGACCGATTTCACATGTTACTAATAGCCTAGATCTCAAACAAAAAATTGAATTCGTATCTATACCTGCTGGATATACGATTATTAGTTTGGATGTTATTAGCTTGTATACAAATGTTGCGGATTATTTAATTTTTAACTCATTGGAAAAACGATGGAATCAACTTTATAACTTTTGCGAACTAAATTGTAGCGAATTCATGAATGTTATTAGTTTTATCTTACATAATAATTACTTTGTATTCAATAACATCTTTTATAAACAAATATTTGGAGCGGTCATGGGCAACCCCTTAAGTCCCATCATAGCTGATATTGTCATGGAGGATTTAGAAAATCAGGCCTTATCAAAAATTTGCTTTCCTGTTCCGTTTTATTATAGATACGTCGATGACATCATCATATGTGTCCCTGATCGGATGATAGATTATACCGTAAACTTATTCAATAGTTTTGATAAGAATTTGCAATTCACAGTTGAAATATCTAATAATAATAAAATTAGTTTTCTTGACATTCTTATCATTCAAAATAAACAAAAAAATTTCCACGGACTGGTTCAGGAAACCAACTTTTTCTGGTAGATTTTTAAATTTCAACTCTCACCATCCTGTTAGTAGTAAAATTAGTATTATTTGTAATTTAGTGGATAAATGTATTAATTTAGCAGACACACATTTCCATGACAATAATCTTAATCTAATTAGAGATTTATTATTGGAGAATGATTATCCTATTAATTTTATTAATAAACACATAAATAAACGTTTACTACATATTAAAAATAATAATAAAAATACATGTAATTCTAAAAATATAAATTTCAACAGCATTTTAATTTTTCCATATATTAAATATATTAAGGGGGTGTCAAACTCAATTTTTACCGACCGAGCAAAAAATATATTGTTTTTAATAGAAAAAAAATATATAACGATATATGAGAAATAATGAGTGCATTGCCCTCCGTAATTACATTATTAATCATTCTGCAAAATGCCAAGTCAATATTCAAAAGCGTCTAAGAATGGCATTTGAACGAAAATTTCGTTCAAATGCCATTCTCAGATGCCTTAAAATATCGACGTGAAACTTTGCAGAATGATTCATAATGTCATTACGGAGGGCAATGCACTCATGATTATGCATAATATTAAAAAAAAAAAATAGATTATTGTACCATATGGGTAATATGTAGCATCGCGAGATTCGCGAGTCGGCGACGCCAGCGACGGCAGCGGCCAGCGGCGCGGCCTTGCCCGTGTGTGTGTACGCGCATGCGCTGCTGGCTGCAGCACAGCTGAGCTGTCCATCGCCGATGCCTGGGCCTAGGCCCTCCGGGAGGCGGTCCCGTGTTGCCGCCACCACCTCCGCCGCCACCTTCGCCACCTGTGCCCTCCTCTATCCATTGCTTATCGACGTGTCATCGGTATGCCTGCCGCCTGGACCGCTAGCAGACGGCGCAGCCTGGAGCGCCGCATCAGCCGCCCACCTCGCAGACCGTAGCGTCCGTACCGCACCGTGTGCGTGCACACCCAACGGACCGTGCCGCTTGGACTTGGCCCCGCCGTAAGACAGAAAAGTAAGTCATTCAAGAATTTATTTATTTTACGGCGTTGTTATTTGTACGACAGATCTGTTGTACAAATAACCTATAACCCACTTAGAAACGTATAAAAATCACTGTTTTGAAAGTCTGACATGGAAGGGACTATTATTTCTTTAGTCAAGCGTCAATCCTTGCCTATTTTTTTCTTTAATCAAGCGTCAATTCTTCGGCTAAAGAAAATTGAAGGTTAGGTTTTACGTATATATAGGTATACCTATCTAGCAATCTGGCGTATAAATAACAACGGCCAACTATAGATTTGATGCGCTTTTTCGACTTTTCATTCCAAAGATTACAGATCTAAATAATCAGCAAGTGTGGAGATACTGCATTTTCTGTGTATTTTTCAAAATATTTTCAAGAAAAGTCATTTCCTCCAAACTGGCTGATTGAGTAGATCTGAAATCTAATATACAATGCCTCAGCATGTACTGGATTGTGTGTAAACATTCTCATAAACATTAAGCAAGGATGAGGAGGTCTACCTTGGAAATGCACACGCGCTTTTTCGACTTTTCATTTCAAAGATCCCTTTCCATTCTCTCCAAATATTTCAAACTTTACACACACTATGTAATACATGCTGAGGGACTGTTTATCAAGTTTAAGATCTAAATAATTAGCAAGTGAGGAGATATTGCAATTTGTATGCTCTTTTTAAGAAATGTTCAAGTAAAAAAGTTATTTCCCCTACACTGGCTGATTGAAAAGATCTAAATTTAATATACAGTGCCTCAGCATGCATTGCATTGTGTGAGAACATTCTGGTAAACTATGAGAAAGAGTGAGGAGGTTTTTGTCGCAAATGCACATGCGGCTTTTTGACATTTCGTTCCAAAGATCCCTTTCCATTCCCTACAAGTATCTTAAACTTTCCATACATAATGGAATACATGCTGAGGTACAGTTTATCAAGTTTCAGATCTACATAATTAGTAAGTCTGGAGATATTGCAATTTTTGTGCTTTTTCAGGAAATTTTTAAGAAAGAAAAGTAATTTCCTCCAAACTGGCTGATTGAATAGATCTGAAACCTAATATACAATGCCTCAGTATGTACTGGATTGTGTGTAAACATTCTCACACACTTTAAGCGAGGGTCAGGAGGTCTACATTGGAAATGCACACGCGCTTTTTCGACTTTTCATTTCAAAGATCCCTTTCCATTCTCTATAAATATTTCAAACTTTACACACACTATGTAACACATGCTGAGGTATTGTTTATCAACTTTCAGATCTAAATAATTAGCAAGTGTGGAGATATTGCAATTTGTATGCTCTTTTTAAGAAATGTTCAAGAAAAAAAGTTATTTCCCGTACACTGGCTGATTGAAAAGATCTAAAATTTAATATACAATGTCTTAACATGTATTGGATTGCGTGTTAACATTCTGGTAAGCTTTGAGCAATGGTCAGGAGGTCTTAGTTGGAAATGCACTTGCGCTTTTTCGACTTTTCAGTCCAAAGATCCCTTTCCATTCTCTCAACATATCTTAAACTTTACACACACCGTGCAATACATGCTGAGGGACAGTTTATCAAGTTTCAGATCTACATAAATAGCAAATCTGGAGATATTGCAATTTTTGTGCTTTTTCCAATGGTACCTGTACATAGTCCGATACTACAAACATTTGCAACCTATCTTAACATTTAAATATTTTGTAGAAATAGTGCTAGATTTTCCCACCCATAGGTAACAGTGTGATAATTTATTCTAAGTAAAATTTTGTAAAAGATATTATTGATAATCCATTTCTTTAGTTTTTTTTTTCTGTAATGTAATTATTTTTCATATTGAATCCAAAAAATTTCTATTTTTGTTTTCCCTTTTCTTTTCTACACGTGTCAGGGTATTCAAATCTAAAATAACAACCGTTATTTACTAAACCAAATTTTTTTTCCAGTACAGTTCTTCAGCATCTATTGGAAGTAATGGACTCTCGATATGACTATTAATATGACCATCATAAGGCAGGAGACTTTTAAGAAAATAGCACCAAATTGGGAACTGCAACTTTGAAAAAACTACACAGTGGCATTACAGTGGGCAACCTTAAGTGAAGGGCTTCCTGATACAGGCATCTGACAGCTTCATCTTCCAGATTATCCATGGAACCAGATCTAGTCTGTAAGTATTTTAATACTCTAGGACCACTTTGTGGTCTCCTTTAACATATTTAATATTTACTTTGAGGTTACGTGTTTTCGAACTTAATTTAAAAGAGAATAAGAATGATAGAAATCTGCTTCTTAATGCATTGCATGGCATCATTTTTAAGCTGATTTTATCTTTTTGTAAGTAGGTATAATTTAATAAAAAAAAGAATGAAGTTATACAATTTTTCAGATTTAGTAATAAGGCACTGCTTGTTTATTTTTTAGAACTGTCAAACTGAAAAGTTACATATTTTCATTTTATTATTTAATTATGTTTAATAAAAACATAGACTAGTACTCTCAGAAAGATAAAGTCAACTCAGATATACATGAGATGTCTGAGATGCATTGCTGGAGCGCATTACTATCATTCTTATACTCTTATGAATTAAGTTATTGCCTTTTTTGTGTGTTTTTCAGAAAATTTTCAAGAAAAAAAGTTATTTCCCTTACACTGGCTGATTGAAAAGGTCTTAAATTGGATATACAATCCCTCAGCATGTATTGCATTGTGTGAGGACATTTTGGTAAACTTTGAGCAAGGGTCTGGTGGTTTTAGTTGGAAATGCACATGCGTCTTTTCGACTTTTGAGTTCAAAAAATACATTGCCATTCTCTCAACATATTTCTAACTTTACACACACCATGCAATACATACTGAGGGATTGTATATCGAATTTGAGATCTAAATATTCAGCAAGTGTTGAGTTAATGCCTTTTTTGTGTGTTTTTTAGGAAAATTTCAAGAAAAAAAGTTATTACCCAAAACTGGCTGATTGAAAAGGTCTGAAATTGGATATACAATCTCTCAGCATGTATTGCATTGTGTGAGGACATTTTGGTAAACTTTGAGCAAGGGTCTGGTGGTTTTAGTTGGAAATGCACATGCGCCTTTTCGACTTTTGACTCCAAAAGATACATTGCCATTCTCTCAACATATTTCTAACATTACATACACCATGCAATACATGCTAAGGGATTGTATATCGAATTTGAGATCTAAATATTCAGCAAGTGTTGTGTTATTGCCTTTTTTGTGTGTTTTTTAGGAAATTTTGAAGAAAAAAAGTTGTTTCCCAAAACTGGCTGATTGAAAAGGTTTGAAATTGGATATACAATCCCTCAGCATGTATTGCATTGTGTGAGGAAATTTTGGTAAACTTTGAGCAAGGGTCTGGTGGTTTTAGTTGGAAATGCACATGCGCCTTTTCGACTTTTGAGTCCAAAAGATGCGTTTCCATCTTTTGGAATCCATCATTCTCTAAACATATTTCAAACTTTACACACACCATGCAATACATGCTGAGGGACTGTTTATCAAATTTTAGATCTAAATAATCAGCAAGTGTGGAGATATTGCAATTTTTGTGGTCTTGTCAAGAAATTTTCAAGAAAAAAATTTATCCTATACTGGCTGATTGAAAAGATTTGAAATTATATATACAATTCCTAAGCATGCATTGTTTTGTGTGTGAACATTCTGGTGAACTTTAAGCGAGGGTCAGGTGGTCTCAGTTGGAAATGCACATGCGCCTTTTCGACTATTGGGTCTAAAAATCCCTTTCCATTTTCTACAAATATCTTAAACTTCACACATACTATGTTATACATGCTGAGGGATTATATATCAGATTTCAGATCTAATTAATCAGTAAGTGTGGAGATACTGCATTTTCTGTGTGTTTTTCAAGAAATTTTCAAGACAATAGTTATTTCCTCCATACTGGGAGATTGAGTAGATAATCGTCTATTCAATAAGCCCTCTTTAAAAATGTTAATAATTTTTTTCATGACTGTACAAATAAATGTGTTTGAAGTTCTGAACGTTCACGGTGAACGAAATATCGAAAATTTTCAAATTCGGTTTTTTTGTTATTATCTCTTAGAGATATGCATAAAACATCTACAAACTGCAAAATAAGTTATTTCCAAAGCGATTATCCCCCAAATCATCCCTAAAACCACCCCGACTAGACAATAAATGACAAAAAAAATTGGTACCATGAGAGTTTATTAATTTAAGACAAATTTATGACTGATATTTCTTCGAGATGCTTTCCTAGCATTGTCAAAAAATTGGCGATATGAAATTCGAACCGGATCCTTTCGCTTGGGGGTGCAATGGGGCTAAAATATCGGAAAACACACGAAAAATACGGATAAAAAAATCATGTCTCGTGAGTTTATTCATTTGAGACAAATTTTATGGCTGATATTTCTTCGAGATGCTGCCCTAGCATTGCACAATAATTGGCGATATGAAATTCGAACCGGATCCTTTCGCTTGGGGGGTGCAAAGGGGCTAAAATAGCGGAAAATACACGAAACGTACCGAGAAAAAGTCATGTCTCGTGAGTTTATTAATTTAAGACAAATTTTATGACTGATATTTCTTTCAGATACTGCCCTAGCATTGAAAAAAATTTGCGATTTGAAATTCGAACCGGATCTTTTCGCTTGGGGGGTGCAAAGGAGCTAAAATAGCGGAAAATACACGAAAAATATATACGGCGAAAAAATAATGTCTCGTTAGTTTATTAATTTAAGGGGGTGTCAAACTCAATTTTTACCGACCGAGCAAAAAATATATTGTTTTTAGTAGAAAAAAAAATATAACGATATATGAAAAATCATGAGTGCATTGCCCTCCGTAATTACATGATTAATCATTCTGCAAAATGACAAGTCAATATTCAAAAGCGTCTAAGAATGGCATTTGAACGAAAATTTCGTTCAAATGCCATTCTTAGATGCCTTAAAATATCGACGTAAAACTTTGCACAATGATTCATAATGTCATTACGGAGGGCAATGCACATGATTTTGCATAACATTTAAAAAAAAAAAATAGATTTTTGTACCATATGGGTAATATGTATCATCGCGATATTCGCTAGTTGGCGACGGCAGCGACGGCAGGGGCGGAGGAGGGGCCAGCGGCCAGCGGCCTTGCCCGTGTGTCTGTACGCGCATGCGCTGTAGGCTGCCGCACAGCTGAGCACTGAGCTGCGTCGACGTGTCGTCGAGTGTTCATACGTTACACCGCGTCGCGGTCGCGAACTGTCGTACATCTTAACCCCAGACTAACGTAGTACGTCAACACCCGGTCGTCCTGCCGACGATCCCTCCTGGGGTGGGTTCGTCGTTCCTGTGCCTGCCTGCGAGCTGTTTCTTTCTCCCCGTCTTCAATCGTTCACTCTCTGCTCCGGAAAAAGCTATAGTCGGGTTAGGTTATAGCTTTCGCGTATGGACTAACGACGTATGTTTGTGCGTGGATTTGTTGGCATGCTAATGGGTAGGTGTTTATAATTCTTATTTTTTCAAAGTCAATGAGATTGAGATATGGAAAAAGGATTGAATGAAGACTATTTTTTTTCAGTTTGCATAAAGATAAGGATTTGAAGAAGTATTTGACATTTTTTGAGAGATAAAACAAGAGAGAGCTCCAACATGTCAATAAATAGGAGCACTTGTGATGTTCTATTATCTGTAGTAGATGACATAGAATTAATAGCTAAGAAGCTGATTGAGAATATTATAGCCCAGAAGCACATGAAACTTTCTACCACCGAACACACGAATCTCATAGAACTACGTGTTAGGAAGGACAAGGAGTTTAAGACAATTTTGGTTAAGGCTGATGAGCAAGCCAAAATTAATTTGAAAATGGAAGCATTGAAAGCAGAAGTAGATCGTCAAGATCAGGATATTCAACAGTTGCAGCGTCAGCTCAAGGAAGCTGAACAGATACTTGCTACTGTGATCTATCAAGCTAAACAGAAACTGCCATCCATTGTAAGGGCAAACAAAAGACCTGTGGCTTCCGAAGAGCTTATCAAGTTTGCTCATAGAATAAGTGCATCAAATGCCATATGTGCGCCACTTGCTTGGCAACAGGGTGATCCTAGAAGGCCATATTCTACAGACATTGAGATGAAACTATGCTGTCTTGCTCGTTTGAATGATCTCCCTCTGAATGCACAGATGGTGGGGCCTCATTCCAACCTTTCAAAAGATTTGCAATAGAGTCCCTCCTGGAGCAGCAGCGCCGGCTGCACGAGGAGCGTATGTGCATGCGCTTCAGGCTGCAGAACACCTGCGTCGTCGATGTAACACAAATAGAGGATGCACTTGCATTATGGGAGAAATTAAAAACAGTGCAAAGAAGACACCAGATCAAGGAGAAGAGGTCGAGGACTCACTAGGCAATGTTGTAAATAGGAAAACATGAGGATTCAGAGACAAGGTCTTCTGTAAAAGGGTTTTTATTTTTTTTTATTCCTTTATAGTTTATGAATATTATGGAGTCTTAATTTGTAATCTTACAAAATACTTTTTGTGCATGAAATTGAAAAAAAAACTAAAAATATAGTTTTTGTAAAGTATGGTTATGTTTACAAAATAAGTCTCCTTTCAATAGGGATTCTAGAATTATCATTCTGATAAAGAAACTTATAAAATTGTTTTTGGGAAGGCATTTTGTACACTTTTGAATTTTTTTTAATTCAAATGTGAAAAATAACATGGTGCGATTACTAATTTTTTTGGTGCGAACTTAATTTTTTATCTTGAGTTATCTAGATCAAGAAGCAATGTACACTTATAAATAGATTTCTCACTTTTGATAGCTTCTTTTTGCACTATGTATTTAGTATGAAATTTCTAGTAGAGCTAGCCTCACCTTAAGCAGTGTCTTTATTCATCAATAAATTTTTTGTATGGTAAGTCGGATATCTGAAATTGATTGAGAAACCCCATATAAAGAAGTTTGAAATCATGGTTACTAATGTGATGACAGCTGTGTTAATATTGATGCTAGCATTCAGTTATGTATAGATATTATTTATATATAGTTTATGGTTATGGTATCTGTACATAGGTTCGTTTCTATTTTTGTCGTAATTTCTATTTTTGTCTTGTTTTCCCGGCAAAAGATACCAGGTTGATAGAAAATTTTTTGATTTTCCTTTTTTTTCTACACTTGTCAGGGTGTTCAAATATAAAATAACCACCATAATTTACTAAACCAAATTTTTTTCTCAGTACAGTTCTTCATCATCCAATAAAACAGGAGCTATTTTAATTAAATAGCACCAAATGGGGAACTACAATTTTCAACAACGGCATCACAGTGGGTAACCTTGAGTGAAGGGCTTCCTGAGACACGCAGCTTGACAGCGTCATCTTCTTGCAGATTATCCATGGAATCTGATCTGTAGTAGGTATTTATTTTAATATACTGTAACGACTTTGTGGCCTGTTGTTAGAGAAATTGTTTTTTCAGTAATCTACCTTTCGACAATTGCTACAACTTCATTTTTTTTGTTTCAGGGTTTTCATTATCCTTCGAGAAAAAGCAGCACCTATATAGAGCCCACCTGTCAGATTTAACAGGTGTACTCATTATTCAGTGTTGTTGATGTTTATTTTGAGGTGCTGTGTTTTAGTACTTAATTTAAAAAGAATGAGAATCATAGAAATCCGCTTCTATAATGCATTTCAGACATCGCATGTTTAAAGCTGCTTTCATCTTACTGACAGTAGGAATAATTTAATGAAAAAACAAATTTAGTTATGCAATTTTTAGGATTTAGTTGAGGCACTGTTTGTGTATTTCTTAGAATTGTCAGACTGAAAAGTTACATATTTTCATTTTTTTATAAATTATATTATGTATATTTTCAGAAAGATAATCAACTAAAAAATACATGCGATGTCTGCGATGCATTAATGAAGCGGATTTTTATCATTCTTACAGTCTTTTCGATTAAGTACGGACACATCATCTGAAAGTAAATATCGATTACATTGAATGGCCAATACACCTGCTATATCTGATAAGTGGCTTTTTCATCGTAGGAACAAGATGACTTTTCTTGTCGAGTTCTCAATTTTGGCCTTATAGTGTAGTGTAGTGTAGTGAGTGTTGTCAAAAGATCTATAAATCTATGCTCAGGCCTGCTGTAACAGATATGTTCACAAAATGCAAGGCATCCAATATTTAAATTAAGATTGCATAGTTGAGCAATAAATCTAAGAACAGGTACAAATTGTGAAAAAGTTATTTTAACCTGTGAAATTCAGTTTGATTTGTAGTAATTAATGAATAATGAGGTGGTTTACCTATTATCAACTACCACCAAGTTCAGATTTCATAAGAGAAAATACATTTAATTAAATTTGCTGAATTTACAACTTGAAAAGACAAATTAATCCTGTTCCTATAATATAAAAGCCACCAGTTAGATTTAGCAGGTGAACTCATTATTCAGTGTAGTTGATATTTACTGTAAGGTGCTGTGTTTTACTACTTCATTAAAAAAAGTATGAGAATGATAGAAATACGCTTCTATAATGCATTTCAGGCATCGCATGTATTTTTAACCTGATTTCATCTTACTGTAAGTAGGTATATAATTTAATGAAAAAAAAATTTAGTTATGCAATTTTCCAGATTTAGTTGATGCACTGCTTGTGTATTCCTTAGAAGTGGCAGATTGAAAAGTTACATATTTTCATTTTTTTATTAAATTATATTATGTATACTTTAAAAAAGATAAAGTCAACTAAAAAACTTCTCTGTCCTTTGACAGAAACGTAGCTTCTCTGTTCTCTCTCCGCTACCAATTTATTCATGTTTTAATTCTTCTTTATATTGCCTAGGACGAAGAGCTCCTGTAGACGACATCACGACGCCTCAAACTGTTGCTGTTACCGGATTTTTTTTTTTTTTTTTTTTATTGGGATCAGGTGGTGGAGGCATCTTTTTTATCTGGACATGGGCAACCTCTGAAGATTTTGGAAATATTTTCTGGTGAGTAGTTTGCTGTAAAAAGGTTTTCATCATACCCCGGCCGAAAGTGCTCCAAAACATGCGCGTTTTGCGGCCGGGAAGTTGCACATTACAGTCACATGTTTTTAGCATACGACGTGACTATAACCTGCAAATTTCCGGCTGCAAAACATACATATTTCGGCGCCCTTTCGAGCCAGGGTATGATGAAAAATAGTATACGCACCTCGGCCGGAAAGTAGAATATCATATTCGCGTGTTTGCCTCGGCTTCGCCTCGGACGGCAATCTACACGCGAATGTAATATCCTACTTCCCGGCCTAGGAACGTAATATACTATTACTGCTTTACTTTACAGTTGGTATCTATCCTGCCACTATTCCTTCCCTTTCACAGGAGCGTGGCTTCTCTATGCTCCTTCCGCTACTCATTTATTCATGTTTTAATTCTTCTTTATATTGCCTAGGGCGAAGAGCTCCTGTAGACGACATCACGACGTCTTGAGCTGTTATTGTTACCGGATTCTTTTTACTGGGATCAGATGGTGAAGGTATGTGTTTTATGTGGACATCGGCAACCTCTGAAGTTTTTGGAAAAATTTTCTGGTGAGTAGTTTGCTGTAAGAAGGTTTACGCTTTACTTTATAGCTGGCATCTATCCTGCAACTATTCCCTTCCCTTTCACAGGAGCGTGGCTTCTCTGTGCTCCTTCCGCTACAAATTTATTCATGTTTTAGTTATACTTTATTATTGCCTAGGGCGAAAATCCCCACTATACCACATCACGACGTCTTGAGCTGCTGCTATCGCGGTTTTGCTATATCATCGGCCGCGTTCACTTGCCGCTTTCTATAGTAAGGAGGTGGGATTCTGTGAGGGGTACGGCACATTCTTCAAGTACGAAATTAATTAGTCGCATCTTGTCACAAAAACCAACGGAGCGCATCATCTAGACTCCATTATCAGTCACCTGGAACGCGAAGACCTCACATCCGATCTGTGCCGATACCTGGACACAAAAATCTACAGAGCGCATCACCTACACCATCATCAGCCGCCTGGAACAGCTAGACCTGGTAATCGAGCTGTCCCGTCACCTGGCCACAAAAACCTACGGAGCGCGCACTACCCGAACTCCATAATAAGACGCCTGGAAAAGCTAGAACTCGTAATCGAGCCGTCCTGACATCTGCATACAAATATCTACGAAGCGTATCTCCTACACTCATCGGCCACCTACTATCACCTACTATCATCTTCCACCTGGAATAGCTAGAACTCGCAATCAAGCTGTCCGTCGCCTGGGCACAAAAACCTACGGAGCGCATCATGTATACTCCATCGGCCACCTTGAACGCCTAGACTTCGCATCCGATCTGTGCCGACACCTGGAAAAATCTACAGAGCGCATCAGCTACACTCCATCATCAGCTGCCTGGAACAGCTAGACCTGGTAATTGAGCTATCCCGTCACCTCGCCACAAAAACCTACGGAGCGCACTACCCAGACTCCATAATAAGACGCCTGGAAAAGCTAGAACTCGCAATCGAACCGTCATGACACCTGGATACAAAATTCTACGGAGCGCATCACCTACACTCTATCATCGGCGACCTGGAACAGCTGACCTCGCAATCGAGCCGTCCCGTCATCTGGGCATCAAAACCTACGGAGCGCACTACCAGGACTCAATCATCAGCCGCCTGAAAAAGCTAAACTTGGTAATCGAGCAGCCACGTCACCTGAACATAAAAATCTACGCAGCGCTTCATATAGACTCCATCATCGGTCAACTTGAACGCGTAGACCTCGCATCCGATCTGTGAAACCTACAAAGCGCACTATAAACGATATCGCGACGCCTTCAGTTGCTGCTGTCGCTGTTCTGCTGTGTACATAATCAGCCGCGTTCACTTGTTGCTCTCTATGGTAAACAGTTACCAGTCTGCGAAAAATAAGGCAGATTCGAGTAAGTTGATAATCTGTCACAATTGTCTTGCTCGTTTTGTACTATGGAACAAGCTCACTTTTTTACGGGTATCCATTTTTAGGATTGCAGTTGCAATCGTGAATAAATTGACTAACCTGCATCTCACTATAATAAGACATGTGTATAGGCGAAATATGCATGTCTTTATAATAGAACGTGCGTATAGGCGAAATACACAAAATTATTTATTATAAAATGCGTATAGGCGAAATGCGCACAATTAGTAACACTGAAAAGTGCGTATAAGCGAAATACGCATATGTCTTTATAATAGAACATGTGTATAGGCGAAAAACACAAAATTATTTATTATAAAATGCGTATAGGCGAAATGCGCACGATTACTAACACTGAAAAGTGCGTATAAGCGAAATACGCATAATTATTTATAAAAGAAATACACAAAATTTTTTATAAAAGACAATGCGTATAGGTGAAATACGCACAATTATTTGTAATAAAAATGCGTATAAACGAAATACGCATAATTATTTATAAAAGAAATACACACAAAATTTGTTATACAAGACGATGCGTATAGGCAAAATACGCACAATTATTTGTAATAAAAATGCGTATATGTGAAATACGCACTATTAATAACAATAAAAAATTCGTATATGCAAAATACGCATCATTATTTATAATAGGAAATACGTATACGCGAAATACGTACAATTGTTTATAATAAAAAATGCGTATAGGCGAAATACGTAAATACTGATTTGAACAATAGAAAATACAGATAGATGTGTATTATTATTACAGTATAATAATACTACAGATGTTTAATATTCTTGAAATATGTAGCGCCATCTATGTTAAAATCTATTACGATTTTCCAGAGATGGCGCTTGTGTCATATTTCATGAATAGTATGTACTTCCTACTTTACCGACCTATGGGTCGGTCAAATCGCAGAATTGAGTTTGACACCCCCTTAAGCCAGAATTAAAAAACATCTGTAATAGTAATAATCTGACCATGATCAATTCAATCTCCAATAAATTCTCTTACATAATTAGATTAGGAAAAGACAAATATCACAAAAATGAAAAATCTCATGTTGTATGTAAGATCAATTGTTGTGATTGTGATGCGTCTTACGTAAGACAAACATCTCGAAAATTAATTGTAAGAAGTAAAGAACATGCGAGCGACTGCAAATTTAAGAGGGATAAATCAGTTTTACACGAACACATTACGAATACAAATCATCAAATTGATTTTAATAATATCAAAATTTTAGATCAAGAACAAAATTTATATAAAAGATTGTTATCAGAAAGGCTCCATATACACTCACAACACAATAGTTTAAATAGACAGCTTGACACTAATTTTTTAAAGGGTGATTATAAAAGTTTTATCAATAACAATAAGTTGTTATAAGTTATATTCATTTTTGGACGATCAGAATAATAATACTTTTTATACATACGCGGTCTAGTCATCGTTACTTAATAGCTTGTCAGTACACACTTTTTTTACACACACACAGGTACATACTTTACCATAAATACGACGAATCTGCTTACGTTGCTTCACATTGACTAGTAGTCACTTATAGTATCTACTTGTAGTATACTTTAATACGATAGAGTTTTGGTAAGATTCGAAAAATACGAAGTCATAGATTAAGTGTTCTTTGTTCCTGAATAAATTTGTGTTTTATTTGTATTTTTTAGACCTTGATAAGGGGCGGAATAAAACCGTTCGAAATGTTGGACATATAAGTTTTGTCTTTATTCTTTAACCTGGGCAGTAGAACCGTTAGCGGCCTATTCCTTAGTATCTCTTGTATATAGACCACTGGCGGGATACGCCTGGAAGTAGGACAGGAAGAGTCGTACTGGTAATGAGAATACATGGAGTTAAAAAAAAGGAAATTCAGTTTGTTGTCACGTTCGCGACTCTTACTCATACTTCTTTGTACCTGCTGCTGCCTCATTCTCAGACTCCCACTGCGACCATTCAAGGTTTTACTTCAGTTCATTAAATTAAATTTTTTAATAGAGAAATATGACATAACACTTTAAATGAACTTATTGTTTACAGGAAGCTATAAATTATGCTGTTAAAAAAGATAATTAAAAAGAATAACAATGAAAATGTTCAAGATTTTGTTTTAGCTGTGGAAAGTGTTGGGCGTCAATCAGTATTTGGTTATGCAGGAGAAAATAAATCTCTTTTCTTAAAGATAACAGTTGCTCTACCAAGATCAATTGCTCCTTGCCAAAGATTACTGAAAACTGAGATTATTTATCAAGCTTTAAATCATAAGTATACAGCTTTTGAAAGTAATATTCATTTTGATATTAGGTTAGTAGAAACAAAATTTTATTTTTCAATGTCATTTTAAAATAACATCTATATTGATAATAAGTATTTTAATTAATACAATAGATTTATGGCTGACATGCTCATGGTAGGGTGTTCATGGATATAATTACCTGAGGTAAGAGAGCATTTTCAAGTTTTGTAGATAAAGATAAATTCATATTTTTTACCTAATTCTTCCAATTTTAGGCCTTTTACAGAGCCTGAGACAGATTCTGCCATTTAAATTGCTATAGTTGGATGTCAAAACGTAGTGGATATCAATGTTTTATTAGGTATAATACAAAAAAATTGGAAAAATCTTATCGTAGTTTCTGAAATACTTTATAAACATGGACAGGTATAGTTGATAGTCTTTAATAAACTCAAGTTTATGTTATCTACTGAGCAACAATCAACAAAATGGATCAAACATTAGAAGCTGCATTAGATGGATCCAAAGGAGCTGTAGATTTTGATAAAAATGAGCAACATAAGCAAGCTGTTTATTATTATGGAGTTGCAATTAAACTCCTAAGAGAATTATCAACGGTTTCTGATTTAGCTGAAAAATGTACAGAATATCAAGACAGAATAATTGAGTTAAAAAAAATTGGTATGTGTAGTATGAAATTAAAATATTTATATTTAGTACAAAATTTTTTATGAAATTAATTATAAAGTTAATATCAATTTTCTACTAAATTATAGTTTTAGAAGAAGAAACAAAAAAATATGAATCACAAAAATCCACTGAAAATGAAATTCAAAGAAGTAAATTTTTACTTCACCAAGCACTTGATGCTGATGAAGCTCGTTTTAAAGAAGGGGCTATAAAATTATATACAAATGCAGCAGAAATTGGTTTAAAAGCAGTAAGTAAACTGTGCAGGTAAAAAATGTTCGAATTTTAATTGACATATTTTTTAGAAAGCTACATGTGTTGAGAGTGAAAAGACAAAAGTAACAAATCTTGTTCGACATGCTTTGGATAGAAATGAGTCTCTAAAAAGAATTAAAAAAGATGAAACTGAAACTGTTTTACCTAACTTGTCATCCATTCCTGAAACAGATCTTCCAATAGATAATGATATTTCTGTAACTCTTCAACAAAATGATAGCATAACATAATAAAAATATCAAGTAAATAGTGTAGTATCCTTCTGTTTATTCTGTTAATGAATATTATACAGCACCAGAAACCCCAACAAGGCCTCCTTTACACAGAGGTAGCAGTGTTCATCTCAAAGTCACTGGAGGCAGTTCAAACTATACAGAAGAAGAAAAAAGAGTGTCGATAACGTAGCTCCCATATAAATGACCATGAATTTGTGCCTTTTGTGGATGTTCATTTAGCAGAAAGATTCCAGTATGCAATCTCATTTACTGATAAAGATGGTTTATTAGAGTTGTCACCAAAGCAAAAGCCAGATTTTGCTCGTTGAAGTCGTCCAGATGAATTATTTTCAGAACCAAAAATGGTAATGGGGCACATAGTAGACTACTACAGTATAAAACAAACAGTAGGTACATTTTTTTATTTAATGACTTATGAAAGTTATTTTCTATATGTAAATTATAATTAAAAATAATCATTTAGCTTGTATCTGACTGCTCATTTGTTGCATCTCTAGCAGTCAGTGCTCAATACAAGAAAAAGTTTGGTCGAAGACGTATTACTTCCATTATATATCCAAAAAATAAAAATAAAGAACCAATTTATAATCCATTTGGTAAGTTGAAAACAAATGCCAATTTTCTATAGAAAATAATATAATCTTTTATGATAGGGAAGTATATGATAACGTTGCATATTAATGGTATTCCAAGAAAGGTTGTGATAGATGATCTCCTATCTGTAAGCCGTTACAACCAATTGTTATGTTCATACTCAAACAATCGAGGAGAACTATGAAATTCATTGTTAGAAAAGGCACAAATGAAAGCAATGGGAGGGTATGACTTTCCCGGCTCTTATAGTGTAAGTATCTAATGAATATTATAAAAATATGTCACAGAATATAAACATGGAAAAATGGTATTATTTTAGAATATTGATTTACACGCTCTTACTGGCTGGATAGCAGAAAGATGGGCAATAAGACCAAATGAACCTGACTTTAATGTCACGTCGAGCACGACTGACCGCTACTTTCGACACCCGTGCTACCATCTATCCTTACCACCCTACAACCTTTTTTCCTTAATGTTACCATGAGTCCTATTTCCTGTCAGTAATGCCACCTAGTAGCAACTGGGTTACCTACGAGAGCCACAGTTCGCATGATAACAAATCCTACCTTACCCGTATCTTTACCGCTTATCGATCCAACCTTTGTCCTTGGCACGCGCCACATTTGAACCCGAGTAACCTTATCCCCCCACCCGAACCTTTGCCACCCCATGCATAGATGAGATACCCTACACTCCCCTATCTTTGTATCTGCCCTAGATAGAAGCGCGGGTATAAAAGTCGCATCGCGCCTCCACTCGAGGCAGAAGCTTTTGTTCATTTTGTTTCGTAGGGCGAAGCCCTTGTCACTCGCTAATTTAAATTGTAACTTGGACTTAGAATAATTTCGACTAATTTATCGTATTCGGACTTAGAATATTTTTGAGCCGAATTTACTTAGAATATTTTCGAGCCGAATTTACTTAGAATATTTTCCGTGTGAAATTAACTTAGAATAATTATCAAGCGTCTCTGATTGTAGTCTCGCGAATAATTATTGATATTATATCTCGACTACAATCAGTGTGTAACAGTTTAACGTAACTTAATGTAATTAATAAACAATACATAATTGCATTTTTTGAGTGTACGATCCTATCCTTCTGCCATTTGAATTGCCTGCTGCGCTTGGGTCCTGAGACTACTGAGGGCTAACTGAGAGAACCAGCCAACCGCAACCGCCCTAAATTAAGTAACTCTGTAGATCGCTATCCTTTATCTTTTTTCTGTCTCTCTAATTCTTCGCTGACTCTGACGTTTGCCGCTTTATGAATTTCGCGCATTAGCATTGTTTATTTTGGTAGTCCGATTAGCTATTTTCACGCGTTCCTACTCCCGTCGTTATTACGTGTAGGTGTAAACCGAAACTGGAACATTTATCGCGCTTACTTTACCGTTTTCGCGATATTGTAACACGGACGTTACAATTGGGGGCCCACTTCCGGGATAAAAGTGAAAATAGTGAAATTTTTTTTTTTTTATACATACATACCACAGTTATAAAAATTTTTTTTTGCTCTTCGTTTCTTGCGATCAAAAGAAAAATATAAATAAATTATTAGAATGGCAGCTTCAAACGGTGCGGTCGCTAGGAATTCAGAAGCAATGGAGATTTTGCGGAAATACCTTAGTTTAGTGGAACCTACGTTAGTAACGGCTACGCTCAATGAGTTAGTAGCAGTGTTCAGGGCTAGATATCAATCGGCATCGGAAGTAAATCCGGAAAGAATTCGGGATGTTAAGAAGTTGCAGTTATCTCTCGCAGAAACCGCGGATAGGGCGTTAGTTGAAAAAATTTGTCAAGATGAAATCATGATAGACATTTTACGCGAATTTATGCATCACAATATTGGTGTTATTGAAATTATGGAAGTAATCTCGAGCGTAGATAAACATTTGATTACCGAAAAACTTCCGGCTCTAATCAAATCCAATCAAGAATTAACGGAAGACGGTGAAGCTACGCAGTATATATATGGGCGCTGCCCGTAGCTACGCAAGCGCACGTCTCGGCGCCAGCCGCGAACCCATTGGCTAGCGCACGGCCGGCCACGCCCCAAGTTTCACAAAATCAATATAGACCGCGATCGCACAGTCCCGCAGTGGCGCAATCGAATCAAATCAATAATTTTGTTAAACTTTGCAATTATTGTAAAAAAGAGGGACACTGGAAGAATGAATGCCAGGTATTGGAAATAAAATATAGACAAAAATTACAACGTGAAGCGGTAAATGCGAACAGCCCCGCGGCACAGGGCGCGACCTGGGGGCAATCAGAAAGCGCGCGCCCACCCCAATCAAACACAAATCAGAATTAAAATTTGCGCGTAAGTCCATCTTGTTGAGTATAAATAGTAAGTCACCTGTAATAGAAATGCCATTTGAAAATTATCAGGTATCGCTCAAATTAATGTTAGATACGGGAGCAGGCCCGTCCTTGCTTAAAATTAGTAAAAAACCTAGTAAAGCCATTGTTTTTGAAAACGAAATTCTTGAACTTAAGGGTATTACTAAGGAATCGATTAACTCGCGCGGGAAAATATCCTTGATTTTCCGCGATTTAACATTGTATTTCCATTTGGTTCCTGACGATTTTCCTATTGAAGAGGACGGGTTAATCGGCCGCGAAATGTTAAGAAAATACGGGGTAAAAATTAATTATGAAGAGAATTTTTTGGAAATCGCTTCTCACGAAATCAGTTTACGCTGCACGAGTAGTGTAGATATCGCGCGGCCAATAAACAAAAAGTGTGTAAGTTTGGCACGAGCCGAACGATATAAGGAAGTAACGCAGGGTACGATGTGGGGGGATGAGCACAATTCCGGACGCGGACACGCGAAAAATCCCGTTGCAACTGCTCGGCCGGACAAATCCAGTGTTGTTTTAGGCGAGTGTAGCACTCGCAACGTTTGTAGCGATTTACCTGCTTCGCATGAGAAAGTTATTTCAGATGTTTGTTTTTCTTCTCTTAAAAGTATTGAAATTTGTACCGAGCACGTCTTCGAAAAAATTGATTTAAAAAATAAAATTGATGAAAACAAAAATTTGAATTTGAAATTTGAAAAAACTAGTGATTTGGAAAGTAAAAATTGTGAAAGCAAAATTTTGAATTTGAACTTCGAAAAAACTAGTGATTCGGAAAATAAAATTGGTAAAAACAAAAATTTGAATTTGAACCTTGAAAAAGCTAGCAATTTGAAAAATAAAATTTGCAAAAACAAAAATTTGAATTTGAAATTTGAAAAAACTAGAGAATTGAAAAATGAAATTTGTGAAAATAAAAGCTTAAACTTGAAAGTTGATAAAAATAAAGATTTGGAAGTTAAGCATTGTAAAATTAGAAATCGATTAGTTACAATAGCTAAAAAGCAAAATTTGAGAACTAAGCTTGGTAAAAATAAAAGTTTGAAAGGAAAAGTGGACAGAATTATATTTGGAAATAATTTAGTTAGTGAGGAAACGTTAAATGATAGCGTACCTCAGCAGAATTTGAATTTGTTAAATAAAAATTGGGAAAATAGAGTTAGTGAAGATCTTCTTGTAAAAAATTTGACTAAGTTAGAAAGTAATGTTAATAAATGTGTTTTGGTAGAAAATAAGAAAAATTTGGAAATTTTAACTTGTAAAAATAGTATGGGTGTCAGTGCTTTGAATAGAAATAAAAGAAAAGTAAATTTTGTGAGTAATAAAATAAGGACTTTTACGTGTATTAAGTACAAGCATGAAACTTATAAAAGGACTAAGATTAAAAGGAATAGTTTTACCAAAATTAGTAATTTACTAAGTCGCCAAAAGTTGTCATTGAGCAACAATATAGAGAAGGGCGGAAGTAATAAATTGACCAGGGCGTTGTCGTATGCTTTAGTCCGAGAGGATTTTCAGCTGGCACACCTTATTGAGGGGCCGCAGATCAAGTTTGGAAAGCTAGCCTACTTGCAAAATTCGAGATGCGCCACGTTATTACGCTTATACGCTAACGCTTTGTTTGTTATTTGTTGCACCACTATACCTATTTTTAAGAAAATGAGAGAGTATCGCGTGACGGACGACTAGGTGACCTCTGACATGTTATGTGCTTTACGACAATTGCTGCATGAAATTAAAAGAAATATAAATGGAGTAGTCTGGTCAGTATGGAAGCATAGGCCGCACCTTCCGTACTTAAGTAGACAAACTAGGGTAGATAGGCGGAGCCATAAAATAGAGGAGCCACGCGCCCATCAAATTATGTGCATGTCGGACACGGTTTTCCTTTTAGGAAATAAGAGTGTGACTAAATTGAAAGAGCTTTTACGACTTAAGCATTTGTCGCCTAATCAATTATCCGAGATTGAGTCACTCCTTGTGAAATATTCGGATCGATTCTATTTAACGGGAGATATTATGCCCGCGACTAATGTAATTGAACATGAGATACCTACAACAACGAATATTCCAATTAGAATTAAAAAATTTAGACACCCACCTATTTTGAAAGAAGAGATCAATAGGCAGGTAAAAGAAATGTTGGAGAAAGGCATCGTCGAGCCTTTGACAAGCGCCTACTCGGCGCCGGTGTTCTGCGTTGACAAAAAACCGGGACCCGACGGCAAGAAAAAATTTCGGGTAGTAGTAGACTTTAGAAAGTTAAACGCCATTATACCCGATTACAATCATCCGGCTCCGAATATAGCGGATATTTTGGATTAACTCGGTGATGCCAAATTTTTCTCAGTTTTCGATTTATACGCGGGTTATCATCAAATTAAAATTAAAGCTGAGGACAGAGAAAAAACAGCTTTTCCTTGTGAGCTCGGTTTATTTCATTTTGTGAGATCACCTTTTGGATTAAAAACAAGCGCACCGGTATTTTTGTCACTCGTTCTTAAAGTAATTGCAGGTATGAAAAACGTGGTTCATTTTTTGATGATATTTGCGTGTACTCTAAAACTTTTAACGAGCATATACAAAACAATCGAGAAATTATTTGAAAAACTGCGCCATGCTAATTTAGTTTTGCAACCGGAAAAATGTGAGTTTCTTAAATCGGAAATTAATTATTTGGGACATATAATTAGCAGCGACGGTTTACGCCCGGACACGGAAAAACTAAAAGCAGTTAAAGAATTTCCAGTGCCTAGAAGTCAGAAAAGTATTAGAAAATTTTTAGGGCTAGCTGGTTATTATAGGCGATTTATTAATGGCTTTGCACGAATTGCCAAGCCTTTAACAGACCTTCTTAGAAAAGAACAACTTTTTGTTTTGGATGAGAGCGCGCAAACAGCATTTGAGACTCTGCGCGATAAGTTATGTAAACCACCGGTTTTAGCGCATTCGAATTTCGAAGAAAAGTTTTTAGTAACTATCGACGCTAGCGGGTACGCGATCGGGGCAGTTTTATCGCAAGGAGAAATCGGAAAAGATCGTCCCATAGCCTTTGTGTCGCGCGGGATGAATCAAGCAAAAAGGAATTATTGTACGTTTTCAAAAGAAGCATTAGCAATCGTATACGCTATTACACAATTCAGACCTTACTTATACGGGAATAAATTCACTTTAATTACCGATCACAGGCCACTAGTTTGGTTAAATAATCATAATGATCCAGGATCTAGAGTCACGCGTTGGCGTTTAAAACTATTAGACTATCAATTCGACGTACTCTATAAGAAAGGTGAATTAAATCTGAATGCGGACGCACTTTCGCGCAACCCGATTTCGGAAAAGGTATGCGTAGCTACACAAGTCGGCATAGGGGGAGAGGGGCGCAATCCTGTCGCTGGCCCTGAGCCGACCCTGAAGCAGCAAAGCCAGAAGGGGGACGGCGCGCCTACCTTGCATGCAATGGCCACGCGTAAGCGTGCGGGCCGCCAGGCCGGTGAAAATTATAAGCAAGCCATTAAAGCTCTCGCGCCGCCTAAAAGAAATGTAGCTCCCGCAGTCGAAGAGGTTCAGGAATGCGTGTCCCTTGTCGAAAATAAGGAGGCGTCTGCGTCTCTTGTACCACAAACTGCGGATAGCAATAAAAAAGAAACGCTACACAGACCAATCTCGCCATCTGTCTCAGCGTTCGCGCCCGAGGAAAGTGAGCAAACGGTTATGTCAGGAGAGCTCGTCTGCGGCGAAGCATCCGGGCGCGACAACATCTCGGCGTTTAAAGATCCCTTTCCCGACATGACTTCCGGGAACGAGGACGCGGTCAACGAAAAAAGTATCGCGCCGAAAACGGTCAGTCCTCAAGACAATATAATCTATTGTAGAGAGAAACTGTTTATGAGGAAGGATAGTTACATTTATTTTGTAAGCACTGACGGAGACCCACTCGATGAGGGGTCTAGGCAATTAAAGGATTTAGGGAAGCTTCCGCGTTTCGAGAGTTTAGTAACGGGAAAGCCCAAAACCATTAAGGCCAATAAAAAAATGCATTTTGTATTACCGCTTAGGGGCAAAAGTAAAAATAGCTTATGAGGTACCTTAGAAATTTTGACACAATTATTTACCAAGGTAGCCAAATTGTTAGACATTAACCAAATTGTTTCTTTTAGTATGGCTAGAAGCAGTAATATCGAAAATGTTGAGTTTAAAGACATTTTGGCCTGTTTAAGACGTGAATTCGGTAATAATAGTGTTAAAATAATTATTTGCCGTGGACTCATACAGCACCCGGAGCCGAGTAATAATTCACGAAGCTCATTGTTCGGTGGCGGGTGGGCACAAAGGAGTAACGAAAACTATAATAAAATATAAATATCAGTGGGAGCATGTAAACGAGGACATACAAGCCTTCATTCAAAAATGCGTTCCTTGCCAGCTTAAAAAATTAGTTCGGGTCAAAACAAAACACAAAATGATTATAACAGACCACCCTTGTATTCCATTTTTCACGGTTAATTTCGATATTGTAGGACCGTTACCGAGAACCAAAGACGAATCCGAGTACATTTTAACTATGCAGGATCAATTTACAAAATTTTCGGTGGGAGTCCCTTTAAAGGACCAAACTGCTATTACTGTAGCAGACGCCTTTATTAAACGCTTTATCTGTACCTTCGGCGCACCACAAGCTATGCTTACTGATCAAGGCACCAATTTTCTTAGTAAATTAGTTAAGCGCGTTGCAAAACGATTTAAAATTAAGCAAGTAAAAACTACCGCTTTTCACCCTCAATCTAACGGCTCTTTAGAGCGCTCGCACTCGCCACTTAGTGAATTTTTGAAAATGTTTGCCACTAAACATTTAGATTGGGATGAGTGGGTTGAGTTAGCAATGTTTAATTTCAATACGGGCAAACATGAAGGAACCCAACACACTCCGTTCGAGATAGTGTTCGGGCGCCTGGCGAGAGTGCCCTCGAGCGACCCCTTAGGGCCGGAGGATTTATTGCCTACTTACGCAGGGTACATGACAACTTTGGTTGAGAGGCTCGGTTTTCTTCGAGAAAACGCACAAGAGAAGCTATTGTTAGCTAAACAAAGGGCCAAGGAATATTATGATAAAAAATCAAACCCTAAAGATTTTAAAATCGGGGATTTTGTTTGGTTGCAGAGCGGGCCGAAACCGCATAAATTTGAAAATCAATATTCGGGTCCATTTCTAATAATTGAAATTTGGGAAAATGGCAATGTTAAAATACAAATTAATGAAAATAGGACCAAAGTTGTGCATAGTAATCGCTTACGCTTATCGCATGTTAATCCGCACGCAGATTCCGAAAGCTTGTAAGAATAAAAAGTTAAGCTTAACGTAAGTTAGAAAGTTAACATTTTTATTCATGTTTACAGATGAGGACGTTGATGTTCATCTTTGCACCAACTTTGAAATTGAAACCAGTTTTCGGACTAATAAAGATAAAATATTACTTTCATGTTTGCAGATAAAGATTCTTCAAAATTGTACACACAATGGGTTTTTAATTCTTAGCAGTTTTAACTTAGTTCTTTTGAAATTTTTTAGAACAAATGGTAATTTAAAGCGAGCAGCAGTGGGCGGCAAACTATTAATCGAAGTCACCGGATTTCTGCTGTCCTTTCTAGCATCCGCGCAAGGGATGGGCTACTTTATTATTATGCAATCGACACCAATCCAGGACTGGCATTTGAAAATGCGAATTTGTTCCAGTATGTAATCTAAACCAGAGAAATTGGATGAAGAAATAGTACATTACGTAACGAGTGCGGAAAGTAGGCGTTCCTGCCACGAGTGCTGTTGGTCGCGCGAGCCGAAGGTGAGCGCTATAAAAGCACGAGTGAAGGGACGCCTACTCTCTGTACGAGTTACGTATACTATTTTTCATCACTCCGTGCGAAAAGTTCGACTTTCGGAGGCTTAGCTCCGTGCGGAAAGTTCACGGAGTGATGAAAAATTACTTTACAAGACGCGTATCAGCAATTAAATGAATCCGATAACACGATAACATACGTAATAAAAATCTTAGGTATAGGTAGATTTGCATAGTTTAGGCGCACAACTAATAATTTGAAAAATAGTGAGTTATTTAATGACCTTGCCGTTGTCACAAGGGGGAGGAGTACAATGTACCACCTACAGCTATTTGTTAGAAAATTGTAAAGAAATTATTAGGGCAATGTGGACATCGCGAGACGACAAAAGCAAAATTATGACGGGTGAAAAAGAACCTATATTTACAATAATAGAGAATGATTACGCAAGCGAGAGAACGGCTATGGCAAAATAGTTTGAATGGTTGGATAATAAAGTAAAAGAATTTCCGATTGGAAAATACAAAAACAGAAGTCAATCTTGACTTTAGCTTGAAAAATTTATACGCGTTAATGGATATTGTATTCAAAACTTAAACAGCTCGTATCGAACTTATGCGATTTACTGGATCGCCAAAAGTTGCTGTTCGTTTACATCGGCGGAATTAAATAAATCTTTGCTAAGCATAAGAGATACGAAAAGTTTAGCTTTGCAGTTTTTTCTATCAAAGGTTCGATCTATTTTATTCGATTGGGTTGTGAAAGTAGATATAGTGTAATAGTGGATTATTTATTGAAAGGGTTGTACCTTTTACAAATAAGGACATTTTTTTGTACGCAATGCAATCTTTTCCAGTTTTTCAGACTAAATCCGGATAACAAAACGCTAATCGAGTTTATTATACAACTGCAAGCGAACTATACTTATGATAGTGGCTGATATAGGCAACTGTTATTTATGCTTAAATCAATGAAAGAATATGTAATGAAAGAAATGCTTTTTTTGTGAAAATCAGTGTTATGTTAAAAATCTTATGTATTGTGAGAAAATGCTCTAAGAGCATGATAAGTATCAAAAACTAATTATGATAATTTACCATATAGGTAACATATAGTTTTCACAAAGAAAAGAGCGTTATTTTCAAAAGAATGGGTTATGGTTTATTTCGACTGTAAGCGAATTTAGGTGAGAAGTTGCTTATTCCGGAAAGTTTATAAAATTCCGATTTCGGGCTGTCAAATAATTGAATTTCCAAAGAATTGTAGAATGCGAATTGACGAATGTGTGGAGTTCAACGGTGTCTATAATGACTGGGACATTGTGGTACTTACCTAATGTGAAATGAAACTTGCACATAGAATTATCTATTAAATAAAACTTCGAAAATTAGCATAGTGCACACGTGATTAACTTTCGAAATGAGATTTCAACAAAAGATTTGTTATACATAGTACTTTCTGTATTTCTTATTCTGATTATTGTTAGCTTTGTAGAAATATTTATCTCTTTAGTCTTTCGCTTACTTGAAAATAAAGATTAAAATTAAGTTTTGGATCGCAATTCCGTATGGGAGTACTGTATTACTCTACTTTGCGTTGCAGTTTTGTAAGGATATCGTATTAGTCAGAATTAAGCGAGGCAAGCACATGTCCAACGCCAGTATAGGGGGGAAGAAAATAAAAATGGTATTGTTATATCGTATAAAAATTATGAATTTTAGTATAAAAATTATGAATTTTAGTATAAAAATTATGAATTTTAGTATAAAAATTATCAATAGGGAATTTGTAAAATTGGGTAGAGAAAAGTTGTCAATAAAGAAAAGCCGATTAGGGTACGATACTTTCCTTTCAATTTTCCTTTTTTTTTACTAATATTCCTATCCCATCCATATGGAAACCAAGCGGTCGAGGGAGTGTTCATTCGCCAGCTATTGTACGAGCGACAGCGTCCCCATTGCAACCTTACGACACTACACTTTGCCCGCCAATACTTAGTAATCGTCGATACAGCGCAGCTCGTACGACTCTATGCCGTCGCTCAGCTATGGTGGAGTCTCATCGTGAACCTCAAGCAATGTAACGACCTTGGACGTCAACGACCAAAGGTGATACGCATAGCCTTACGGATTCACTTTATCTGACGAGCTGTCGTTGTTATGAAGGATATGGAGGTGACACAAATCTAGTAGAGCAAGGTAGAGGCACTCCAAAGGCAAACATTGAAGTCGACGAGTGGGAACAGAAGGGAATAACCAGAGGCAACCGTCTGCAGTTTAGGCTGCTGCGAATTATTTTTCTGTGGTTCACTGTGGTACGACTCATGTATGGCCACAGTGAAGGAGAACCAGGGCGCGGCGGTGAACAGGAGGTAACTGCATCTGCTCATAATAAGGAAAGTGTTAATTTGTTCAAGGGAGGAGATGCCTGGAAGCTACTGGACAATACTGACGACCGGTCCATCGGCATAGCAAGAGAGGGAATATGCGTTGACTAAACGAGCTTAATAATCATGGATACGCTTTCAAATTTACCGAGGACGAGGAAGCCGTGGAATGGAAAACGACGACTACTTACTTCGCCCACTACTAAGCAGGCTAAGGTAGAGCGAACAGGAAGAGCACCTAAAGTTTGGAAAGGAAGGCTTCGAAGACAATCAGACATACAGCGTATGTTAAAATTGTGACACTTGGGCGGAGGGACCAGCAAGCGCCGCCCCGCAGCGCACGTCTTTGGGGGGGACGTGTCACGTCGAGCACGACTAACCGCTACTTTCGACACCCGGGCTACCATCTATCCTTACCACCCTACAACCTTTTTTCCTTCATGTTACCATGAGTCCTATTTCCTGTCAGTAACGCCACCTAGTAGCAACTGGGTTACCTACGAGAGCCACAGTTCGCATGGTAACAAATCCTACCTTACCCGTATCTCTACCGCCTATCGATCCAACCTTTGTCCTTGGCACGCACCACATTTGAACCCGAGTAACCTTATCCCCCACCCGAACCTTTGCCACCCCATGCATAGATGAGATACCCTACACTCCCCTATCTTTGTATCTGCTCTAGATAGAAGCGCGGGTATAAAAGCCGCGTCGCGCCTCCACTCGAGGCAGAAGCTTTTGTTCATTTTGTTTCGTAGGGCGAAGCCCTTGTCAGTCGCTTATTTAAATTGTAACTTGGACTTAGAATAATTTCGACTAATTTATCGTATTCGGACTTAGAATATTTTCGAGCTGAATTTACTTAGAATATTTTCCGTGTGAAATTAACTTAGAATAATTATCAAGCGTCTCTGATTGTAGTCTCGCGAATAATTGTTGATATTATATCACGACTACAATCAGTATGTAACAGTGTAACGTAACTTAATGCAATTAATAAACAACACATAATTGCATTTTTGGAGTGTTACTGTATTTCTACGATCCTATCCTTCTGCCATTTGAATTGCCCGCTGCGCTTGGATCCTGAGACTGCTGAGGGTTAACTGAGAGAACGAGCCAACCGCAACCGCCCCAAAGTAAGTAACTCTGTAGATCGCTATCCTTTATCTTTTTTCTGTCTCTCTAATTGTTCGCTGACGCTGACATTTGCCGCTTTATGAATTTTGCGCATTAGCATTGTTTATTTTGGTAGTCCTATTAGCTATTTTCACGCGTTCCTACTCCCGTGGTTATTACGTGTAGGCGTAAATCGAAACTGGAACATTTATCGCGCTTACTTTACCGTTTTCACGACATTGTAACACGGACGTTACATTAACAAAGATAATTTATTTGATATATTACTTTTAAGACTGCACCAAGGAGATGTTCTAGTCACTATAGCTACAGGAGATCTTTCTGATGCTGATGCTGATCGCACTGGTCTTGTTCCTACTCATGCCTATGCTGTATTGGATGTCAGAAAAATAGATGTTTGTGTTATAATTTTATTTTATCAAACATTTTAATTGATTATGAGATTAGAATTTCAAAAGTTGTTTATTTTGTAGGTATTAGTAAGAGACTATAAATTGAGATCTTACTCTCTAAATGCAGTGAGTTATTACTTTTAATAAGAATAAAAACAACATGTTCATTATAGCATTATTTCTGATTTACAAAATGGTAATGCACAAATAAGAAGAAGTTTGGCTATATACTGTTTAAAAGATGCATATTTACCTTTATGATTATTAGACAAACATATGTGTATTATTATTTATATGGAAAGGGATAAAGCAGAAATAAAAGTATTTGCAACGCAAGAAGGAGCCATAGAAAAAAAAGATGACAAAAAACTAGATTGGATGTACAAGAATCTTATGAAAGGTCAATCTTGGACACCTTTAGATGATGAAACCCTTCTTTATCTGATGGACAAACTTAAAATTGGAAATTATATACCATGGTGATAGATTGCAAGTTGCATGAATAACTGGACAAAACAACAGGTATTTTTTTCATGTAGTATTATAATATAATATTATATATAATATTATATATAATATAATATAATATAATATAATATTCTCTATTTATATGTTCAAAACAAAATGGATAAATATAATTTTATACATTTACTGTTATATATAGGTACATTTTCGATCGACATTCAGCTTGGTATGGAGGATATTTAATTCCGGTTCGTCATGGTCAAGGCTCAGATGAAAAGTTTGAAGGTACTACTGATATTGAGTCAACGTTGGATTTTAGTTCACTATATTCAAGTATTATTGAGGCCCATTCTGACTGGAAGATCTGATAAGACTGCGAAGTATTTTATAAAGATACTGAACAAATAGTAGCATTTTAAAGGGTCATACAAAGGAGGTAATTAGTTGAAACAAAACATGTTAGAATTTTTGTTTTCTTAGTACAGTAAAAATATATATATATATCTGCATTTTACAAAATTAAAAATATGAATTATAGGTAACCAAGGTAATTTACCATTCCACGGAAGATATAAGAATTTGAAATATTGATACAGCTCTCAAACAACTCTTCTAATGCGTATATATGATGCTCCAGTTACAGGTTTATCATTGTATCCAACAGATGGTTACTTACTCAGTTCTGTTTTTGATCAATCAAAACCATACCAAATTAAAAAAATTATTTTGTATGTATTTAAACAAACATTTTTTATCTCCACGTATTTATTGAAAAAATTTCAAGTGTTACATCACTGAATAACTTTTTATAAGTTTAAAAATAAAAAAATTCAAAAACAAAATTGAAATTGATTTATTTTCATAATTCATTTTGATCCTGTAGATTTGAATGAGTATTAGCATATAACAATAACTCAATTATTTAAGGGAGTTTCTGTGTTGCTGCGCTGTGAAGAAATGTTGCCCTTCCCGATCGAGTAACTGCACTAACATTATAGCTTCACGATTCAATAATTTTTTGCAAATTGAGACTTTACTCTGTCCAAATCATTATTCTGAGCTATGAACAAAAAAGGCTTGATTATCCTACTACAAACATTTTAATTAAATTTTATTTTTTCATTGATCTCTCTATTGTTTGAACTTATACAAGAGAAAGTATAACTTTCATATTAGAAAGAAAACTGATACTTGAAAATTTTTTATTTTTTAAATAATATCTTGTTTATAAAGTAAACAAAATAATCAACTATTAGTAAAATGATGTGTCAGAAAAAATTTTATTTAAGTCAATTCTAGTACTACGTTCAAATTGTAATTCAGATGAAGTTTGAGTAACTGAACATTTTTATATTTATATTAATTACAATAAACTTGAAAGTATTTTTTTTAAATAAATTATTTTTATAAAGCGAAATTCAGTAGTGAAATTAACAACATCTCTTTTGATTATATAGTGTATAAATCAAGTTGAAATACGGCTGAAATTGTATTTTATACCACTCTAACCTCAAAATCATAACTTTAATATGATTATTCGGCTCTCGTGGAATAAAATACGGTCCGAAACTGGTGCGTAAGAAGAATAATCAGCTTCCGTACTCGTGTCGAAATGTACTATTACGTTGAGTAAATGTTTCTATTTTTAAATTACTAAGTAAATAGTTAGAAAGTTACTAAGTTAGAAATTCAACTGAAAAACATATAATTGCATCAAATTATATTATCAATTATTGAAGATTGAACAAACTCATTATTGAACAAAACGGTAGCTGTATTACTTAAATGAAGCTATAAACGTTGGGTTATCATTTCAATGATTTGTTTTTCGCGCCTCTTGCGCAAACGCTCCTTCGCAAAGTGGTCGCGCATGCGCAAAGTCTTCGCGCATGCGCAGTCCGACGCTCCGCCGAAAAATTGCCGAAAAACTGTTTTTTACCAAAGACAAGAAGAATTCTTCAATTTTCTGAAAAAAAAGGCTGGAGGAAATTAAAATAAGCTTGGAGGAATTATCCTACCTGTTTAGTTTTTCATGAAAACCATCCTTTTTTTGAAAAACATGAAAATAAATTTCCCGATCTTTGCAATTTTTTTTGGAAAAACCATAAGGGAGGAAATGAAAAGAAAAGCATAACTGGATGGAGGAAATGAAACTACATCGCCTGGTATTTTTTTTTTGAAATTCATAATTTCGTTGGCCGTGGTGGGGGGGGGGGGTGAGCCACACTCCCACTTCGTCGAGGGTGGCACGTGTGGTGTTCCTACCCGAACCGGGAAGTCATACACACGAGGTGGCAAAGGATTATCGACCTATCAGTCTTACGTCCTTTGTCTTGAAGACACTGGAGAGACTGGTAGACCGCTTCGTCAGAAATGGACCACTGGTGGAAAGGCCGCTACACACCACGCAACACGCGTATCAGGTGGGTAAGTCGGTGGACTCTGCTCTACGCGGAGCAACGGAGCGCATAAGCATAGTAATTAGGAATAGGGGAATGGTCCTGGCAGCTTTCTTGGACGTGGAGGGAGCTTTTAACTTCACAACCACGGAATGCATTTGCAAGGGTGCAAGAGCGCATGGTGTATCCAGTGGCATCGAGAGATGGATACGAGCACTGTTGCGATGGCGAAGAGTCATTACATGGTGGGAGACCAAAGAGGCGAAAGGATATGTGAGTAAGGAATGTCCGCTAGGGGGGGTCTTTTCTTCGACCTTCTGGGCTCTGGCCCTGGACGAACTCTTGTGGCAGATGACGAAACGGTATTGGGGGAGCTTATGTGGCAAGCTCTTTCAATAGTGGAGGATTGGTGCCGGGAGGCGGGACTCGCTGTTAACCCTGCAAAAACGGTGCTAGTCAACTTCACGAGTAGGTATAAAATAAAGCCGCTAGGGGAAATTCGGTTGCTTGGGGAGAGTTTGTCGATCTCAAAACAGGCGAAATATTTGGGAGTCATTTTTGACTCGAAACTGAATTGGGCGAAGCACCCGGGAGCGGTTAAAAGGAAGTTCATAACCCCCTACTGGGCATGTAGGAGGGTCTTTGGCTTCACGGGGGCCTCAGGCCGCACATAATCCTGTGGCTCTTTACTGCTGTGCTGCGCCCCAGGTTGCTTCATGGTGCAATAGCTTGGGCAACCAGGTGTGAGTGAAAGGGAGGAACTAGGGTACAGGACTCAATCCAGAACCTGATGCTCAGGTGCATCACGGGAACGCGCGCTTCAGTACCCCTGAGAGCCAAGGAGAGGTTGCTTAGCATTTCGCCTTTGAGACTGATGTTCAAGACGGAGGTCTGCAGAGCAGAAACACGAGTCCTAAGTGACCTGAGAAGATGGCAACATTGGGACGAGGAGCTGGTGGATGTCGTGGGAAAAGATCTGATAACGTTTGGTAGGGATAGGACACGTAAAATGTTTGCCTTTGGCAGGAAGTTTGAGGTGACCATTCCTGTAAGGACAGATTGCGTAGAGGATGCATGCAACCAGCAGGACCTGGTCTGGTACACGGACGGTTCTAAGAGTGAGGTAGGTACTGGGGCGGCGGCATGGCTAAAGGGAAGCACGACTGACCTTGTCCTTTTGCTGGACTCGCATGCCACCATTTTTCAGGCAGAGGTAAGAGCAATAAGGGAATGCGCAGAAACCATGACCTCGAACGGGTTAGAGAGGAAGCGGATCACCATCTGCTGGGATAGCCAAGCGGCACTTCGGGCGGTGGGGGCTGCGGAGTTTCGCTCAGAAGAGGCGTGCCGCTGCAGCGTAGCATTAGATAGGCTATCCTCCGTGAACAGGGTCACTCTGTATTGGGTACCAGGACACGCGGGAGTAATCTGTAACGAAACGGTGGATCGATTGGCAAAAAGGGACGCGATTCGATGCCGAGCGCTGTACAGCAGGGTACCAATGGCAGGGAGTGTGTTGAAAAGGGCACCTGACCTGAGTTGGACAACTGCGAAGGCGGCAGAGGAATGGCAGCGCTTGACGAACTGCAGACAGGCGAGGCACCTCTTGGGGGAAGAGGCTCCAACCGCTTGGAGTAAGGAGATCCTAAGTCTCCCCAGGAGGAGCATCAAAGCAGCACTAGAATGGTTGTCAGGTCACTGTGGGGTCGGACACTATCTATACAGGATAGGTCTTGTGAATACGGATCGGTGCAGAAGATGTGGGGAAGAGGAGGAGACCTCAGCTCACCTTCTGTGTCGCTGCCTAGTGATGGTAACAATCAGACGGAGGGTTTGGGGACTCTTCTTCCTGGAACCAAACGATCTTAGGGAGCTTGATCTAGCATCGATATGCAAAGCAATCGTACTGATCAAGGCAAAGGTGGGCAGCGGGTGATAAACTAGGGGTAAAGTACAATGGGCCTCGGCCTGAGTGCTAGGAAAGCAAGTCCCCGAAAGGGGCCGCTGACTGTTCCCGCTACTACTATGACTATGACTATGACTAAGTCCAAAAACATAGAATACAAGATCATTACATAGTATATATAAATACAAGATTCATGTGCGCAGTACAAAAATAGAATACGATCAAATATATATGGGTTATTCTGCTATAACTACCCCAGATGGCGTCCAGATCTTACATATAGATGTGCGAATAAAAATAAATGTTTCACAGGCTCTAATGTGTACATAATGACGTTGACTTTCTTGGAAGATCTACAGAAAGCCTTTTTTAACTGTCTGTTAAAAAAAATCAATAAAATAGAGTCAAAATGTCAGTTCCGTCCCTTGTCCGAAACAAGATTTTCAATATGCAACCTTGTGCTACGTGAAAATCAAGCGAAGAAGCCTAATTCCCACACACACATTGCAAATTGCAGGGTTTTTAATATATGTTTCCATTATTTGCAAGGTCAAATTCAACAAACTACTATTGAATCACGATGGATACTTTTTGTCCAGCGATTTGCACGAAAATGTTGATAATAGCATTAATTGCTTTGAAAACAGCGCTACTTGGCACCACAGCGGCATCTAGCAGCCGATTCCTCCAGCGTGAGTACACGGACGAATGATGGAAACGGCAAAGCCGTTAAAAATTAGAGAATCTGCGAACGCTAACTACTTCTTTTTCTAATTTCACAGCGTACAAATATTTTAGTCAGTTCAGTCCCCCGTGTAATCCGCTGTTTAGATTATGTTTAATGGTAAGTAAAATGGACCTTTTTACAGTATTTGGTGGATATAAGAACTACCTACGCGAAGAATAGGTAATATTGAGTATACGCGACATGCGAGCTTTTTAAGCTTAAAAATGTCAGTTCCGTCCCATAAACGATTAAAATTCATTATTAAATGTTAAAAACTTTTTTAATTGAACTGAAATCTTTGGAGTTCGGAATTTTTTTATTTCTTGTAATAAAACTGATATTCCATACGGTTCTAAATCATAAATTATATCTATGATTGAGTAATTTCATATAAATAATGAATGATTTACATAATTGTGAAATCTAAAATTTCTATTTATCTGCTTTTATAAGATAAATTTTGAAAAATGGCTCCGACCACGAGAAACACAAATATTCTGAAGAAAAAGCAACAAGTTAAACAAAGAAAATCAGTAAAAGTAAAATTCCAACATGCTCAGAAAGCCGCTGATGTATGGATTCGTAATTCAGAGAATTTGCACTTTGTCCCACGAAAATCCATCATGCGGTCTCAAAGAAAAGTTACAACGTTCGCTTCCTCATAGAGGAAGCTTTGTAACGGTAAAAAATTTTCGAAAAAAAAAATTTTCAAAAAGATGTTTAAGGCGGTATATGTGTATATTAGTTGATTTTGATCAACTAATAAAATTTCAAGTGATGATCTTCATTAGTTTTTTAGAAAAGAATTATTTTAGAAAAAATTTGCGTTTTCGTTGTCGCACGATAACTAGAGCAAAAATTATCCAATCATCCTGAAATTTGGCACAGATGTAGCTTTTATATGAGGCGTTTCACGTCAGCTCTCCAGGCGCGGCGCGCGAGCGCGAAATCATGCTGTTTTCAGCTTGTGTTTGAAGGGCTAAGATGTATCTAAAAAAATAATCCCCAAGTGATTTCGATGTATTTTTTCCTCAGCTTTCCGATGGTGCTATTAGTTTCTCAAAATTTTCCAATTCTAAGTATTTCTTGAATAATATCTCAAAAAAATCAAAAAACCCCTATGTAGAAAAAGGCTATATCCATGTAAAATTTCCTCCTCTTTCGATCTAGCAGGTCAAAAAAAATATTAAAAATATAGTTTTTGAGACATAACACGTTTTATGTTTTTTTGAGGTCGGAAATGAAAAATTTTGAGAAACTAATAGCAACATCGGAAAGCTGAGGAAAAAATACATCGAAATCACTTGGGGATTATTTTTTTAGATACATCTTAGCCACTCAAACACAAGCTGAAAACAGCATAATTTCGCGCTCCCGCGCCGCGCCTGGAGAGCTGACGTGAAACGCCACATATATCTTCAGATCGAGTTCGTTGCCCAAAAAACTCGGTTCATTACGAAAAAAGATATTTGATGTTAAAAATTTTTTAAAAAATTTTCGAATCGCGTTTTCTCAAAAAATACTCGATAAAACATAATGCAAAGTCGTAAAAAATAAGTGAAATTCTCGCACACCCATTTCTAAGTATTATAACGGAGTTCCAGGATAAAATACGGAGAAAATAAGAATCTCGATTCTCCGTATTCTATCGAACTCGTTTGACTCTCGATCTCGCGAATTCGTGCATCTCGAGCGTTTGTTGACATCGCTCGAACGAAGTATTCGCGAGCTGCGTGCGGGGACTGCGCGATTTTGGCGGTTGCAAAGTCGCGCTCGATTCATTTTTGAATCAGATTCTCTCGGACTGTCAAACCGCGCGTACGCGAGTTAATTTGATCATCCGCGAAGAAAACGGTATTGTGCGTCCTCGCCGGTGCAGAGCAGCGCCCGTACACGTACCGACCACGAAGAACAGCGCACTTGAGCAATCCGAGCCACTCCTGTGGTCCGAAGCGTCTGTAGGTGAACGCTGGACATTAGGACTCGGCCTGAACACTCCGAAGTCGACCGGAGGATAAAGCCTGGCGTAGGAGCGGATTCGTGAGCGAGCGATTGAGAGTAGTGCACTCCTCTCCCGGTAAGCCTCTTTGTACTTCCCGCGTAGCGATTTATTTGTGTATTTTCGACTCGCAGCGGCGAGTGGCCGGAAGTGCGTTCACCGGCCCAGCGAAAATAGATACCTTGATCCGCCCGCGCCGAGCGGCGGATCCCGTCTTCTTGTCGGCGCGCAACGCGACGCATTTTTGATGTAAATGATTATTTAGAATAGACCTTGTTATTGTGCTGTGAAATAATTGAGGCTATTCTTCATTTATCGACCTTAACCTAACCTTCTCCCGGATACCGCTACCTCCGCTGGTCGTTTTCATATCTGAGGCCCCCGCTACATAAGAGCGGATGCACGCGGACGCACGCGGATGCAACTAGGGAATATCTAGTAATTTTCAATGTAGCCAAAGGGAAAGATTCAGCGCCAGCAAAGCAAGAAGAGAACGAACAGACCTATGCTGAAGTCAAGGGCGAACATTAACCTCAAAATTCAACTCTTGCTCACGGTCCACCGTGCTCTTGCTCCGGGTTTCAGACTCTAAAAGCGGATCGATCAATTTCGTCATTTTGACAATTTAAAAAAAAAAATTGTGATTTTTATTCTCTCCAGCTCTGAAATCCTTCAAGTTCGGAGGAGTATACCAATAAGGGTAATTGTTATAATTGTTTTTGTAAAATTGTTAGTTAACAGTATTCATTTTTGGAAAATAGTAAAATTTTTCTTAAATAAGTTTTTCTTCACTTCTATAAATGGGCACATATAAAATTACATTGTAAATATGAGCTAATAAAATATTATTCACTTCCAGATTATGACTCCTATAGAAAAAATAATAGTTAAACACTATGTTGCAAATACGTTTATGTTCAACCCAAAAGAGGATAAATATTACTCAACAGATTCAAAACTAAAAGTTTTGCTCTCTATTAAACAGTCCATACTTTCAGAACAAAATGTTGACTTATCAGGTATATAATGATTTAATTCATAGGTTGCAGGGCTCAGAACAAAAATGGTTTGTCATGTGCTCTTCACATACAACTTGATCCATTTTTACTCTGAGCCCTTTAATTAATAATTGTGCCTATATAAAATTTGGAAATGGTTAATAAACTAAATTTAATTTTTTTTTTTACAGTGGAGCAAATCAAACGCAGATGGAAAGACCTTCGAGATACTTTTGTGAAGGCAGATAATAAAACTAATAAAAAGGACAGTTTGTCTTATTATGAGAAAAGCATTTACCAAAGATTGTATTTCCTGAGGCCATACGTTATTCACAAAGATGCACAGCATTGTGATGAAATTATGAAATTTAAGAATAGTAGCACAGAAGATATGAAAATGTGCAATTACGAAAGAAGAAGTAATGCTCAAGTACATGAAAAAGTGACAGATGGCATATTGAATGAAACAGAGAAATATCTTATCAATATAAAAAAGAGTGTATGCAATGATGCTGCAAGAATCTTAAATGGGATCATTCAACAGTATACAGATAAACATACACAAATATTGTGCCTTAATTTGATTTTAAAATGTATTGCTGAATTTAGAAGTTCACACTGCTGAACCTACCTAATATTTTTGTTATGCAATCGCTATGTAATTGGAATAATTTAAAATAAAGGAAATTGAGGAAAATAGTTTTATTTTCATTTAATACATATTGAATACTGTCATTTCTTAAGTAAACGTATAAAATTGGTAGTAAAAATGGCTTAATTTAACACTGTTATAACACTTTATTTCTAAAGTTAACGCAAAACATTGGTAGAAAAAATGTCTTAATACTTTATTTCTTAAGGTAATTTTACGTAAAATATTAGTATCAAAAATGTCTTAATTTAACACTATGCTATAATACTTCATTTCTTAAGTTAAGTTTACGCAAAAAAAATAGGTAGCAAAAATGTCTTAATACAAAAATCAATTTAAATAATAGTTTGAAAAACAGTAAAAAATGTATCCTATATATATAATAATAAAATATATAAAATTACTTTTATTTGCATTGAAATTGATGGCAAAAAGTGGTAAGTAGAACAATATTTGTGTAAATTTTGAGTACTTATCAATGAGAGGTATTTTGTGCTACATTAGATTGTGTTTAGAAAATATATAAGCTACAATATATGTGTACGTGCGTGAGATATGTATATAAGTACATACTACATACACATCTATGACGAAGAGTGCGGACGCCATTGGTCATACAAAAACGGCGGCTTCGTTTCGCAGCCACGTTTTTACGTAAAAAATCGGAGCACATCGGAGCAGGTAATTTTAATATAATAATAAAATAATTTTATTTGTTGAAAACTATAGTTTTCAATTATTGCCATCAATTTTTATATTCTGCAATCAAAAATACGAATGAATATTAGCAAATAAAGATCTTATCAATCTTAATAAAACCAGTGTCTAAGCTAACCTTTAACAGAAAGCAGACATTTCTAATCATGCCAACAGGCAACAAGTAATAAATACACTAACTCAGTAATGAGCTAATGATCTAGATTTATAAAAATTCAATGATGGTGATCATAATACCATAATAATTATTTCAATGAAACTTATTATTAACTCTTGATGTTTAACCTAAAACAGAAATATGTAATTAGGAAGTTTATAGTTAATGATAAAAAAATAGTTAATAAATATGTTGCATTACCTTATTCTTGATCTTGCGTTTTAGGGTTATTTTCAACGGTAAAGAGTAAATTAAATTGCTCCAATTCTTGCATGACGTACTGCAAGCAATCATCTTCCATCCCCTCTTGAACTTTACTGAGTGCTTGGGTAAGAATATTTGTATAGTTCATATCATTGTCATTTTTCTGACATTGTTCATTATTAATTTTCTTTTGCAATGAGTCTAATGTTACAATCATTTTCTTATTAAGTTGTTTTAGTCCATCCTCGTCATTTTCTGCCACCTTTAATTTCTTATTTGCGAATTTATCGTACTCTGGCACGAATGGCCTGGATAATGGTTTGAACTGCATTGAAGACTTGTTCGAGGATTGACTAGAAGATGGTAAGTTGTATGGAACATTTTTTACTTGTGATTTTGATGCTCCGAGGAATTGTGGTGCAATAACAGATTGATATCCAGAAGGCGATTTTATTGATTGTGGCATATATTGCATTTGTAATGCTGTAGTTTTGGGTACATCTAATGTTATTGTATTTTCTGCTGTCTGACTTACAAATCCAGATGCGTTTTGTATTGATAATTTAGTTGATAACGGTTGTCTGTGTTTATCAACATTTTTTAAAAATCTCATATTTTCATAATAAATGAAATCATGAGTTTTGCTTCCAGAACCTGATGCTGCATAAGTATCTTCAGAGTGGCATTTTTTAAATTCAGCAACAAGTTTTTTCCACTCCTCAATAATTTGAGGGACTGAAATTAATTGATTCTTATTGTAAAAATAGTATTTCATAAACACAATGAGCAATATTAATATATTCAAAAGAAGCTTAGTTTGTAATTCTTTTCATTCATTATTGTAAAGTATAATAATTAAATACATTTACCTGTAACATCAACATTAACTTCTTTTAAAAATAGTGAAAGATCTTTTAATTTCTTGATTTTTTCTAAAGTGTAATGGTATTCATTTTCTGATTTATCGTATAAATCGGGATTATTCATGAATACATTAATTATTACATCATGCAATATCGTTTTCTCTTGAAAGGCCATTGTTTAATAATAATTAACGCAACTGAAGAAAATTATCTAAAATTTAAGTTCAGTAGATAAAAACGAGGTTAGTTTTATTTGACAGTCCGTTACAACAAAAAAGCGCGGTAAAAGGTACTGAAACAAATGAATCGCGCGAAACAACTAATAAATATTAGAACTTCCGGTTTTAACTAACTACTACCGAGTTCAATTTATAAGAATTAATAAAAGTGATTAATAAGATAAATTTTAAGGTATATATAAAAATAATAATTTAACATTAAAAAAGTATTTTAACTCTTCTTTAAAGAAGTTTTGCAAAATATTATATTAAATATTTGAATTTCTTGTATGTGCAATTTTAATAAAAAATTATCTGTTTTAGATTGTCAAACCAGCTACTCACCTAACCTACATCTTAATTCAACATGAGTTTAACAGCGATTCAGCACATTATTACGCGAAAATTAATTGAATCAGATGATTTCAAATATATTTATGATGATAAGGAAGTACGACATGGTACTTCTAAAGTGGATTCCTTTTTTACTTCAATACAATCTGAATTGCAACACAAGCATCATGTTGTCAAATCAAGTGAGAGCAATATTTTTATTATATACATCACCCTTCTTCTTTCTATCTTCTTAAAATACTTAATTGAATAATCACATTTTTTTACAGTTATTGATTTAAAAAAGATTTGGGCAAACATGAGGAGGAAGTTTGTTCATCTGAATTTAAGGAAAACTCGCCTTGAAACAATAAGCAAGTCGCAGCAACAATTCTATGACTCGTTAATATTTCTTGAAGACTATATCAATCATAATGATTGTGATCCGTACAAAACAATAAACTCCAAAGAAATCATGAATGAACAATATATTGAGATTATGGGATTTACAGAAGAAGCTGAGAACATTGAAGCTGCAAATATTGAAGCTGCAGAGGAAACTGATAACATTGAAGATTATTTTCCAGACATACGAGGGATTTTTGAATTACATACCAATCAAGTTGCTGATAATACTGATCCAGACGATGATGGTATGCAAAATTTACAATTCCTAGAAGAATATGAAGACATTGTTTTACAAAAAATAAAAAATGACAAGATAGTTGCAGAAAATTTGAGTAAAAATGAAGATACAAATACTGGAAAAGAAATTGATCATGATATAGTTCATAATAATAAAAAATGTTCATTGATACTTCCACTGTCTGATAAAAGAGTGGCTGCAGAATCAATGCTATCAGGAATCAGATCTAAAAATGAAGAGTACTCTTTGAAAAGTAATATTGCAATCTGTCAAAATATTGCTGCGATATTTAATTTTATTATCAAAGGAATTGAAAATCCTATTATGCGTAATAAAAGATTAAATTTTATTTTACGTTGCATACAAAATTTTTGTGAGAACTATACTATATAATATAGAATATTAAATATAAAAGAAAAGTCTTATCAGGTATGTAATAATTTAATTCATAAATTAATATTTGTGCCTATAAAATTTCAAAGTAGTTAAAATGAATTTAATTTGCGTTTTACAGTGGAGCAAATGCTTTTGTAAAAGCAGTTTGACTGATAAAATTATTTTACCTACGAGCAGTAGCACAGAAGATATGAAAAAATATAATAGTTATGAAAAAGAAGTAATGTGCAAGTACGTAAAGAAGTGGCAGATGGCATATTAAAACAGACACAGAAATATCTGCTTAATATAAAAATAAGTGTATGCAATGTTGCTGCAAGAATCTGAAATGGGATCATTCAACAGTATACGGATAAACATACACAAATATTGTGTCATGTGTGCTATATGTGCCTTTATCTAATTTTCAAATGAATTGCTAAATTTAGGAAGATTATCAAAAGTAGTTAAGTTTACGCGAAAAATTAGTAGAAAAAATGTTGTAAAACAAAAACTTATTGAAATAGTAGTTTTAAAAACAGTAAATATAATATTCTAAAGCTTAAAAAAATTTATTTTATATAATAAGAAAAGATTTTAAATTACTTTCATTGTAATTTCATTGTAATTGATTGCAAAATGGGCAATAGTAAAAAATATTTGTGTGAATTTTGAGTATTAATACGAGGTTTTGTGTGCTACATTAGTTTGTTATGAAAAGTTTATATAATTTTTACAGATATATATTGGATGATTTTTGTAATGAAATAAAAGTAAATAAAATTAAAACTAGTAGGTTCTACAAATTATTTATTCCTTTACTAGTCATTTATGTATAAATATAAAAATAATTTTTATCAATACTTATACATAGATTTTCATTTGCACATAGATTTTTACTTGTACATACATTGTTACTTATACATATTTAACATACATTAATTAATACTATAGTCTTTCCCATTGCCATCGCACTGATCCTTCAGGTGATACCAGATAGTCGCATAATCTCTGTCGAACCCTCAATTCTGGATAGTTGTTGTACTGGTTAGGATTATTATTATTTTCAATGAAATCATTGTCAATATTATGATGATGATTATTCTGATTGATATCAATTAAGAAATTGTGTAAACATACTGTGGCCATTACAACTTTTTCATTTGTATCTACTTTCCAAGGAATAGTTGTTTCATTCACACGCCACACTTGAGATAGTTCTCCAAATGCACTCTCAATAATTCTTCTAGCATGACTTAAGCGATAATTGAAAACTTGTTGGGGTACTGTTAAATTATGGTTTCTTACAAATGGCTTCATCAAATATTCTTTAAGGGGGAATCCACCATCACCAATCAAATAATATGGACAAGATACATTTGTTCTAGGTAGAAATTGCGGTGGTGGTAAATGTATTTGTCCATTTGCAAGAGCATAACCCAGATCGCTATTTGCAAATATCCCTGCATCGTTGTTTGATCCTGTAAATTAATAAACTGTTCTATACATTACACGTAAAAGGATACAATTGAAATATTTATACAATAATCTCACCAAAGTCACCAACATTTGCCCAAATGAAACGTTTATTGGCATCACAGCATGCCATGAGCACTATACTGAAGAACTTTTTATAGTTCCAAAAAAGAGATCCACTGTTTGGTGGTTTCTTAATTCTACAATGCCTACCATCAATGGCTCCTATACAATTTGGACAATCTAATTGATTTGCAAATCCAGCTGCAATAATCCTGAATTCTTCAACTGTAGGAAATTGCAAACATAGAGGAATAAGCACTTCACATAAAACATCACAAACTTCTCTAATCACCTTCTTAATGGTAGAATACCCAATATGATAAAAACAAATTAATGTTTGCATTGAGTCACCATGACCTAGATAACTTAAAGAAAAAGCTGCATTTATTTCTAAACTTCACAGTAAATATTTGATAAATGTTACACTATACCTACTGCAGTGTCAGTGATAATCTTAATTCAGGTGGCAATGGAGGTCTACGACTTCTCTTTATCAGCCTATGTTCGACAAGCTCATACAAGATCATGAAAGCGTTAACATTCATCCTTATAAAATTTATAAATTCTTCCTCATCGTTCAGTTGGAAATAGCGAAAGACTCTTTGGTAGTTGTTATATCCAGTTAGATAATTGTTACGAATATGTGGCTTAATCCACCATCGTCTCACTTTTTTCCTTCTATATAATCCTCTTAGATATTGTAAATAATATAAATACACATCAAGAACCTCAATGGCTAATAGATTCATATTTTCTTCAGTATAAAACTAGCAGTGTAGATGTGACTTCTGTAAATTATCCTTTGAAAGATTTGAGAGCTGGAGAGAATAAAAACCAAAAGTTGAAAACAAAAAATAATCAAAATGAAAAATTGATTAATCCGCTTTTGGAGTCTGAAATCCGGAGCAAGAGTTGAATTTTGAGGTTAATGTTCGCCCTTGACTTTAGCATCGGCCTGTTCCTTCTCATCTTGCTTTGGAGGTGCTGAATTGTTTAAGTTGGCTGCATTGATATTTTCTAGTTCCCTTACGCATGCATACGCGTGCGTCCGCGTGCATCCGCTCTTATGTAGCGGGGGCCTGAGCATAGCGGCCGCGCGCTTTACGCTTTGAGCGCGCGCTTTTAACTCAGCGATCCAATTAGTTGGAAAGCGAAGTTCGCGTGCGATCTTCGCGTTGTTTTCGAGATTCCAGGAGCAGATCCACGGGCAAGTCATTTTTGTCTGACACCCGCGGCACCGTGTTCTAGGGCATCGCTGGCCTGTGACTTTTTGGGATCTTACCCCAGAAACCATCCCGTTACAATGGCGCCCTAACTTGTTGGGTTTAAGGAGAAGGTTAGCGGCCGGTACATTCGAGACCGGCCTATTTAAATCGCGTTTCGTTCAAATTCGCCTGCGCGCAAATGACTGCACGCGACTATTCAGCTGACGGCCAATGGCCATAAGCCGTTACAGCTGATAGGCGCAGTGATTTACACTCTCCAAGTCGAGGTGCCGGGCGTAAACAAACAGGCAAGAACACTCGCGGCGCGCATAGGAACATAAACACAAAACAGCAGATTGCTTGTTTTTATAGGTGTTTATGTTAATGCTCGGGCAGTATTGTGTATACTTGTCCCGAGCCATTTAAACTGCTGTAAAGCTAGGGCGAGAGCATTTAAACGACGATTGTAGTTGTTGTCGTCGTCATACGTGACGAAATTAAATTCCTTTTTTTTTTGAAGCGAGATTTTAAGCGATTTTCACGCGATTTATTTTGGAATAGAGTGACCGTGCCTGTGCGTGCAGCCGGTAGAAAGTGAGAACACTTTCATTCCTTTTTTTTATCTTCGCTAAAAATTTTTTTTTGGAATTGTCACGCTCTCTCCCTAGCTAGCTGCATCAAGATACGTCGTTCTCGAGCGGCTTGGGACAATTGTGTGTGGTAGTTAGGATTCTAACATTGTAATTTGCGTAACAGTCGGCCAAATCGAGAGAGAATCTCAGCAGTTAGTTGCGCATACACACACAATTGCAGTGGCGCAAAAATCTAGAGTTGAGCTTCCAAGCTGTAATAGAAGCAAATATAGCTCTAGATTTAAGAAGCACTGGATGTATCGAGGGGGATTCTAGGCGAATCACTCAATGGCTTATGAGAAATTACAATCCGGCCCACTTCACACAAGAAATAAGTGGAAATGCGATTGAGCAGTTCACAAGGCGACTCGAATTGAGGAATAAGTACGTCAACGGAACGATCCTCAACGCTAGCAGAGCTCCAGAAGCGAACTACAACGCAGATCCCTCGACCCACAGACTGTTTCAGCAATTGACGTCGAACAAAGCAGTCGACAACAACTTGCTGAGATCCATGAAGACACATGTATTGCAGATCATGGATCAAAGAGCACGCAGTCCTCCCGACGTAAGAAACGAGGCTCTCACGTTACTATGGAGCCCTTTAACTCCAGCGGGAGGACCGCGTGAGGTCCAGATGGAACTAAAGTACAGCGCAGCCTGGGGGAGGGGAGATTCCCCGATCTCCTCCCAGTCCGAAGAATCCGAGAACGCGAGTCGCTCGGGGAATGCAGACCGCACATGGATTTCGGACAGCTATGCCGCAACTTTACCATCGCCAGCAATTTCAGCGTCCATGCACGAAATCGACGTCGGAGTAAGCACAGCGTGGGGGAGGGGAGATCCTCCAAGCTTCCCCCTGTTCGTGAAGTCTGATACTCCACATCGCTTGGCGTATACAGACTGCCTGAGGGCACCGAACGGCTGTGCTGAATACTCACAAGCTCACGACGACAGAGCAAATACAGCCTGGGGGAGGGAAGATCCTCCAAGCTTCCCCCTGTCCGGAACGTCCAATATAAGCCGCTTGGAGAATATATCAGAAGCGGACGGCTGTATTACCGTCTCTCAGACTCCTGAAGACGAAGACCAGTCGAGCCTTCCAAGCAACAGCGAGGGAAAGATTGACAATCTGGTGACGGCACAACTGGTGGACAGCACGCCGATTATCTCGCAACTCTTTGACGCATCAACGCAAACAGAAATTGAGCGTCGTTGGGAGTGTAAGTGTAATCGGACACGCAAATTGGAGGAGGAGAAATTTAGACGCTTAAGCGAACAAGTGAGACGGCTGCATGACAAGCTGCACCAGCTGCGAGTGCAAATGTCGTCGCTTCACGATTCAGCTGCGTCTAACAAGATCCGAGTTGCAGGCGCAACCAAGCGCTCTGCCAAGTCGCGACCTCGATCGGGCCAAGGGACTAGAGACAACCTCAAGTCGTTCCAAAGCCCGCAAAAGTCCAGCTCAACAGGGAAAAAGGAGGCGTATGCATCGGCCACGCAACGACCTCCAAGGTCACCCAAAGGAGACCAACACAAGAAACCCTCGAGCGGACCCGGTTCGAACCAAGAGGTGGGTTCGAGTCCGTGGAAGACGGTATCTTCTCGACATCGCAAACGGCGGTCAACTAAGCCAAACTTGGCCAATCGAGAATACCGCTCATCAATGTCGAAGAACACGCTCGGATCATATAACTCCTCACCACCGAGTCCAACCAGAAAATTGTGTTGGACGTGCCAGTCATCGATGCATATTCACTGGGCCTGTCCGGAGTGGCAACAGCGCCCGAAGAGGACAAGAAGAGACGACCTCCAAAACGCCCTTCCGAAGAGCAGCGAAGGCGGTCGTCGACCGGAGCCTCAGCACCATGAGAGGCGACAGCCTCCGGTCCGTCAAGCGTTATATGACGAGTCCCGACCACCGTTGGAGTTCAGCGGACTCACAGGGAAGAGCGACCCACCGTGCACATGCGTACGATCCCTCGACGTGGATCAAGTGGTTGCCGCTTTGATGCAAGCGGTATCCAGCGCGTATGCGGGCCTGTCGCTCAGCTCGTCAACGCCGTCGTTGACGTAAGGTCGTGTTGAACGAGAGTCTCGGTATCGAGTTGCTTCTCTCCCGCTACGCTACGTCTGGGAGAGCGGTATAACGGAGTTCCAGGATAAAATACGGAGAAAATAAGAATCTTGGTTCTCCGTATTCTATCGAACTCATTTGACTCTCGTTCCCGCGAATTCGTGCATCTCGAGCGTTTGTTGACATCGCTCGAACGATGTATTCGTGAGTTGTGCGCGGCGACTGCGCGAATTTTGCGGTTGCAAAGTCGCGCTCGATTCATTTTTTAATCAGATTCTCTCGGGCTGTCAAACCGCGCGTACGCGAGTTAATTTGATCGTCCGCGAAGAAAACGGTATCGTGCGTCCTCACCGGTGCAGAGCAGCACCCGTACACGTACCGACTACGAAGAGCAGCGCACGTGAGCAATCCGAGCCACTCCTGGGGTCCGAAGCGTCTGTAGGTGAAAGCCGGACGTTAGGACTCGGTCTGAACACTCCGAAGTCGACCGGACGATAAGGCCTGACGCAGGAGCGGATTCGTGAGCGAGCGACGAGAGGAGTGCACTCCTCTCCCGGTAAGCCTCTTTCTACTTCCCACGCAGCGATTTATTTGTGTATTTTCGACTCGTAGCGGCGAGTGGCCGGTGGTGCGTTCACCGGCCCAGCGAAAATAGATACCTTGATCCGCCCGCGCCGAGCGGCGGATTCCGTCTTCTTTTCGGCGCGCAACGCGACGCGTTTTTGATGTAAATGATTATTTAGAATAGAGCTTGTTATTGTGCTGTGAAATAATTGAGGCTATTCTTCATTTATCGACCTTAACCTAACCTTCTCCAGGATACCGCCGCCTCCGCGGGAAAACGACTCCGCTGGTCGTTTTCATATCTGAGCATAGCGGCCGCGCGCTTTACTGTTTGAGCGCGCGCTTTTAACTCAGCGATCCAATTATTTGGAAAGCGAAGTTCGCGTGCGGTCTTCGGGTTGTTTTCGGGATTCCAGACTCGCTGCGCTCGTGCTGCAAATGTCGGGGCGGTCATAGAACTCAACACGCTCGAGCTTTGATGAAATGAAAGACTACTAAGAGTCAGAGCAGAAAAAGTGAGAATTAGTCGGGTTACATGCGAGAAGCTGAATGCATGCTATTACGGTGTTATCATTGTCGGAGGCAAAATATATATCGGCGAGACTAATTATGTATATTATGATACGGGCGGGAATGTGATTATTTACCGAAGGAGAGGTTTTTCGCACGAGCGAAGCGAGTGAGAAAAGTCAAATGCGGTAAAAATCATCTTACGCACCAGTGTCATACAGTATTTTATACCACGAGAGCCGAATAATCGTATTAAAATTATGATTTTGAGTGCTATAAACGTACTTTCCACCGGGCATCAAGAAAAATAGTATACGGTACACAAGACGAAAGATCAAGGCACACCACTGTGTGAACTTGGCGCCCGAGGCGAAGCCGAGGGCGCCAACTTCACACAGTGACTGAACTTCAACTTTCGTCATTCGTACCGTAATGTACTATTCGTGCCTAATCGTGCATAAGTATTCTTATCTTTGCAAAACTGTGCCAAACTGTGCCCAAGTAGGTAGGTTTCGAACATTTTACACAGATTCATCACATATTGGCACAGTTTGGAACAATGTGGCATACTTTTACACAGTTTGGCATAAATCATTTTCAGCTGTTGTAAATAAATATAATTTGATTTTCGGTACAGTTGTGCATAGTTTCACACACTTTGGCATACACTTCAGAACATTTTGACATAGTTTGGCAAAAAGAATTTTCAGTTACTAAAAATAAAATTACGTTTATTATTAGACACAGTAGTGCACAGTTTGACACACTGTGTCACAGTTTTGCACAGTTTTTGCACAGATTCACACAATTTGGCACAGTTAAGCACACAGAATATTGTTCACTTATTAAAACAATATAAGTAAAAATATAAATAATTTATTATTAACAATAATTTTGTATATTTAATTATAGGTAATCTCAATTAGAAATAAATACACATACTTGACTGTAGCTAAACTCAATTGATTTTCAAAAATTAATAATTCTTGAGTCTAATGATTATAAATGGTTGAATAAAAGATTTGATATTGTTAATAATAAATGATGGTTGTTAATTCAAAAATTTAACAATAATTTGTATTAAGGCGTGCTAACGTTGTGCCAAAATGTGCACAACTGTGCTCAACTGTGCCGAAGTATGTCAAAGTGTGCAAAAGTGTGCCAATCTGTGCTAAACCTGTGTAGAATGTCCGAGATTTACCTGCTTGAGTACACTTTTGCACAGTTTCGCATAGTTAGACATACTTTGGCACATATTTGCACAGTTTCACACACTTTAGCACTCTACGGCACAAAAATTTTTTGCACCAGCGTTACTCTTAATATTATTAGGGAATTTAATATTATTAATTAATTTGGTTATATAAAATGTTATTTTTCAAGCTTTTGTCCGAAATTGTTTTGCCGAATTTTTTTATTGTATTACATATTTTAGAATTATTTTTGAGAATTTTTTACAATAATGGTCAGTTCCATCCCCAACCAAGATCATAAAATATTACGTAAACTATAGCCGGAATATTTTGTAGTGGATTCGTTCTGGGTACTTATTTGAACGTTATAATGAGTAGATGAAACCTCAAAACGCCTATAAAAAGTTGGTTTTGAAAAAAAAAGTTAGACATAATCTGGGGAAGTTATGACCGAATCACTCAGATAAAAATAAATAAATAAATAAATAAAATAGCTCTCAGTCTTAGAGATTCCAATTATCACAGCATTTAGTTACTAATTACTACATATTGAAATAACAAATATCACAGATTTTCTCAAATAAGTATATAGTTCTTCGTCAGGACAAGTAGACAATGTCAAGTCTGCAAAATGATTAGAGATGTCAGTCAAATTAATCTAAAATAATGAAATGATTTTTGACAGCGCTTTTAAAACGAGGCAACTTGGAAGATACTTAATTTCTGCTGGAAGCAAATTAGATGGACTCCTTGGGCCAGGAAGGGACATCCTAGCAAACTTGATGTACACCCGAGGAATCTCAAGGTCTCCGGTAACTTTCCTTGCCGGACGCTTGGACTGTCGCTTAGTGAACATTTTAACGAGGTAAGACGGACTATGAAAATTTAAAACTTTTTAAAGAAGAATGCCAGTCAAGTACATTCTTCTGGTATCGGTGCGCATTCAGTTCAAATGCGTACGGTAAACATCCCGGCTTAGTCCAAATATATATCTGACACAAGAATTCTGCAATCTTTGAATTCTAGTTTTCTGTTCATTTGTGGCATCAAACAATACGGTACAAAAGTAATCAAGGTGTGAGAAGATCAGTGCCTCAACAATACGCTGGCGAAGCAGCTGGGAAGTGTACGACCGTATAACGCGCAACGTGTATAAGATTCGATACACTTTATTGATAACTTGATTAATGTGCGGTATCCAAGAAAGTGTACGATCGATTACCACCGCGAGACTTATAACACTCTCCGAGAAGGGCACAGTGATACCCGGTCCCAGCTCAACTCCTGTCAGTCCCAGTTTGTCAACCTTACCAACTGTAGATTTGGAAGCGAAAAAAATAGCTTGTGTTTTACTGGGATTGAAACAGACATCAGATCTCGCCGCCCATAGAAGCACATCTTTAGCAGCTGTAGATAGCTTCACGATTCCCTCCACAACTTGATCCCGTGGTACTTGTATATATATTTGTAAATCGTCGGCATAGAGTATGTGCGCTATGCCGCACTATAGGTCAAATAGCATTTTTCCGATTTAAAATCTAATATAACAAGAAAGAACAGAGATAAGCCAACAAATTTTTTTTTAAAATAAAGTTCAAGTTATGCGGATTAAAGGAAAACATGTAAGAATACCAACATTCCTTATTATAGGGGTTGAATTAAGGGGTTATTTAGGGGTGAAGTTATTAAGGGGTGAAGTTGAGCATGTTTAAAAAATCGATGACTTTTTGCTTTTATTTTTGCTGAATCTCAAAGGGAAATCATGATATCGATACAATTTTTTTGTTAGATTGTAGTAAATGGAGTATAGATTAAGGAAAAATTTATTAGGATACCTTCAACCCCTACATTTGCGGTTAAAATAAGGGGTGAGTGGCTAAAACCCTGAAAATTCGCTGAAAAACATTGTAAAGGGTTTTCGTGGGTGGTGAAAACGATTCCAATAACCATTTCTTCATAATTATCAACTGTATGGATGGTTTTTCGCTACTATTTCCCTTTCTAGGGGTGGGAATGGACAGTGAGAATCTGAAAACGTGAAAAATCGCCGAATATAATTGTAAATGGTTTAAGAGTATTATGTCAAAATAAATTAGCACTCTAAAAGTTGAATAAAGATTACTAGATTAATAATAGAAAAACAATGACTAGTTATAAACAATTATTTTTTATATAACATTTTTATAATAATGTCTTCAGAACGCCTTCTTCGAATATTCCCTAGGTTAGATGAACGAGGAACCATCCACACAGTGGAGAATAATGCAGAAATGGTTGTCCAAATGATATTCAGCCCCCACGAAAACCATTTACAATTAATTCTATTCGGCGATTTTTCACGTTTTCAGATTCTCACTGTCCATTCCCACCCCTAGAAAGGGAAATAGTAGCGAGAAACCATCCATACAGTTGAGGATTATGAAGAAATGGTTATTGGAATCGTTTTCACCACCGACGAAAACCCTTTACAATGTTTTTCAGCGAATTTTCAGGGTTTCAGCCACTCACCCCTTATTTTAGCCCCTAATTTAGGGGCTGACGGTATCCTAATAAATTTTTCCTTAATCTATATTCCATTTACTACAATGTAACAAAAAAATTGTATCGATATCATGATTTCCCTTTGAGATTCAGCAAAAAGAAAAGCAAAAAGTCATCGATTTTTTAAACATGCTCAAGTTCACCCCTTATTTCAACCCCTACAATAAGGAATGTTGGTATTCTTACATGTTTTCCTTTAATCCGCATAACTTGAACTTTATTTAAAAAAAAATTTGTTGGCTTATCTCTATTCTTTCTTGTTATATTAGATTTTAAATCAGAAAAATTGCAATTTGACCTATAGTGTGCCGTTGCTGTCAAAGAGTGCCCAGCACAGAACATCCAAATTAGTCGTAACCTACTGAGAAGTTCCCGACTTAGCCATAGCTTGTTGTTTCCTATCCCAGAGATAAGAGTGTATCCAATAGAGCACTGAGCGTGAGAACCCCATACTGCACATTTTGCGTAACAGTGTTTGTCTGCGAAATCGTGTCGAAATCTTTGCTGAAATCAAACAACAGCGCAATCGTTATAACTCGTCTGTCAAAAGCCGTTCAGTCAGTTCTTCAGTCAATTTCAGTAACGCGGTAGAAGTACTGTGATGCTTACGAAAGCCAGCCTGCAGCAGATCAAGAATACCATTTGCGGGTAACGAACTGCAGAAGCTGTTCGTGCAAAAGCTTTTCAAGGACATTAGAGAGGAAGCTCAGTAACGCGATGGGACGGAAGTCCGATGGCGATGATGGCGCTGATTTCTTCTTCAGTGGAATTAGCTGAGCCTTTTTCCAGGCATCAGGAAACATACAATTAAGCAGCGAGCATTTAAATATTTTAACAAGCAAAGATCCCACTGAAGGTAGAGCTTTGCCTGTAACACTTTGCGGGATATCATCCTCCCCTCGAGCCTGAGATAAGAAATGGGAAACCGCCAAGACAACATCATTAAAAGAAACAGGACCGAAGGAGAACCCACCAGTCGGCGAGGTTTCCAGGACACTCAAGGCATCGTGCAGATTTTCAGTAGAGGAGCATGACACCTGTGCAAAGTATTTATTAAGCGCCTCTAAGGAGAAATGGAGGTCATTAGCCGCTTTCGAAAGAAGTCCAAGGTTGCGCATTTCAGCCCAGAAGTTCCCCTTGCGGTCAAGGGTTTCAGTAATCTTATTGCTGATGAAATTGGAGCGCTCACGTGATGTGGCCTCCGAGACTTTTTTGCGCAGCCCGAGAAATTCATCCAGAAAATAAGAATCACGTATCCGCTTAAACCTTCTTAAGGCAGCATCACGTTTTCGTCGTAAAAGAACCAAGTTCGCATCAACTCCCAAGGGGGCTGACGCTTTTTGGGCGTTACAGTCTTTTCAGATGCAATAATATTAATGGTCTCCGTTAGATTTTCAGTAAGACAGTGCAGTACTATTTGTAGATAGGGCAAGCTCGCGTCGAACGGCGACCAGTCACAATCAGCCAACATGGAGTTCAAAACTTCCGCATTTATATTATTAAATGATCTGAATGTGAATGACTCAATAATAGGACTAGGATTGCTCAGATCAAGAACCACATCAATGATGTTATGCAGATTGTGATAGGGCGCCGGTTGATTGTCAGATGATAGATCTGTGGTGTTTCTGTCGACGAAAAATACATTAATCCAGGTACCAGAATGCGTAGCAAAGTGCGTTGGCCTATGATCTATTACCTTTAATCCAAATTCGCTGACCAGGTTAAGGAGGAATGTAGCATCATTCGAAGCGGAAAGTAGATTTACGTTAAGATCACCCATAATGATTTTATTATTACAATTATCGCGGTGTAGTTTTAAGTCATTCAATAACGGGGTAGAAGTTTTTCTAAATGGTACGTCAGGAGGACTGTAAATAACACTGACAAAAATAGGATCAGACTTTCTAGCTTGAATGGTACCCATGAGGTATGAGCGGCTTACCCTTGACTGTGCAATCTGACTGTACCAATCTAGTGAATTTATATGCATTTTTAATATAAAGAGAAATCCTCCATCTTGTAAATTCCTGTCCTGCCTGATCAGCGAATAGCCGTCGATAATTAAAAGCTGTTCACCAAGTATAGGGTCAAAACGCCTCTTAGCCTCGCCAAAGATGTCATAAGACGGATTGTCCAGGAGGAACTGCCTGATCTCCTTAATGTGTGATTGAAGTGTGCTCGCATTGAGGAAACCTGCCCTTAGATCCTTCACTGACATATTAGCTAAAGGAATATCTCCTACATTTAGTCAGTCTGTTTGATTTGAGGCTGAGGACATTCCTACACTAACGGATTGATAAGATTTGGCAATAGCGCTGAGATCTGGGGCCGATGCAAATACGTGCGCCTTTTCTCCATTATTCCACATGGTCAAGAAAGAGCCCTTCCTGTGTCAAATCTATTTAAAACTAAGACCTTTTACAACCTTTTTCAAACCTTGAAAAATATTAAAAGTATTCATAGTAAGGGCTTCATTTATGTAGACGTTTATATTAATGATCTTAGAAGGGTCAGCTTGGCCAAGGGTTGATAGGTCGAGGTCGCATGTGTTCAATAAATTAACGCTTTTTTTGCCGCAATTATTTTTTTCACTATATCATGAGATCGCATTCTGACAAAAAGTGGAGGGGGGCAGGTTGTACTCGTGATATCAGAACTGCCCCTCTCTTTCCGAATGGTGGAGCGACAGGTTACAATATCCTCAGCCGTGACTGTAGGAAGAAGCGGTTTCAAAATACCAACAGCAGTTTTTGTGTGATCAAATACAGAATCATTAATGATGTTAGTTAACAGAAGTTCACAGTTGCTATCTGAAGGAAGCTTGAGCTGTGCTTTGGACGCGTGTACAGTTGACGACGGACGTAACTCGATAATGCCGATATTAGAATTGAAATTAGTTTTAAATACACTGTCTGGAGACCTAGTTTCAGATGTTTCAATATTTTTGACAGAGCATTGTATGCAGCCTTCAGAGTGCAGACCAGTGTCACAGTTAGACAGAATCTGTGCCATAGGGAAGCATGACACTTCAAGTACATTCAATTTTGTTAACATTTCGGCATTTTTAGAAGAAGTTATAACAATCGCAGTTTTTAGAGCAATACTATTCTTGAGAAGCAGTCTGCAGTTAGCATTTAAGTTGTTTAACAAGATATTCTGTTTTTCCACTGTTACCTCCAGAGCAGAGACCCTCGTAGCCAACCTCCCACTATCCACAGTGTCAGCACCTGTTAGTACAGCAGGGAGACCGAGCGACGTGAGACTCTGACTCTTGAGAGATTTTAAATCACCAAGCTGCCTCTCAAGCATGTCGAAACGTTGAAACAGAAGTTCCAGAGTGCTAATCGGGATAAAAACATTTGTTACCCCCGTCAGGTCGGCGATCCGATTCGCCTCCTCTTGCACTGATATCGCTGCAGTAGATAGCCTGGAGAGATTGCTCATCAGATTGGGCTATTGTATGGGCGCTTGAAATGCAGCAATCCGCTCGGCACAAATGGAAGTGTTGTTGTTGTTGATGGTGTTGCTGGAGTTGTTCATCACATCATCCTTGCTTGTTTGCCATGTGTTGAAGGTTGGGCTTGACGAGTCATTGAGCGTTCTAGTTGGAGCCTTCACCGGTACAATCCGCTTTGCAAGAATAAGCCCCTTCGAGATGACAACCTGGTGTGCTGGCGTAGACGATAATAGCGGTGCGTTGGGCAGGTGGTCGAGTGACTTTGCGATGTCCTTGTCCTTCACGGCTTTCTTGATTAATTTAGACTGTGTACGCTGGAGTTTGCACACATTGCAGATGTATGAGCGAACAGCGAGAGTATTATTCAGCGACTTCTCGACTGGAGTCATAATTCGATATATGTCGTGATAGTTTTCTTTGTGTTCCGAGCAGGTCCTCATAATTGCATTTTTCCTATCCACTTTTTTACAAACAGCACAAGGCTTAGGAGCCATTTTAGTGTAAAGTGGATAGTTTCTCGACAGCAAGAGATTCTATTGACGGTTGATGTGTTGCGAGAAATTCGAATTCGAATATAGGCAGATCCGCGGGTTGTTTTGATTAGATTGATGTGTGTGATAAACTGTATGGACTGGCTTACGTAGTTAGGCGGCGCGAATAAGTTATTGACCTCTACTCCGATCGTTGGTATGCTTTTCAGCAGTGCGAAAAGTTTTGTTCGACGATGATTCTGTTCGCCGCCGCTGGATTCCGCCTATGATAATGGTGAGATGAGATGAGTGATGTACAAAGTGAAGAGCAGTTGAAGTGCGAAGATTTCAGCAGTACTAAGGCGTTTGTCGCAGAGTAGAGCAGACCAGAAATTAGCAGTTTATCACGACTTCCAATGATTTTTCACTCCTTCACTTACACACACCAACACAGCACAACCTCGCGCACATTCTGCACAACACTTGTTGAGAATGTGATACATATATAGTGTACAGTGTTGAGGTTCTGCGTGAAGGGAACCTGAAAGAGTTTATGTTCCCCTGCGGGAACGTGAGTTACAGACAGTGTGTACGCATGTAAGCCTCCCCACTGCGTGTACATGAGAGAGTCACGTGTTATGCGAGAGCCGCGAGTGAGCGACACTGTCGCGGGCCACGAATCACTCTGTCTCCAGCCCGCGCCGAGAATGGTTATTCTTCTGTGTTAAGATACTTGGATGGAACACAGGGCTTCTTCAAATAAGCCACTCTCAAATAGAACAGTAACAACGTTTATTAACACTCAGTAACTTCAGTACAGCTCTCTCTCTCTCTCTCTCTCTCAATACAACCGTTCACGACGGAGGATGACGACCGAGTGCTGCTCCCGCTCGCGCTCACCATACGCTTACTACTATACCCATGTGATGGCGCTGCGCACACACTTTCTAGTTCTCAGATATATATGTACCTCATATCTAAACACGCCTCCTTACATTTATATCTCTCGCAATACAATATTCTTTACATTAAATTCAATCGTTCTCGCAGATACAATATTCTCAAATCAAATCTAATAGGTTCCTTAACTTCTCAAATCTCACTCTGCCCCTTTTTACAACAAATTAGCAAATCATCTACAAATATAATTAAATAAATAATCTCATCTCTTACTCTAAACGTATACAAACAATAATCAAGTTCGCTTCTTATAAATCATAATGATCTTATGGATAACTATCGAGACACCCATACCAATCTCTCGGACTTTAACGCAAGCCATACAATACTTTATTTAATATACACATTTTCAGCTTTATTAGTATAAATCCACTTTAAATCTAATACTTTTTCATTCTTTGGGTTTTCAACTAGTACCCACGTTTTATTTTTCTTTAGACTGTTCATTTTTTTATTCATTGCTTCTTTCCAAAAACTAGATTCATCACATTTAATAACCTCGTTAAAACTTTCAGGACTATCTGCACTGCAATAATTTACAGAAATACAACCACTATGTACAAAGTTATCATCAAATCTACTAGGCTTTTTAATATTTCTTTCTGGCCTTCTTAATTCAGTTACCTTTTCTACCTCATTTTCAAAATTTTCATTTTCTTCTTCAATTACATTTTCCTGCTCAAAATTTTCATTTATCTTTTCATTTTTTAATTCTCTATCATTTAAACCTATGAATTCTACGTCTTCCTTAATGATATCAACGTGCCTTGCTACAATGACTCTATTTCTTATCAAAACTCTGTAACATACTACATCGTAGCCTATCGAGATTCCTAAATCTGCTTTGCTATCCCATTTAGAATTCCTTTTCTGCTCAGGTACCCTAACAAATACTTTAATTTCGTATAATTTCAAATATTTTACATCTGGCTTTTCATTAAAAAATATCTCATAAGGAGATTTATTTCTTTCTAACGTGTTTGCTATTGTCCTGTTCTTTAAATATGCTGCTGCACATACTACTTCTGGCCAATACCTTTTTTCTATTTTAGATTCGGCTAATAAGCATCTTGCACTTTCCATTATCGTCCTATTGTACCTTCCAGCGGTACCGTTTAACTCATGCATATAAGGTGGACATGGTTGTACCTTAATTCCCTTTTGTCTAAATAAACTATACATATCTCTATTCAAATATTCTGTGCCATTATCGCACCTTAGTTTCTTTATTTTCTTTCCAGTCTTATTTTCAACTAAATTTATATACTCCTCAAATTTATCATATACCTCACCTTTTGACTTTATCGGATAAATTTTACCTACTTTACTATAATCATCAACAAAAGTAAGAAAATATTTTTCCCCTTTATAACCTTCTGAATGTGGCCCATTTAAATCTGTATATACTATTTCTAAAATATCATTTGCTTTTTTTCTGTTATTTTCAAAAGGAATGTTGTGCATTTTATTTTTAATACACGTAGCACACTTAAAGTAATCTGACTCTATCTCATTAGGCAAACCTTCCAATATATGATTTTTACACATAGTACTTAAGTAATTAAAATTAACGTGCCCCAATGTTCTATACCGCTTTTCTTTTAAAGTCATTTTTTCATTTTTAACTGTCAAATTAGATTCTTTATTTCTTTCAATAAAACTGGTCATTTTATAGATTCTATCCTTTTTCCAAGCTATAGCTACTAATTTTTTATTTCTATTATAGATTTTAGAATTATCTCCGATAGATACTACTTTATAATTATCCGTCACTTTTGCGAAACTTATTAGATTTCTATCCATATCTTTCACATAAAATACATTTTTCAATTCAATTTCTATCATATCATTAAACGTTTTAAATTTTCTATTCACATGACCGACTTTTGTTGCTTTCAAAATTCTACCATCGCCTACTTTAACATTAATCGGCTCTTTCAATATAATCGCGTCACTAAAATAATTTTCGTTATTTATGACATGGTCTGTACAACCGCTATCTAAAATCCACTCTATTTTGTTTTCATTTACATTACCGTATTCTGTATTCACAGACCTTATTTCTACTGAACTGCTAAACGCTTCCTTATTCTCAGCGCTCTGATGACCTCCGTTGTTGTCATCACTGCCTCGCGCGTCTCAGCCGCGTTGTCTGTAGCCGCTCCTTCCACGCTGGTTTGAACTTGATCCTCGCTATGATTGACTGGCTCCTTGTCCGCTAGCGCCTCCTCGCTGCTGCGTGTTATAGCCTCTGCCGTCTCCTCGGTGCGGCGTCCATTGATTCCACGAATTGTTTTTCGTTGGGCAGTCTTACTGAATATGCCCCTGTCCTCCGCAACTATAGCACATTTTCTTTTCTTGCTTTTTCTCAAACACAAATGCATTTGTCTTCGCACTTTCACTGGCACTGTTTTCTATTAATTCTGCCATCTTAATTTTGTTCTTAACATATTCTACAGTTTGTTCCTCTTCTTTTAGTACATCGATTAAGTCCCCAATGTGAGTCATCGAATCCGGTAATGTCCTTAACATGTAGTCCATTTTTTTCTTTCTCCGTCACATTTACACCAGCTTCTTTCAACTCGTTACTAAAATCTTTCAATTTCATCTTTTCCAATTTATTTCTGCAAATTATTTGTAGAGCTGTCGATTCTTTTAAATACGTACTATCAAATTTTCTCATAATATCAAACGCCGTTTCTTTGTCACTTATCAATTCCATTTGTTTGTTTGAAATTGCACTATATATATAATTTATGGCTTGCAAGTCTTTCTCATCCCAATCAACTTTATCTGTTTTCACTTTTGCACGTGTAACTAAAATATCACACTTTTTCATCTTTAAATATATCATTGTGCGTTTCTTCCAACTGCTGTACTCTTGTCTATCAAAAATCGGTATTTTTACTTCTTGAATTTTTTTTCCTTTTTATCTTCTTTATTATCAACATCACACAATTCTTCTTCACCTTCACTCTTAGTTTCGTGAGGCTCTTCTTTTACGCTCATGCGTCTTCCTTTGTTCTCGCGCTTACCACGTACTTAACTTAAAAACACTATCCCTTCCGTGGAATTAAAGTGCGTTACTGCTCCCGAGAGAGACAGTACCAACACTGATCACAAACCACGCTCTGCCACCATGTTAAGATACTTGGATGGGACACAGGGCTTTTTCAAATAAGCCACTCTCAAATAGAACAGTAACAACGTTTATTAACACTCAGTAACTTCAGTACAGCTCTCTCTCTCTCTCTCTCTCTCTCTCTCTCTCTCTCTCTCTCGACGGGTAAGTGTCAACATCTTTGAATTTTGCTCCCGACTTTTTCGTGCATTTCTGAAATATTCTTTCACTCCTTGGAGTGCTTTGTTGACAGAAAAGTGGCTCCACCGGCTCTCAAGCTCCTCGCCTAAGGGCCCATGTTTTACACGGTGTCCTATGAGCCAGGAGTTACTTTTCTATTGAAGACACTTGCCCTAACCTCCAAGGCTGGCAATCATAGCTACCATCAACGAGCAAATCCCGGCTTTCACCATCGGTGAGTGTTAACTCCATCACCAGCACCAACACCACGTATCAGCATTTGCTGGCCACCACTCCTCCACTGCACTGCACCACACTGCAAGCCGGCGCACGGTTCCTACTGCGGCAGCTTTCTAATCATCCCAACGGCGAATTTTGAATTCAGCGGGCCAACCGACAGCAGACGGAAAGCTGTCAACAATCACAGAGGCGATCGTGTGTTATTGTAGTGGAACATGGAGAAGAGGTGTGCTGTATGCGGTGAGTCATCGATGAGAGTGCTAGGATTATGCCCGATATGTGGCCAGCCGTGTCATGCCAAATGCTCCGGCAAGAAAAAGAGTGCCCCGTGTGACCTATGCCGCATTGCGGAGCAGAGACCAACGTCAGCAGAGGCGTCATCCTTCATCAAGCCGAAGAGTGCGCAGGTGAGCAAGCGTGCATCGTTGTCGCAACGACGCACGCCCAATACATCTAATATTGCCGCCTCCCACCATCATACGCCTCTCGGCTCATCGACACCGGCTGCCAAGCTCTCCGCGCGTAATAGTAGCGCGCATGGGTCGTGCGCGCTACTCGCTACCAGTGTGGCTAAGTCTGCCGGGCAGGTAGCTGGAGCGCAGGGGCCAGGAGCGCCAGAGAGAGGTGCCAAGCGGGCCAACTGCCCACAGGCGCAGTCTGCTCTGAGTGAGAGTACCGGACGGGTCACCGACACTCAGGCGCCAAAAGACGCATCACAAATCTGCGAAGTTCCGGGAGATATTTCATCGGCAGTGGCGAGCACAAGTATTGCGCAATCTTCCGCCACCAACCAGATACTACCCCGCCGCTGGGGGATGTAAACCTGGTTGGTGTGACAAATGTTTTAATTCCTGTAAGCACGCTGGAGCTCTTTTTCAGCGTTTCGACATGCTCGAGAGGCAGTTGGACGAACTCAAGCTCCTTGGCAGCCGGAGCCCCGCGTCGTGCAGCGCCGACACCACTCACTGCGATGAGGGTCAAATCAATAATGCGGAGCTGCCCACGCGGGTCTCTGTTGTCGAGGAGCAGGTGAGCAACCAAAATTGCTTACTTGAGTCCCTTGATTCCAAGTGCCAGCTGCTTCTCGAGGCCAACTCTTCACTAAAAGATAAATTAGACAAAGCGTTTAGCAGCTTCGAAAAGCTCCAGCGTGCTCACATGGAGCCAGCGAATTTAAATAGCTTAATTTTTAATAGACGTGAAGTAGGTGACATTGGCAGCTCTACTTCCGCTGCCAGCACAAATTCAGTGCTATTATGCCCGTCCTCTCAGCCGGGCCCTGGGGCCTCTTCCGCGTGTTCTGGGATTGATGGATCTGAGTCCTGCGAGGTGGTACTTAATGGTATTTTAAAGAAGGATTTTGTATACACGAAGGTATTAACCAACCAAATCGCCTTCGCGGTACTCGGAACCATTTATCCCCCATTAAACAGCGATAATATTCTTGGGACGCGTGTCTTGGTGGTCCGGAACCCGTCTGAGAGAAATGGAGGTGAGGCGGCGGGAGGCTTGGGGTCGCGAGCAGGCGCATTGCCCTCCTGCATAGTAAGGCTCAGCAGCCCGAGCCTGGTCAGGGATGTGATGCGAGCTAAGCGCTCGCTCGCCAATTCTTACTTTACCACAAGTAACATCGATCCCGAAATGCTTGGCCCGGTTTTAGCTGCTTGTGTGCCACACCATAAAATATTCATAAATGAGATGTTGCCCCATGATAAGTTCCAGGAATTTAAGAGCCTGAGGTCCATCGCCCAGGGGCTGGGCTTTAAATATGTGTGGCACTCGGGTGGTAGATTCCTGGCTAGGCATAAGGGGGCGAGCGTGCGCATATCTTCGCCACAGCATCCGACCTACAAGTCATTCAAACGACGTGCCAGTCTGCTAAAAAAAACATCTGCCCAAAAGCAATCCGTCAAATGCTGCAGCCACTAACAACGACATAGTTGTTGCGAGGCAGGGAGCAGAAGAGGTTGTTGGGTCGGCGCCTACATCATGACTGGGATCGACTGCTTGCAAGGGGACGGGGGGTGGATGTCCTCTCAAGGCTGGGTTTCTTAATATTAACTCAATCAGACCTCGTATAAATAAGCTCCGTCTGTACCTGGTTGAAGATCCCTCCTACCACCTCTTTGGCATAGCTGAATCTTGGCTTGGACCTGACGTTGATGACAGTCTCATTCAGATTGATGGCTACTCAGTGCTTAGGCAGGATCGTAATATAAATGGGGGCGGAGTTGCTCTGTATGCACGAAACGACTTCACCATCACGAAACTGGCGTCATCTATGACTCAGGGACTGGGAAATCCCTCAATCCCTGAGTACTTATTCTGTCGTGTGCAGCAGGGTTCCTTTCCTCCCATTTTGGTCGGTGTCATTTATAGACCTCCACACATTGCCATGCAAAAGGACACCGACCTTTTCGATGTTTGGCGCGACCTGAGTAGTGAGTATAGTCACAAGTTTATCATGGGGGATCTGAATGGTGACTTGTCATCGGCGTCCGATGCTGGTGCATATTCCATCAGAAACCTTGCCACAGAGTTATCATTACATATTGTGCAGCATGGCCCAATACATCACACGCCCACGTCTCACAAATGGATTGACTTAATCCTCACGGACGAAAACGACGAGGTACTTGACTATGCGAATGAACACCTGCCCAGTTTCGGTAAGCATGCTATCATTGATGTTACCATCAACTATTTTGTGCCAGCGCGAGTAGGGAAGTCTTTCTCCTACAGAGATTATAAAAACGTATGCCCTTCATCTCTCAATGAATTGCTTGCGCGCTGCGATTGGGTAGGCATGAATTCGATTGAATCCGATTTGGAGGGAGCACTAGATTCCTTAAACGCAAACCTTAACTCTGTCATAAACGATTTAGCGCCTTTAAAAACTGTGAAACCCAGTCGAAATAATGCTCCTTGGATTGGTCCTGAGCTGAGGGAACTAATCAACAAACGTAATGCGGCCCATAGGCGTTACAAACGCACTGGGCGAGCGGCGGTGTTCGATGAGTTTCTTCGGCTCAGCAATGAGGTCGACTCACGCTTTGCTCAAGAGCGTAACTCCTTCCTTCACAAACATCTCTCAGACGCTCTTGATGCTAACAAGGATATATGGAAGGAAATGCGTAAACTCGGCCTTATTCCAAAGCGAAAAGAGGAGGACCTTTGCGGCTTCACGCCGGGAGAGTTAAACGCTCACTTCGCTGGAATCTCCGTGTCCCCCTTGAAAACATAGAAGAAGCTATGGACACTATTTTACTAACAAGTGAGGAGGGCTTTTCCTTTAAACAGGTTACACTGAGTGATGTAATTCTTGCAATTTCTCACTTCTCCTCACAGGCAAAAGGGGTGGACGGAATTCCTCGGGAGGTGGTCGTGAAGGCTCTCCCTGTCATTGGTGACTACTTGGTCAGAATTTTCAACTCCTCCTTCGCTCAGGGAATTTTTCCGGGCTCCTGGAAGCAGGCACAGGTAATTACACTCAAGAAAATTGCATCGCCGTCTACAGTCTCGGACTTTCGTCCTATAGCACTACTCTGCTTTCTTTCTAAGGTGCTTGAAAAAATTGCCCACAACCAAATCACGGAGTATCTTAATAGCAATAACTTACTTGACCCCGTCCAGGCCGGATTTCGCAAGCACCACAGCACGCAGACGGCACTTCTCAAGCTAACCGACGATATACGTATAGGCATCGACAATAGACAACTGACGTTACTGCTACTGTTCGACTTCAGCAAAGCCTTCGACACCATCTCACCAACAGCGCTTCTGCGTAAGCTCTGTCGGCTGGGGTTCTCCAGGGCAGCTCTCCGGTGGATTCAATCATATCTGAAAGGACGTACCCAGATAGTCACCTCAAATAGCAAAGGTAACTCTGACTGGTTAGAAACCAATCTGGGAGTTCCACAGGGATCTGTCCTGGGTCCACTGCTTTTTTGTCTCTACGTTAACGACTTACGTGACGTACTTGGCGGTAATACTATCAGACATATATTTTACGCAGATGACCTTCAAATCTACTTACACACGACAAAAGACGAAATTCTGGAGGGTATTGATCGGCTGTCCCATGCGGCGCAAATGGTGGCTGAATGGGCGGCGAACTCGGGCCTGCACCTCAATGCTGGTAAGACCAAAGCCATTGTATTCGGCTCCAGGGTAGGAGTTAATCATATAAACTCATTAGATCTGCCAGGTATTGGTGTGCGGCCTGGAGAACGCATCCCGTTCAGTAGCGAAGTTGCGAGTCTCGGTGTTACACTGGATAGTAAATTAACATGGAAACCGCACATTGACCAACTCACAAAGAAAGTCAATAAAGCCCTATACAGTTTGCGGTTTATTAGGGCGTGTACCACCGAGATTCTCCGCAAAAGATTAGTCGAGTCCCTAGTTCAACCCCACCTTGACTACTGTACGGTGGTCTACTTGGACGCGTCTGACGAACAGCGAGCGAGAGTGCAAAGATTGAGCAATTCATGTGTGAGGTACGTTACTGGGGCTAGGAGGGATGAGCATATCACCCCCTACTTGAGACGTCTGGGCTGGCTCCGTATGGACTCACGCAGATTCTACTTTGCAGCCCTGCTACTATATAAAATAATTCGGATGCGTGAGCCCAGTTACTTGGCTGCCTTTTTTACGGTGCACAAGCCTAGGCCAACAAGCAGGGGAGTGCAGCCGGAGCTTGCTTTCCTGCCTTGAACTATAAGACGGGTGATAGAGCGTTTGTGGCTCAGGGTGCCCGGTTTTGGCACTCTCCCCCCCCCTCCCTGCGCTACCTTCCATCACTTTCATCATTCAAGAGGGCTGTGCGCCAACACCTGCTTGATCTCGACGCCTAGCCTCTCTATAAGGATGCTTAGAGCTGCCAGTGCGGGGACCTTTATCTAGTTTAGTATTAGACTGCGGATTAACTTTGATCTGTGATTTTTTGACTAAGCGGCTGTGATACCTTACTGTAATATTTTATGAAATGGTTAATGTATAACTGTAATTATTTTCCTTTTAGCGTATAGTACCAGCTGTGATATTTTCTCTAGTTTTATTTATTTATTTTGTCTTAATGAAGGGTCCTCGTGATTTTTAATGATTTTTATGTATTTTATTTTTATTTTATCATATGGTTCTTTTTTATTATTTTTTTATCGTAATTGAAGGTCCTCGTAGACAAACATATTTTTATGTATAATTTATATATTTGTATCAGGTTGTATTACTTTTATTTTTATATATTTTTATTATATCTTATTTTACTGTATTTTATTTTAAGTTATACACTGTATAAATTCTGTATTAATTATTTTGCCGCGAAGGCAAATAAATCGTATCTATCTATCTATCTATCTCTCAATACAACCGTTCACGACGGAGGATGACGACCGAGTGCTACTCCCGTTCGCGCTCACCGTACACTTACTACTATACCTATGTGATGGCGCTACGCACACACTTTCTAGTTCTCAAATATAAATGTACCTCATATCTTAACATTCTGTATCATTAGTTCTAGGTTTATTAATAAACTATATTATTCTATTCAATGGTTGTGCCCTTTATTTGACATGGCAGAAGTCCAGTGATTCTGGTCCGTAATTGTTTTAAATCTATTCTCATACTGACCTTTGGAGAAGTATGAGAATATCCTCAAGATAGTGGGTAACCAAGAAGAAAAGCCCGTGGTTTGTTAAACTAATATACTATAGCAACCTTCGGGAAGCTATAGAGAATTTTAAGTGCCTACATCATGACGGCGGACACCGAGGAAGAGAGAACTCCCAGCACGAAGGAACGCTCAAGACAAAGGAAGTAGCCACATTGGAGGTCAAGCAAGAGAAAAATTTCGAACACGAAGGAACGTTGGAGAATAAACAAGAAGACAAAATGACAGGACGGTGTGATATGACGATTCCAACATTTGATGGAGGAGACTACAGTATGTGGAAAAAACGGATAACGATGTATCTGAAATTCAAGAAGCGTGATGAAGTTATTAAAAGAGAAAAAGCCACTGCAGATAAGGACGACTGGAATGAAAAAGAATTAAAAGCAGTGAATCATATATATAGCGCAATCTCAAATAAGCAACTAGAGTTTGTGTGCGAGGAAGAAACAGCCTACAAAATTATGAAAAAGTTGAATAGTATGTATCTAAAGGAATCAACGGCGTTACAAATAGTCTGCAGAAATAGACCGGAAAAATTAACATTAAGAAACTATAGTGATTCAGAGGCATTTCTCAGTGATTTTGAAAAAGCAGTAAATGAATTAAAAGACGGGGGTGCTAAAATAAGTGAGAAAGAAAAATTGAATTATATACTCAACACATTGCCAGAGTCATATAGCTACATAGTGGATTTGATTGATACATTGAAAGAAGAGGAACAAAGGGCTAAGTACGTCAGAAATAAAATAAAATTAGCTGAAATGAAAAGTCATAAGGAGCATAATGAAAAAAAGACAAATGTATTTGCTGCAAGAAAGGGAAGCTGCTACAAGTGCGGAAAACCTGATCATTTCACACGGGATTGCCAAGATGGAGGACAAGCGGGTAGAAACGGCAGCTTATGGATAGGATCGAGACGTGGTCGTAGCCGAAGCAGAGCCGGAAGGGGCCATTATGGCAGAGGACGCGGAAAATTCCATGGACAACAAGGAGCAAGCACGAGTGAGCCGAGCGGCGAAGGTGCGAACGCATGGACGTCGACACACGTTGCGTACACCAACGAAACGAATAGGTCAGGTATGAGCGTGTAAGGGTTCTAAGGATAGGGGAGGGAAATTTATGTTAGGAGTCACTTCAGTGCAATGGTGACTGTGATGTATATACGATGATTATTTGCTGAAGATATCAAAGTCGCTCACTCTGCTGCTGATGTCCTTGGTTCCCAGATAAATGTCTTATATTTATGTAATTAATTTCAAATATTAATTTTAGTAATGAAAGAAAATTTTTAAATAGTAGCAAAAATTATTATATTAAAGTTATTTAATAAGCAGAAAATAGTTATCAAAAATACTCAAAATAAATAGCTAAGTGCAAGAAAAAATAAAATAAATTCTTAATAATAATGATAATTGATAATTAATGCGCAAGTGAGAATGTCCGGAGATAGGATAGGTGGTGGAAAAACGCCCAGGTAAATAATAATAAGAATAAATTGTAACAAAATTATTTTATTAATACCCTTATTTGGATGTGGTAAACCTTGATATATAATACTACAAAAGTGCATACAATATAAATTGATTTACAAAAAGAAAAGAAAAAACAAGATATTAAAAAAAAAAATAATTAACAATAAAGAAAAATTTATTAAATTTAATTTATCAATAACTTTCTTATCTAAGAGGTGCTGAAATATCACGTAATTGTAAATCATTCGCGCAAAAGAATAGTTCAGAAAAATATATAACGGAGTTTAATCTATTTGCCAAAATTACAACAAAAAAAAGATGTAAAAGTTTTTATACAATATTAATTTAAACAAAGAAATTATCTAGACCTTAAATGCCCGATCGTATGACGAGTATCGTCCGCGTATGTCTATTCTGGTCCTCGCGTACAGTGTATTGTGTATAGATGATAGAAGCAACCTTAGGCCCACAAAGGGGGGTGACCTTGCAGTCACCTTCCTAGGAGCCAAGGAACGGGGCTACGCCGCCTTGGCTTTACGCTACTACCACTTATACAGGTAAGGGGAGCGCCGAGTCGGGCGAGCTGACTCGACTTGGTCAGCTTTATCCCGAAGGAGTAATCGCTGACCTATGCCCTTACCTCACCTTGCTTACCTTGACTCACTTGCTGCTCTGCACTAGAGAACTGAACTGGAGCTGGAACTGGAGACTAGGAGAGCTCCTATTGGCATGCGCCCCGTATTTATACTGGAAATTCGTAGATGATAGATTATCTGATCACCTGCTCGGGAGGGTGCGCAATCAACTCATTTACATATACGGTATGGTATAGTTGCGCAACCTTCCGAGAATCCTCGCCTTTTAATTGGCTTGATTCGCGAGATACTTTGTCATACTACTGGAGAATAATTAGGTACTTCAATAATTTGTTAGTTAAAATATCGCAAAAATCAGGTTCTGGATATTTAAATTTATGTGAATATAACTTTTTACAAATATAACATTTACATTTTTATATGGTATATTTACTAGGATGAGTTAAATAAAATCATTAAGACAATCTGTCTCACTCGCACCCATGCTATTCCCCATCGTGCTATCCTTGTCTGATTGCATCAGATAACACGTGAGCTGGCAAGTAACTATCTAGTTACATACTTCTTGCTGTACTTATCTGCCACCTATAATTGTATGGTGCGAGATTCAAAATTGGTTAATAATGATTATGTTAATATGGGATCATGCTGAGTATATTATGGAAGCGTAGCTTTTAAGTTATTTCATTGAGTATTTCTCGTTAATTATGCGTGTCATATATAATTGTTAATAAACAAAAAGGATTTGTAATTCAAACTCCAGCCGTGGCCATTAGTACGGATACACTCATCTAGGCACTTATGGGTTGAGTTATTACTCTATCACCTAGATGGCAGGTTGAGTACCACTCTTGACAATATGAGTCACTGCGAGGGGCTTGTGTCGGTAAACAGAATTCCTTATGTTTGTGATAATAAGTCATGATACACACACACACACACACACACACACACACACACACACACACACACACACACACACACACACACACACACACACACACACACACACACACACACACACACACACACACACACACACACACACATTTATATATATATATATATACATATTTATGTCGTTTATCGGTTTTGGAGAGTTTTTCTAGATATTATATACCGGTTTTGAAGAGTTTCTCCGGTTTTGAAGAGCCTCTTCACACCGGCAAAGATATATATGACCGGTTTTGGAGAGTTGCCGGCCATTTTCTAGAGTCTATAACCCCAGGGTCCATATTTCTTTAGTCACGTTAACATAAGCAACTCTGAGAAAAAGAACTATACCTCTCCAAAACCGGTTCACCCACATACTTATATATATATATATATATATATATATATATATATATATATATATATATATATATATATATATATATATATATATATATATATATATATATATATATATATATATATATATATATATATATATATATATATATATATATATATATATATATATATATATATATATATATATATATATATATATATATATATATATATATATATATATATATATATATATATATATATATATATATATATATCTGGGACGCATTTTGAGGATTACATAAGGCATATATACCGAATTTTGAGCATTTTGTAGGCATTTTGAGGAGTCTCCTCAAAAGTCCAAAGCACTCGAGAGGCATTTTGAGGATTTTTCAGCGGTTTCCACAATAGTGTGTTAATACATCGATTTCGGAAATTCCGTGATATTTTTCGGTAAAAGCGGGTGCCGCAGGCGTCGTGGTGTTAGTCAATAACCTTAGGGTCATTATTTCTTTAGTCACGCGCTTGTTTATTGGTTGTTTATAACAATGTTTATATTTGTGTCACCACTATTGTACAAATTCTTTATGAAATCCTCAAAATACCGTATAATGATATATATATATATATATATATATATATATATATGTATATATATATATATATATATATATATATATATATATATATATATATATATATATATATATATATATATATATATATATATATATATATATATATATATATATATATATAATTTTCGTTATTAATGACATGATCAGATCATCCGCTATCGAGTATCCACTCTATCTCGCTTGTAACGGTCATAAACGCCTTATATATATATATATATATATATATATATATGGGTAACTTCATGTCAAGTGTTCAGGTCAAAATTTTGAAATCGCTTAAAATAGGTTTTTCTCCTTCCACATTGGCCCCAAAGTACAACGCTAGAGTTTTAGTGCAAAATATTGAACTGTTCAAGAGTTAGAACCAATTGAAAATTTGAGAATTTTGATTTTTTTCGATAAACATGAATTTTCATGATTTTTTAACTCAAAAACGCGAAACTTTTTGTATTACACATTAAATGGGAAAAAGTTTGCAAATTGTAAGTCGAATAACTCAGAATTTTTTCAGGTCGATGACAGTAATTTTACTAATTTGTACGTAAGAAAGCAACATTCAAAATATGATTAGGGCGAACGCATCCCTCTGGATTTTCTTCAACAATCGAGAAAAATTTGAGAAAAAATGTTACTTTCAAAATGAGACCTTGATCAAGATGGAGAAATGTCAGAGAAAAAAGTTAGCTGGAATGAAAGCCGTTGTAACAGTGAAAAAAGCCTGTTTTTGGCTTATTTCAGGCTTTTTTCACTGTTTCAACGGCTTTCATTCCAGCTAACTTTTTTCTCTGACATTTCTCCATCTTGATCAAGGTCTCATTTTGAAGGTAACATTTTTTCTCAAATTTTTCTCGATTGTTGAAGAAAATTCAGAGGGATGCGTTCGCCCTAATCATATTTTGAATGTTGCTTTCTTACGTACAAATTAGTAAAATTACTGTCATCGACCTGAAAAAATTCTGAGTTATTCGACTTACAATTTGCAAACTTTTTCCCATTTAATGTGTAGTACAAAAAGTTTCACGTTTTTGAGTTAAAAAATCATGAAAATTCATGTTTTTCGAAAAAAATTAAACTTTTCAAATTTTCAATTGGTTCTAACTCTTGAACAGTTCAATATTTTGCACTAAAACTCTAGCGTTGTATTTTGGGGCCAATTTGAAAGGAGAAAAACCTATTTTAAGCGATTTCAAAATTTTGACCTGAACACTTGACATGAAGTTACCCATATATATATATATATATATATATATATATATATATATTTCTTTTACCAGATTTATGGAGCCCTTTTATACACATGAGCATATTTATGGAGCCTTTTATGTTTTCTTTTATGGAGCCCGGGTCCCATAAAATATTCTTATACGGCGTTTATGGAGCCCGATCTAGAGTTTCTATACCCAGAGAGGGATTATTTCTTTAGTCACTTATATACGGGAACTCTGGGCGTAGCTACTAATATACAGGGATGGGCTCCGTAAAGGGGTTAAGTGATAATTATATATATATAGATATATATATATATATATATATATATATATATATATATATATATATATATATATATATATATATATATATATATATATATATATATATATATATATATATATATATATATATATAAAGCTTTTATGACTGTTACAAGCGAGATAGAGTGGATACTTGATAGCGGATGATATCTGATCATGTCATTAATAACGAAAATTATTTTGAAAATTGTATTGAACTTAAAGAACCGGTAAATACTTATGTAGCGGATAATAGGCCGATAAAGGCACCGAGCATCGCTACGGTAGTAAGTTACTTTAACGCATTCGGCAAAATTAACGAAGTAAAAATGAGTAATGTATTTTATGCGAAAGAAATGAAAGCAAATTTAATTAGTTTTGAAAATTAACTGATAATAACAATACTATTATCTCTAAAGGAAAATTTGCAAAAATTATTGATAAAAATAATGAAGTTACAGCGATAGCAATAAGAGAAAACGGACTTTACAAAAGGAAAAAAAGTGAAATACAAGGTCGCTTCTGTAAATAGTGACGAACAAAATTATAACATGAGTCAAAAGGAAAGATAGCACAGAGTTTAGGTCACGTAAATTTTAGATATTTGGATACAATATGCAAACAGCAGTTATTAACGGGCATTCCAAATGAACTTGAATCTAAATTTATGAAATGTAAAACTTGTATTGAAAATAAGATGCATAACTTGCCATTTACTAATATTAGAACAAAGGCGAAAAATGTATTAGAAATTATACATACGGATGTATGCGGTCCATTTAAAACTACTGGGTTTAACGGAGAAAAATATTTCGCTTCTTTTATTGATGATTATAGTAAAATAGCTAAAGTTTATTGCATAAAGACTAAAGAGGAAGTTTCTGATTGTTTATTTCATTTTGTAAATGAAACTGAAAATTTAGCCATGAAAAGAATAAAAATATTGAGATGTGATAACGGGAAATAATACTTCAATAATCGGTTTTATAAATTTGCCAAAGAAAAGGGTATTATTATGAATAATTGTCCGGCGTATGTACACGAATTAAACGGCACAGCTGAAAGATTTAATAGAACGATAATGGATAAAGCGCGATGTTTACTATCAGAGACAAAAGTACGCAAATGTTACTGGCCAGAAATAATATGTGCCGTGACGTATTTGAAAAATCGTGCGCTAGCAAACACGATAGAAAGAAAAACTCCTTACGAAATATTTTTTAAGAGAAAACCAAATGTAGAGCATTTACGATTATACGGTAGTAAAGTTTTTGTAAGAAAACCAGAACAAAAACGATTTTTTAAGTGGGATAAGAAAGCGGAAATGGGTATTCTATTAGGTTATAGTGATGTAGGCTATAGAGTATTGAGAAATAATAAAATAATTGTTGCAAGACATGTTGATATCATAGAAAGAGATGTTAAATGCATTGGTATTGATTATAAAGATAATATTGATAACGGTGATAGTAAAGCAAGTGATGCAAGTAGAAACGATGATTTATCAGATAACGTTCTTGAAAACGCGGATGAATACGAAGAGCAACAAGGTAAAGACAGAAAAGAATAATTTATTTTTACATCAACCTTCGGGAAAATGTAAAGATATAAAAAATCCAACATTGGAAGTTCCACGAAAATCTACGCGTGATAGGAAAAGCCCTGTAAGATACCCAGAAAAGGAAAGTTATAATATTTATGTAAGATACTGTAGAGTAGATACGCCTTGTACGTTTGAGGAGGCGATGAATAGTAAAGAGAGTAAAAATTGGCAAGAAGCCATGAATAAAGAAATCGAGTGCATAAATAAAAATAAAACTTGGAAATTAGTCGATAGAGTACAAAATAAAAATATTATAGATGTAAAATGGGTTTACACAAGAAAATCAGGTATTAGGTACAAAGCTAGGCTAGTTGTAAGAGGTTTTCAACAAATAGATGTAATTGATGACATATATTCCACAGTTGCCAAAAAATCAAACGTTAAAAATTTTATTATCATATTGCTGCCAAAATGGGCTCAGGATAGAACAAATGGATGTAGAGACAGCATTTTTAAATGGAAAAGTAACTACGGAAGTATACGTCAATCAACCAAAAGGTTATGAGGATGGAACAGGAAGAGAAAATAAATTATCAAAAGCGTTGTATGGATTGAGAGAAAGTCCTAGAGACTGGGATGAGTGTTTCGATGAGTATGTTATGAAACTTGATTTTAGGAAAAGCAATATAGAATTATGCCTATATATTCATGGAAAAGACGAAGACATTATTTACCTATTAATATACGTAGACGATTTGTTGATTTGCGGGAAAGATGAAAAGAAAATACAAAAAATAAAGAAATTGCTATCCGATCGTTTCAAAATGAAAGATTTAGGTGAAATAAATGTGTATCTAGGCATAAACGTAAAGTATGATTATATAAACGGTAAAATGGAATTAAGCCAAGAAAAATATATAGAGTCACTAGCTCATAAATATCAAATAGTTAAGAGTAAATTGTATAATACACCTATGGAAACAAATTTAAAGATTGAAAAGGCTAAGTATGTGAAAGAAACATTAAATATAGAAACTTGATTGGGGCTTTATTATACATTAGTTCAGGCACACGGCCTGATATAAGTTATAGTGTTAACTATTTGAGTAGATATCAAAATGCTTATAACGAGACACATTGGAAATATGCGTTACGAATATTGAAATATTTATACTTAAAAAAAGTTCTAAAATTATGTTATAACAAGAATAAAGACTGTGAAATTGTAGATTGTTACGTAGATGCTGATTGGGCTGGAGACAATGTTGATAGGAAGTCCACATCAGGTTATGTAATTCGAGTTTTCGGAAATGTAATTGATTGAAAATCACGAAAACAGAAAACGGTAGCGAAGGCTTCGACCTACGCAGAATACGTAGTCCTATCTGGAGCAGTTAGTGAAATAAAGTTTGTCCGAGAATTAATAAAAAAACTTTAATATAAATGTAGAAAATCCAATAAAAATTTATTAACACAATTCGGGAGCGATAAATATAGCTAACTATGGAAACTTAACTAAAAATTTGAAACGTATAGAAATACATTATCACTATACCCATGAAAGCGTGAAAGAAAAAGAAATAGAAATAATTAAAATCGACTCAAATGATAATGTTGCGGATATCTTTACAAAAGCGTTATGTAGAGATAAATTTGAAAAGTTCAGAAGATTATTAAACATAATGTAATTATGTATTGAAAGTGTACAATATACATGTAAGGAGGCGTGTTGAGAATGTGATACATATATAGTGTATAGTGTTGAGGTTACGCGTGAAGGGAACCTGAAAGAGTTCAGGTTCCCCTGCGGGAACGTAAGTTACAGACAGTGTGTACGCATGTAAACCTTCCCACTGCGTGTACGTGAGAGTCATGTGCTATGCGAGAGTCGCGAGCGAGCGATGCTGCCGCGGGCCACGAGTCACTCTGTCTCCAGCCCGCGCCGAGAATGGTTTTTCTTCTGTATCATTAGTTCTAAGTTTATTAATAAACTATATTATTCTATCCAATGGTTGTGCCCTTTATTTAACAACACTCTTAGATTTTTTTTCTTTGAGATTTCCGTTGAAAAAGATGAAAAAAAAGACGGAGCCGTACTATCACAGTCAACGCACTTCGCGCCACCTGACAGGCATTGGAAAATTTATGGGGTTTTCGATATTTTATCGGATTTTGGAAGCTAATGGCACACGATTCATGAATATATGGTCTTATGGGGTATATATGAGTTTTTATGGTGTATTTTACAACTGCTGTGAGGGGTCAGTGCAGCTCTGAGTCTCTCCCTCATTGCAGTTACTGCTAATATGTCTGCATCCGCGAGTCGTGTTAGACGGAGAATCCGCGCACAGCTCCACCGATGACACTGTATAAAATCCCCTAAAAATCCCATGAATATGAAAATTTTTAATGCATGTACACTTTAATGGTACAGACAGTTTATGCATAAAAGTTATACAATACATAATAAAAATACCATAGACCCCCCATAAGACTATATATTCATGAATCATGTGCGATTAGCTTCCAAAATCCCACAAAATATCGAAAACCCTCATAAAAACCCAGGGAACTGAAAATTTTTATACGCACAATCACACATACACACACACACACACGCACGTACGCACACACACGCACGCACACATCCGTACAGAAATTTTCTAAAACCATGTGATTCGAATTTTTATCATCTCTATTCGTGTTTCTAGAGCGATTTAACGAAACTTAAAATTTTACTATTACGAAGCTTCTCTAGAAGAAAGAAATTTCGTTCATGAACAACTATTTTAAGAAGTTATTATTATGCTTTAAATAATGTTGAATGAATTACTATGCGCATACAAGTAGCATGAGCAAAAATTATTTGACAGCTAGGCGTATTAACCCATTAAAGCCCATGCAGAAATTTGCTGAGATAGCAACAAACTAACTGTGCCATCCTTTGCATAACTGAAAAATAAAATATACGTATTTTTTCTTTTGTCATTTGCAATTGTTTATAAAAAATAATTTAAACAAATTACAAAAAATTTTATAATTTTCATAAATTGACTCCGGGAATCGATTTTAGGAGAAAAATCGAGACGAAAACCTATATAACACTTTTTTGTCAGAGTCCAATTTGTTATCGTAATATAGGGATAAACTTTTGACATGTGTTTTTACTCTTCTGCATGGGATGTAGTCTCACTGATAAATTTTGAGATTGTATACTGAAATTGGATAAGTTCATTTCATTTCGCAAATCCTTCCGTGTTAGTGATCACGTTTGAATGGCGGGCTAACGGTTGGGAACATAAATACATTGAATTTATATTTTGAAATAATAATTTCGGAATAAACTTTTTGACTTTATATTGTTCTACATTGGTAACGCCACTGATAATGCCGAGACGGAGAATTAGAGATCTACCTGATCTACTTGAAGATTCTGATATTCATGAAGGTCAACATATTGATGTAGCATTCATTCCTAATGAACACGAAAGTTCAGATGGAGATTCGGATGGTGATCTAAATGAAGATACATTATCAAATGAATTACCTTCAGGTTCTTACGAACATGTTAAAAGTACTTACACAAGTACTCAAAAATTGTTGAAACCGAATCATAATTACAATTGGAAAAATGATGCTTTGAATGATATTTCTCCTGATGTCGAGTGCAACTTCAATATTTCACCTATTTCATCATTGCGATCCAAAAATTCTTTGGAGTTGTTTGAGGTTTTCTTTTCGAAAACAATGAAAAATCATATTATTGAACCACTTCTGAAAATCATTTCGATTTATGTATGGATGATCTAGAAAGATTTATTACAATCATAATGATTACAACCTTCAATTCTAGAAAAAGTATTCGTGATTACTGGTCAACAAAGCGAATCCTTCAGTGTCCAGTAATTGCTGAACTTAGGTCGAGAAATAAATTCGTTACAATAAAAAAGAACACACGATTTTATAAACTTCAAGACACTAATCAAATTGATAAAGTCTGGAAGGTTAGAATTCTATATGATATCTTTCGTAAGAATTGTATACAATTTGGTTTCTTTGACTATAATTTATCAATAGATGAGATAATGGTAAAATACTTTGGTAGGTTTGGTATCAAGCAGTGTATAAGGAATAAACCTATCAGATTTGGAATTAAAGAATGAGCACTCTGTTCTTCAGATGGGTATATATATGACCTTGATATTTACACTGGTAAATCAGGAATCGATGAACGAAATCCTTTAGTTGCCCTTGGTTTACGGTCTAGAGTAGTGATAAAATTACTTTCGATTTTATTAGGAACAATCCAAAGAGAAGAACTGAAAAAGTATCATATTTATTTTCATAATTTTTTCACGAACCCAGATCTTATGATACATTTGAAAAAAATGGTTTATTGGCGACGGGAACTGTTCGGCAGAATCGTGTCAAAGTGAAAGCCGAAATGCCAAAAGAGGCCGAAAGAGGATACACTATTCCTATGCATGAAGCGAATTCTAAATTAAATTATATTACAGTTATGGACTCAAAGCCAGTATCGATTCTCTCTTCTAAATATGGGAATGAACCAAAAGTTGAAATGCAGAGATGGCAGGAATCATCAAAAAATTCTATTCTTTTTCCTCATTGTTTTTCTATGTATAATCAACACATGGGTGGAGTCGAACTGCATGATCAACACTGTAATGCTTTGATGCCTTCAATTCGAAGTAAGAAATGGACATGGTGCCTTGTATTACGACTTATCCAAGCATCTTTAGCAAACGCTACAGTGATTTACAATAAGTTACATCCAGACGAAAAAAAAGGTTCCGAAGATATTGTTCAAGAAGTTTGTGAATATTATATTGACAAGTTATCCTCCAAACGTCCCCCCAAACGAAAGAAACAGAGTGAACCTTCATCTCAAGAACACGTGATGAAACATGGAAGGCTTAGAAAATGTGGAATATCGATATGTCTGACAAGAACGGAATGGTATTGTGAGAAATGTTCTACACCTGTTTGCAAAAATCATAAAGAAGGACATGGCAATGAACCATAATTCAATCCTACCGAACATATGACAATCATTTATGTGAATATTGGTGGATAAATGAAATAATTAGCTTGATGCTATAAGATTTTTTTGAGACACTCTCAGGAGGCCGATTGTTTATCCCTATATTACGATAACAAATTGGACTCTGACAAAAAAGTGTTATGTAGGTTTTTGTCTCGATTTTTCCCCTAGAATCGATTCACGCAGTCAGTTTTTGAAAATTATAAAATTGTTTGTAATTTGTTTAAATAATTTTCTATAAACAATTGCAAATGACAAAAGAAAAAATAAGTATATTTTATTTTTCAGTTATGCAAAGGATGTCACAGTTTGTTTGTTGCTATTCCAGATAGATTTTGCTTGGGACTTGACAGTCACTTTTTCTCCCCAACATGCAATTGTTTATTCCTGCATTACACTAACAAATTGGACTCTGACAAAAAAGTTTTATATAGGTTTTCGTCACGATTTTTCTCCTAGAATCGATTCCCGCAGTCAGTTTTTGAAAATTATAAAATTTTTTGTAATTTTTTTAAATAATTTTTTAAAAACAATTGCAAATGACAAAAGAAAAAATACGTTTATTTTATTTTTCAGTTATGCAAAGGATGGCACAGTTAGTTTGTTGCTATGTCAGCAAATTTTTGCATGGGCTTTAATGGGTTAAGGACATACACCTATAGCCCTTTCTGTCCAAAATTATCTAAAAAAATTATAAAAAATATTATTATAATAAAATAATGAAAATATATTGTAAATATAACTTATTTTGAATAAAATGAGCCAAGGCAGAGCTCCTTAAACTCATTTTACCCTCAGATATAGCATTTTCAAGAAAAACAGTTTGTCGTAACCTTTCTCTGAGACCACATGATGGATCTTCATGGGACAAAATGCAAATTGTTCCTAATTTATGTAGTTACGGGCCTAAGAGTTATAATTAAGGTTTTTATGTATAATTCAGTTCTAATTGTGCTCTCGATAAGAGTAGACGTGTTTACATCGAGCTCCAGCCAAGTATGTAAATACTAGTTCAAGTGTGTTACTGTGTATAAGTGCGAACGTTAAAATCACTGATTTTCTCAATTTTGAATATAAATAGACATAAACTGCTAACCAAAATTCAAAATTTTATCTTTTTAATAAAAGTCAATCGGCTAACATGGCCGCTACTGAAAAAGTCACTTTGGCTTCGCCGATAAACACCGATAATAACGAAAAGTGGAACTCAGTTTATAAAAAACGACAAAGAAACAGCCCAGATGAAATAAAAGCTAATTTTAAAAAACGTCAAACGCAAATCAGAGACTACTGGCTAAGTAATCCAGTGGTGACTCAAAACAATTATGAAAAACTAGAACTCGCAGAGGATGTAGTTCCTGCAGGAGAAAATAGTGAGAATTCTAGTAAAGCGAGTGCTCAAAAATCACCACCAATCTTCGTAAGCGGAGTGGAGAATATAGCACCTTTGAAAACCCTTCTCGATAAAATAGCTGAGAATAACTACACTTTGAAAATACTTTCTAATAACGAGGTGAAAATTCTACCAAACTCCTCAGAAAAATATCTTCCAATAGTAGAAGAGCTCAAGAAGAAAAAAACTGAATTTTACACATACCAGAGGAAGCAAGACAAAAGTTATAAAACTGTTTTAAGACACATACACCCGTCAGCTGATACTGGAGAAATACAACAGGCAATAGAGGAACACGACCATAAAGTATTAAGAGTAACAAATATACGAGATCGATACACGCAAAAACCGTTACCCTTGTTCTTTGTAGAAATTCAACCCAATGATAACAATAAGGAAATATACAAAATAGATAGATTATTGAATACAATCGTTAAATTTGTACCACCATATAAAAAAGAGATATACCTCAGTGTATTAAATGTCAAGGATTTGGTCACACCAAAAATTACTGCTACAGGAGTGCAGTATGCGTTAAATGTGCTGAAAAACATTTAACAAAAGACTGCTCGATAAAAGAAAAAATACAAGACGTTAAATGTGCAAACTGTGACGGTAATCATCCTGCTAGTTATAAAGGATGCATTGTTCGTAAGCAACTGCAACAAAAATTATTTCCTAAACTCAGAGAAAAAACCGTAGTGCAAAACTCACAAAGTTATCCTCCAAATTTAAATAATTTTATTAAATCTAATATATCTTTCGCTCAAGCCACAAGCAGTCAACCAAAAAACATCATAACAGAATCTATACAAACAGAGACAGAATCCCAAATAATAACAAAAATAGCAGAAAAATCAAACACAAATAAACTCGAAGAAATGATGCTTCAAATGATGACAAGAATAGATACAATGTTAAACCTTCTTACAAGTTTGATAAATAAAATTCAATAATGAAATAAAAATAGCAGTCTGGAATGCGAACGGTTTAGCACAAAGAAGTCTTGAATTAAAGAAGTTTCTAATCGAACATAATATTGACGTAATGTTAATATCAGAAACTCATTTTACATATAAAAACTACTTGAAAATTCCAAACTATTTCATATATGATACAAAATGTCCTACTGGGAAAGCGCGCGGCGGAACTGCAATTATCATTAAATCTAATATTAAGCATTATGAAAATGTAAAACACATGGATGATTATCTGCAAGCAACCAGCGTAACTCTGGAAGATGTAAAAGGATCAATCACTCTATCAGCAATATATTGCCCACCTAAGCACATTATCATAACAGAGATGTTTTCAAAATTCTTCGTAAGTCTTGGACACCGTTTCATTGCTGCCGGAGATTACAATGCTAAGCACCCATGGTGGGGGTCTAGATCTTCGGCTGGAACTCCACGAGGTAGACAGCTTTATGCAACTATGCAGTCACAGAATTTATTCCCGATTTCAACCGGAGAACCCACCTACTGGCCTACTGATAAAAATAAGACGCCGGACCTCCTTGATTTTGCCGTAGTAAAAGGTATCAACCCCGACTGTCTCACAGCTACATCCTGCTTAGATCTTTCGTCAGACCACTCACCGATCATTATTTCTTTTAAACAACAACAACTTAAAATGAACCAAAAAACACCACATTTGTACAATAAAAATACTAACTGGGGAAAATACAAAGAATATCTAAATAATAATCTAAACTGCAACATCTCACTTAAATCTATAGATGAACTTGAAAATGCAATAGAAGAATTCAACATACAAATACACAACGCCGCTAAAGAAGCTATCACATTATTTGAACATCCGGAAAAACAACAGCACATTGCTAAACACATACTTGAAAAAATACGTGAAAAGAGACAGTTAAGAAAAACTTGGCAAATTTATAGATCCAAACATATAAAAACTAAATTAAATAAATCAATTAAAGAATTAAAAACCTTGCTTATAGAAGAAAAAAATGTCGGCATCCAAAATTACTTACAAAACTTAACTGCAAATGAAGCAACTGAATATTCCCTCTGGAAAGCCACTAAAAAACTTAAACGTCCACTGCAACATATACCACCAATCAGGAAATCTAATGGAGATTGGGCCAGAAGCGAAACGGAAAAAGCTGATACGTTTGCAAACTATCTCAGTGAAGTTTTCAAGCCAATAAATCGAGAAATTACCGAACCACAAGAAGAAGAATTGTTTAAACAAGAAGATCACCATGCCCAAGTTAGTCCTTCAATAAACATCAAAATTAAAGAAGTGCAAAAGATAATCAAAGCCCTTAAGACCAAAAAATCACCTGGATACGACGGAATAAATGGCAAAATAATCAAGGAGCTACCACAGAAAGCGATCCGATTTCTTACTATTATATTAAATGCAGTCTTTCGTTTGTGTTATTTTCCAAGCCAATGGAAAGTTGCACAAATAATATTAATAGAAAAATTAGGCAAATGTCCAGACCTCGTTACGTCATATAGACCTATCAGTTTACTGCCAGCTATTTCAAAAATCTGCGAAAAACTTATTCTCAACAGACTCAATCCAATTATTCATTCCAAGAAGTTGATTCCTGATCACCAATTTGGCTTCCGCAACTGTCATGCTACAATTGAACAAGTTAACCGATTAACTGTAAAAATACAAGAGACCTTCGAAAATAAACAGTACTGCTCTGGAGCTTTTCTAGACGTTGCCCAAGCCTTTGACAAAGTATGGCACAAGGGATTACTCTATAAACTAAAGAAGTACTTTCCAAAAAATTTATATAAACTATTAAAATCATATTTAACAGACAGAACATTTCAAGTAAAAATTAACCAAACCGTAACAAAACTGTTCCCTATAAACGCCGGAGTACCTCAAGGAAGCGTGCTAGGCCCTACTTTGTATCTGCTGTATACTTCTGATCTACCTACAATGCAAGAAATCACTACAGCAACATATGCAGATGATACAGCAATTCTCACAAGTCATTCAAGTCCTGAAATAGCATCCGAAAAACTACAAAAATATTTAGATCTGATCAATATATGGTTTAAACAATGGAGAATTAAAGTCAATGAAACAAAATCAACTCATGTTACATTCACACTTTGTAAAAAGACTTGCCCCCCCACTCCTGCTAAATGATAAACCCATACCGCAAAGTGACAACGTTAAATATTTGGGAATACATCTGGATCGTCGCCTCACTTGGAGAAAACATATATGGACAAAACGAAAACAACTAAATCTCAAACTAAGAAAAATGTACTGGATACTAGGAAATAAATCTGAGTTAAAACTTGAAAATAAAATACTTATATACAAAACTATTCTTAAACCAGTGTGGACTTACGGAATTCAACTCTGGGGATCTGCAGCAACTTCTAATATTGAAATACTCGAAAGATTTCAATCCAAAATACTTAGAAACATAGTGCATGCTCCTTGGTTTGTCACAAATGAAATCATTAGGAATGACTTGAACATACGAACAGTCAAACAAGAAATAGAAGCACACTATAGTAGGTACAAGGAGAGACTAACAGAACATCCGAACCATCTGGCAGCAAATTTAATTGATGTAATCCGATCCAGTACAAGACTTAAAAAATATCAAATTATTAATGTGTAGTTGTAAAATGTTCTGTATACTAACGTATCATTATATTATTATAATATTATATTACCATAAATATTGTTCTCTTGTAAAAGCCTATATTTAAAGGATTTGTAACAGTATTAACCAGTGGGTCTAATACTCTCATGTTATTGTAAATACTTGTATACTATTTACTTATTGTCAACTAGACAGATTGTAAATAAACACGGTTGAAAAAAAAAAAAAAAAAAAAAATGTATAATTACCTTTTTCATGGCAAAAACTGATTTTTTTTGCAAGAATTTTTTCCATTTTTTTGAATTCTTAGGGTTTTTGGCATGGATGATGTACTTACACATGAAAACCTTAAAATTGCAACTCTGAGGCCCATAACTGCAGAAATTAGGAACAATTTGCACTTTGTCGCATGAAAATTCATCATGCGGTCTCAGAGAAAGGTTACAACAAACTGTTTTTCTTGAAAATGCTATAACTGAGAATAAAATGAGTTGAAGGACCTCTGCCTTGGCTCATTTTATTCAAAATAAGTTATGTTTACAATATATTTTCATTGTTTTATTATAATAACATTTTTTATCATTTTTTTAGGTAATTTTGGCCAGAAAGGCCTATAGGTGTAAGACCGCCCTAATATAATAGTTTTTAACATTGAATGTGAAATATGTCATATCTTCATTTAAATGCAATAAGTAATTTCTGGGATGGAATTCTATATTACATAGTAGATATTTTATAGAAAAAGCAACAGTCTAACCTATAAAATTTTGTGAAATAAACAATTAGTCATGACAAGAAATGCACAAAAAATGTGTTTTCTTGACTTTTTTCACTTCTTAAAAGTCCATAGCTTTATTCAGTGACCTTCGACCATCATAAAGAAAATTTATTCTGAAAGATAACAGATAAAAATACTTTTTGAGCTTTATTACAAAAAATATGTTCTGTCTAGTTCGTCTTCTACATAAAATGAAGGATTGTTATTTATCTATCGAAGTAAAAGAAGACACACACACGCACGCACGCACGCACGCACGCACGCACGCACACATACATACACACACACGCACGCACGCACACATACATACACACACACGCACGCACGCACGCACATGAGAAAGTGTATGAGAAAGAACTGGTGACACCTGAGTATGAGTAACCATTATATACAGGGAACCTGCCGATAGTGCGCTATGACGCATCAAGACGGACTCTGGCCTTCCCCAAGATCAAGTTTATTTCGGCGCGCCATAGCGCACCCATAACTACTTACATGTGTACGACTGCTATTCGTGGACACCCCCTGTCGAGCTGGGGCCTAAATCGGGAGGTTACTCGAACCTTAAGTGGCACAATGATTGGACTACTCACGCTACTGAAATATAACCTCAAAAAGTTTTTATGCAGTTAGTACTATAATAGTATTTTTCATCGTTTTGACAGTTTCAATTGCTCGTAACTTTTTTTTCTGTGACTTATTGCCATCTTGATCAAGATCGCATTTTAAAGGTAACCTTTTTTACAAATTTTTTAGCCTTTGGTGAGGGATATTGATACAGTCGCATTCGCTTTAAGTATGTTTTGAATGGTGTTCTGTCTAGTATAAATTAGCAAAGTAATTGGCATCGATCTGTAAAAATTCTGAGAAATTCTACTTACAATTTGGAAACTTTTTCCCATTTAATGTGCTATACAAAAAGTTTCAAGTTTTTGAGTTAAAAAATCATAAAAATTGAAGATTTATGAAAAAATTCATAATTTTCAAATTTTCAATTAATTCTAACTTTTGAACGATTGAATATTTTGCTCTAAAACTCTAGGTTTGTGTTTTGGGGCTAACTTGGAAAGAGTAAAAAATTTTTAGCAATTTTAAAATTTTGAGCTCAACAGTTGACACTAAGTTATCCATATATAGAAATTTAAGCCTTCCCTATTGAAAAATTCTGTGATAAAAATATATTATTATTCTAACTTAAGGATATAACTGTAAATCAATAATCAAGGCATGTAACATACCTGAAACATTGGACTAAGTGCTCGCGCTACTCGACGTCGACATGCGATAGCAAAATCACACGAGGCCGGCGCAAAGCCTACCTGTACTCGATATTAGCAGTTACAAAGTTGTGATGACGTCGGTGACAGAGCGAGGAGGTGATGATGTCCCAGTTGACAGAATTCAACTGAAATCTCACCCCAAGCCATAAGTAACAAAAAGAAATCTAAAGCATCTTACAACATTTCCAAGTCCTGACTAGTCTCGGCCAATTCACATATAGTTATACAATAACATCACATATTAATGAGCATTGACATGAGCGTAGCTTGGACTGTAATTTTTTATAATGTTATATTAATGCTTTGCAAGTATTTTATATATAACACTACAAGTTATTGTTATATAACTTACAATGAAAGGCGAAACCCATGCATTATTGCTCAATGCTACTTGTAACGTTGCGAATTCTCCAACAACGCCACAGTGAATTTTAACCCGAAACCAAATTTATTGTTAATGAGCAGCAAGCTCCGGTTTTCGACTAACTCCTCATAGATGAGACTCCTCTAGGGCACGCCTACACGACGGACAGCCTGGGACAGCTCAAACCCACGGCGATAGCTGAGAAGTGTGAAAATGGACAGCACAACTCGTAACACTTGCAAATAAAACTCCATGCTTCAATTTAACAACACCAACATCTGACGTTTATTACTCTCTCTCTTAATTAGCAATCAATCACAATCTCATTCTATGGCTCGCACGCTAGTACAAATTACGCCCGACAATGAACCCCTGCACGTAGATCCGCCCGCACGTACCTAAGTCACCAGAAAATCGAAGATTTTCGCTGCAAATGAGTGCTCATCAACAATGGCGTCAAGCCGCCCGGTCGCTTCGACGAGCAACAAGTAAAACCCGTTCTTGCTCTCGCTGCGCTACACTGGAGGGAGAGAGAGAGACCCGCACTTCTCTCCATACAATTAGTCACGCACTCGCTCGCAGTTCCAATAATTGAAGGGCCCCGCGGTTCAGACAGAAGGAACCTCGGCAACAGCAGACAAAACCACTAACTGCAACCTGGAGGATAGTGTGCGAGTTGTACATGTCTACCGCAGCGATCTATCTCATTCTCTCTCTCCCAACGCAATCCACTGCAATTTGCGTCCTCTCTCTCTCTCTCTCTCTCTCTCTCTCTCTCTCTCTCTCTCTCTCTCTCTCTCTCTCTCTCTCTCTCTCTCTCTCTCTCTCTCTCTCTCTCTCTCTCTCTCTCTCTCTCTCTCTCTCTCTCTCTCTCTCTCTCTCTCTCTCTCTCTCTCTCCTCTCTCTCTCTCTCCCTCTCTAGCGTATTACGTGATCTTGCCTGCGAGTATAGCCACAAATTTATCATGAGGGATTTGAATGCTGATCTGTCATCGATGGCTTACGCTGATGCGTACACTGTTAGGAATTTTGCCAAGGAGTTGGCTTTACAAATCGTTCAACATAGAAAATGACGAAGTGCTAGCGTATGAGAATGAATGCTTGCCCAGCTTCGGTAAACACGCTGTTATCGGTGTTACTATTAATCATTTCGTTCCAACATCTGTAAGGGAATCTTTTTCTTGCAGGAATTTTAAAAATATTTGTTTTGATACGTTAAATGAGCTGCTGGATCTGAAGGGAGCCTTAGAAAATTTGAACATTAACTTAATTCTTGTAACTGATAAATTAGCTCCTTCAAAAATTATAATTCCAAAGAAAAAGTATGCTCCTTGGTTTGATCTTGAACTGAGGCAACTGGTTGATAATCGTCATGCCACTCATAAACGCTATAAACGTACTGGGCGTGCAACGTTGCTTGGTCAATTTCTTCGACTTAGTAATGACGTAGAGGTGCGTATCTCTCAAGAGCGAAACTTATTCCTCCACAGACAACTATCAGATGCTCTTGATGTTAACCCATTAAGTCCTGAATGGACGAATTTTCACTAAAGTTTTCAACGCTTATATTTTATGTGAAAATGAATTGTAAAAAGTATATGAATAAGCGCATTCGATGTAAAATTTGATGAACTTTTAGAATCTTTCGTTAGATTTTTCAAAAAATTAAACTGTCGAACACTGTACATGATTTTTTCCAAAAAAGATGGTTTTCAAAAAAACAAAAAATTTTTCATTTCGATTTTTCAAATGGAATGCATTTAAGATTTAATGATCAAAATGCAGAAAACGTGGCCTCGAGATCTAAACTTGAAAATCTAACGATTTAGGTTTTCAAAAAAAATTTTAAAACACAAAATGGCGGCTGAAACGCAGAAAAATCATAAAAATCTTCTGAAATTATTTACTCGAAAAAGATGGACTTTAGAGAAAAACTTTACTGAAGAAAAAGTTCTTAGAATTGATTAAACAACACGCTGGAATTTTTTCAGAAACATAAGAAGCGTTTTTAAATTTTTCAAAATTTGAAAATTTTGAAAAATTCTGAAATTTGCCAAAAGGTTCTGGAAAAATTCCAGCATGTTCTCTGATCAATTCTAAGAATTTTTTCTTCAGTAAAGTTTTTCTCTAAAGTCCATCTTTTTCGAATAAATAATTCCAGAAGATTTTTATGATTTTTCTGCGTCTCAGCCGCCATTTTATGTGTTTTAAAATTTTTTTTCAAAACCTAAATCGTTAGATTTTCAAGTTTAGGTCTCGAGGCCATGTTTTCTGCATTTTGATCATTAAATCTTAAATGCATTCCATTTGAAAAATCGAAATGAATAATTTTTTTTTTTTTTTAAACCATGTTTTTTTGGAAAAAATCATGTACAGTGTTCGACAGTTTAATTTTTTGAAAAATCTAACAAAAGATTCTGAAAGTTCATCAAATTTTACATCGAATGCGCTTATCCATATACTTTTTACAATTCATTTTCACATAAAATATAAGCGTTGAAAACTTTAGTGAAAATTTGTCCATTCAGGACTTAATGGGTTAACAGAACTCAGGTGAAATCTCACACCAAGCCTCATGTAACAAGAAAAAGTCCAAAGACTCTTACAAATTTTCTAAGTCCATACTAGTCTTGATCAATCCACATGTAGTTGGGATATTTCACATAAAGTCGGAAGCTCAAAATTTGAAATCGCTTAGGCTTGGCGAGTTTACAGTTTCTGGTGGAGAAAGATGTTCCTAGATTTTTAGACCAATATTTTAATAACGACAAAGTTTATTCTACATGAAAAATTATTATTTTTTGGAAGTTTTGGTGAAAACTCAACTTATGTCATTTTTTTACTCGAAATCCTGAAACTTTTTATAGAGCACACTAATTGAAAAAAAGTTAGCATTTTACCTGTACAATGTGGCCATATTTATTTTATGACTCATTTTGAAAGTCTCTGACAGGCTGTTTCTTAGTATAACTTTATCTAAAAAAAAGATAGTACTGCAGAATATTTTTTGTTCGACAACATTTTTTCTGATTCTTTATGAAAATCCTTCGAAACCAACCCTAGATTGAGATTAGGAGCCCCTCTTGAAAAGAATTTTATATTTCTCAAATATCAATAAAAAACAATAATTTATATTTTTGGCAACCGGATGGATTTGAGAACTTAATATTATTTATACATCTCATGCCATGGACCTTATCACTGAATTTTCTTAATGTATAAAAAATACATTAAACATCTATTTTGAACAGTACTTTCAACTGAACAGGCATAACATTTATATTTACTTCCCTGAATTTTCAATGGAAGCCGCTTACACTGCTAATACACTCTATTCTCATTCTTCATATTTACGTAAAATTAAATTCATAAAGTAATCTATTATTATGTGTACAAAAGCTAAAACGAAATTACTATAAATAAGTTCAAACCACAGTAGATAAATATAGTAAATAAAAAAAAGTAGATTATTATAGTTGTCAAAATTGTCTGTCAACTACCCTAGTTTTTAAACATGTGAATAATAAATTACTTTGGATATAATTTTGGAGCATGATTTCGGTGTAAGCTTAAAATTAAATAATTGAATTATGGATGTTAATGATTCACAAAATTACAGATTACATAGTTTCTGAAATTTTATGAAGGGAAGTCTTAATAAGAAACCTATTTTATTTAAAAATGATTTAGTAAGTAGTATTTGTCTGTGTACTGGAATATACCATTGCTAAATTGTCTATCATCTACTTTGATTTGAACTTCTTTATAATAATTTACATTCAACTTTTATACACATAATAACAGATTACTTATGAAATTTAATTTTGAGTAGATATGATGAGTGCAAATAGAGTGTATTAGCAGTGTGAGCGGCTTTCATTAAAAATTCAGGGAAGTAAATATAAATGTTATTGTAAGCTTGTTCAGTTGAAAATACTGTTGAAAATAGATATTTAATATATTTTGTATGCTTTGATATAATTCAGTGTCAAGATCCACGGCATTGTTCTTGTTTTAAAGGATTTCTAATAAAGAGAATCATAGAAAATTTTTTCCAACAAAAAATATTATGTCGCATTATTTTTTTTTCTTTTTAGATAAAGGTATACTAAGAAACAGCCAATCAGAGACTTTCAAAAATGGGTCATAAAGTAAATATGGCCACATTCTACAAGTAAAATGCTAACCTTTTTCCAATCAATGTGCTATAGAAAAAATTTCAGGATTTCGAGTAAAAAAATGACATAAGTTGAGTTTTCACCAAAACTTCCAAAAAATAATAATTTTTCATGTAGAATAAACTTTGTCGTTATTAAAATATTGGTCTAAAAATCTAGGAACATCTTTCTCCACCAGAAACTGTAAACTCGCCAAGCCTAAGCGATTTCAAATTTTGAGCTTCCGACTTTATGTGAAATATCCCAACTACATGTGGATTGATCAAGACTAGTATGGACTTAGAAAATTTGTAAGAGTCTTTGGACTTTTTCTTGTTACATGAGGCTTGGTGTGAGATTTCACCTGAGTTCTGTTAACGGAGACCTCATCGTCAAGACTTCGCCTTCTCGCTCTGTCACCGTCGTAGTTGTAACTGTTCTTGGTAGATGCTAATATCGATTACACGTGGACGCACTCGTTTCCGAGCTCGTATGATTCTAACTGCTACCCGTTATTGTTATCAGTAGGGTATGCCAAGTAAGTAAATTCTGATATTACTAGCTTATATGTTATATGTTAAAAATAACTAGAAGTAATGAAGGGGGAGCAACCTAGACGTGGATTTTTTGGAATTTATGTGAGATCCATGTGGAATCCATGTGGATTTTTTGGGATCCATGTAAGATCCATGTGGATTCTTTGGGATCCATGTGGGATCCATGTGGATATTTTGGAATCATGTGGGATCCATGTGGATATTTTGGAACCATGTGGATTTTTTGGGATCCATGTGGATTTGTTGGAATCCATATGGGTTTTTTGGGATCCATGTGGATTTGTTGGAGTCCATCTGGATTTATTGAAATCCATGTAGATTTTATTGAATCCACGTAGATTTTTCAAATCAGGTAGATTTTTCAGAATCGACATGGATTTTCATTATGGATATACACGCGGATATCCATTTGAATCCATATGGAATCCATCTCAATCCCCATTGGATTTCCACGTGGAAATCCGCGTGGATATTTTCAGCAGGAATTATCATGAGATTTACGTATAACATTGATTCATAGGAAAAAAAGTTGTTATACATCAGTATGCATAGAGACCATGTATCCGACAACTTTATTCTCCTTATAGTTAACAGAAATATTTGTTGATTAATATAAAATAACATTCTTTACATTATTTGTTTTATAAAGGAGTTGAATATAAGAAGAAATAATATGGAAAATAGTTGTCTCTTTCTGATTTCACTGTACTAGTAGTGTAAAGAAAAAAGCAACACCTGAACAAAATTAACCGTGAATTTTATGGAATGTTTCTTTAATTTTTTTCCAATACATGAACGTCATAATGATACGAGTTAGCACCCCAACTGTCTGAACTTGCATTTTGCAACATCTCAGTTTTCATATCTGTACTATATAGTTGTGTTTCTTCAGCTTGTCTTTCAGCTTCTCTTTCCTGAAAATAAACATAAGTTCACTATTTAGAAGCTTTCAGAATATAAAATTAATTACGTTTTTTTACATTTTGAATTATTTTTAATGGCAGTAACATGACAATTCGTTCTGACGCTTTATTATGTTCATTAGGGGCATTTTTGAACATGTAAGACTAGAAGTTGAAGCTAATTTTTAATCCTTAGAATTCAAAAATATTGTTTGCACATAGAAATGGAGATAGTTTTGCAGTATTGCGTCATACTGGGACTCAATTACACGAACTCTTTTACGTGATCACTGTTCAAGGCCTAAAATTTCACTTCACCCTTATGTTACAAAAAGTACTATTGTGTGTTGATGAAATGACACAGTTGGAATATAATGTAAGAAAAAATATAGTTATAGTGTCCGTCTTAAATCAGCAATAAAATAAAATATTTGATTACCGCGCATTCGCCAATACTTTTTTCACAATCACCCATTAAATACATTCATACATTTATGTATGTAAATGACTGAATTAGTGGGTAAATCAAGGCTCATGATGGGGCTAGACGAAATTAAGTAAAAAATTCTGTTACTACAGAATTTCTTTCATGGTATTGTTTTGCAGTCCCTATGGTCATACTTGAAAATGATAAAACAAATTCGCTCAGCTATTTTTTCTAAATAATAATAATAATAATAAATCATAATAGGTATTTATTGTGGAATTCTGCCTGTTTAAATTTATATTAAAATATTAGAAAAATGCTCCAAGCCTTGAGCCATACCCCTTAACACGCCCTTTAAAGGTTACCATTTGTCATTTTGAGCATTTCTACGATATCTTGACGAGTTCTGGATCATTTTAAATCGTGTTTGCAGCAAATTTAAGAGAAAATTAAATCCTAAAAGCCACAATTTTCTCAAAATTTTTTGCCACGAAATTCAAATTTTTTAAAGCGTTGGAAATATTCAAATTGCTGTATTTTAAACATTACGACAGACGATGTCTTGAAAAAAATTAATTTTATTGTATTCTATATCAAATTATCAAAAATAATTTTTTTCCGATTTTTGAAATTGCTGCAGACGTTAAAAAATTAAAAATCCATTTTTTTTCTCTATTTTTCGGTATTTTTACTCATCGCATGACACAAGATCCGCCTAAAACGGTTTATATTGCCTTACTTTAAATAGAAATTATATATTTCTTTCTTTAATATGTTGTTTGAAAACGTAAAACATGGAATATGAAAAAATATCAGATATTTATCTAGTTTCCCTACAGTTTTTCAAGTATAAACGAGATTTTTTTAGATTTTTCTAACGTTTATCTCAGCGGACGACATGGAATTCTTGTAATTATCGTATTTTTTTCTCTCTCTTTATATATAGGAATAACAGTACATAAACTATACAAAGGTTGATCAACTAAACATTGATTTTAGAGAGAAAACCTAATTTTTTGCGATTTTGATGCATTTTTTCATCTGGATAACAGTTAAATAGTTATAAACATATCCTATTGTCTAATTCAACCCAAAAACGGAGAATTGGATTCACATTCTGTTGTTTGTAATTAGAAGCCTAAAAAATGAAAACATGCAAAAATGTCACTCATTTGACGCTACAAATAAAATGTGGCATCAGGCAAAGGAAACGTTCTGCACATACGCGAATATGTACACATGCACGCTAGCCCATGATGATATACACAGGTATGCTAGTATGTACGCGCAACAACGTAATGTGTCGACTAGGGCTTTCTCTTCTTTCAAGAAAATGATCAAGTGAACGACAACTGCATGTAATTATAATATATGTTCTTTCTTGCACCACCATGTTGGATTTTTGTATTTGTTCACGTGTCGCAGCTCAACTCGGACGGTATTAAGGAAAATGGGGAAAGATTATAAAGTCTGTTAAATCGAGCCGCGATAGGCAGCGCACAAACACGCGTGCACAAAGACGCGTTACAATCATCTATGTAAACGCAGCCCATTCCATGCTTTCCTTGCTGCATATGCCGTTGATACCGTCCATTTGTCCGTTTCATGGTCCGATCTATTTCGTTTGATTAGCCTGCGTTCAGCGAATTAGGGAGAAGCCCGTCTATTAGACTGCATACTTATGGTGTTCTTGTAATCATAGACGTAAGAGTATAAAGATTCTGGAGACATCTATAGAATACTATTGTCTACAACGGAGGCCCTTCATATAGCTTCGAGTCAGCGTTCAAAAAGTACAGATGCGGAGGAACAAGAAGAAACAAGAAGGAACGGATCGATCTGTTTCTTCTTGTTCCTCTGTATCTGTACTTTTTCAACAATAACTCAGAGCTGTGTAAAGGGTCTTCGTTATAGACAATAGCTCTAGCTGTTTTCAGTGTTTTCAGAGTTTTTATAATTTTATGTTTATACTTACAAGAATACCATGAGTGTACAGTGGTATAGACGGGCTTCTCCCTAATTCGCTGAACGCTTGCTAATAAAAGGAAATAAATCGGACTATGGAACGAATAAATAGCCGGTATCAATATGCAGGCCCGGTGATGTCAGAGTCAGGAGAATTCTTCCGACTCACAACCACAGGTCGATAAGCGTGAAAGTTGACAGAACTGAGATTAGGCGTGCAGCGCGCAGTTCCTATTCGTTATTCCCTTGTTGGCAGATTCCCGATCGACTTTTCAAAATAAAACGTTGAGGTTAAGTAGAAGAAACGAAATTATTACAAATTAAACACATTTGCATTAAGATAAGTAAAGCAATGACGAAAATTGTTTTATAATAATGATATATAATATCATTTTGAGAATCAGATTCTTTTTAAAATTTTGTTTTTTCAGAAGGTCTACATATAGAAGAATTACTTCCATTCATTATTAGTTTTAGTTATTTTTTGCAAGTAATAGTTATCTTCTCAAGATATGATTTAGATAAGTATAAAAGTTTTATATAAAAAGCACAATAGCCTATTAAAGTTTAAGTATAGTTACTTTGTAAAAACTTTTTTTTACAGCCTACTAGAATTTATGGATTATTTCATTTATCCACATTGAAATAACTATAGCTATTGCAAGAAGAAGTCAATATTGTTAATATTTTGAACTCCAAACTTAAATTTAATGCTGTTAAATGTTTTGGTGAGTAGGAGCGGCGAAGGCTTCTTTCTGGACGTAGAATAGTAGCCTGCAATCTGAGTCAAAATCAAGAAGCATCAGCTTGTTAAGGTTTTAGAAGGTTAGAAATGGGCAAATAGAAACAAGAGACACAATAAAACCTACTGCGTCTTATGTCTGGACACATACGAGAATGTGCCATTTGATTTGTCGAAGCAGCACAGCGGGATAAATTATTTTGAGGAAAGAATACAAAATCTCTTCGAAGAAGAGGTGAGCGCATATTGTTTAGGTACATTTGCCTTACTGATAAGGATAGATGTTGAATAGTTTTAATTGTTCTGTTATAGTTAATAATAATAGAAGTTCGGTAGAAAACTTAAGGTGACAGAACGTAAATATCAACAGTGTGTAAAACGACAATTATAGATGATGATTCATTTTCTTAACCTTCTAACATTATGTAGCATATTGATTGGAAAAAGTTTGCATTTTTCCTGCACTGAAAAAACTCTGGCACAAGGGACGCTCTCTTCGGAGTACGACAGCGCTCTCTATAAGTGCACAAGAAACCTCCCACTTTCGGCGCGATTCACGTGCCGAAAACGGGAGCGCTCAAACTCCTAACGAAAGAGATGCCTCTTGTATCCTAATGGAGACGTATATCACCCCGAACCAGTGCGACGAATACCTAAATAACCTAAATAACGATTTGGATTAAATTAAACCCTAAATCGTATTTAGGAAACTATGAATAATCATATGATAACGGATTAAATACATACCAACACCAAAACCAAATTACAAAACACCTAAGGACGAAAGAGGATCATAAAATTTGAACGTTATTATATGATTATCGATATGAATGTAACTGATAAGTGATAGATAAATAATTCAATAAAATAATAACAATATAAATGATTTCAAATATTTATTTTATTTTTTATTTTATAATAAAGAATTCTTATTAACAAAGAGAGTGTTGTAACCTTTGGGTCACGCATTTGTATCAAATTGAATGATCGTGTTTTAGAGTAAAAAGTATTGAACCCCTGTTTCAGGATTTATTCTGATAGGCCCTTTTACTCGAGATATATGCCATGTTATCTTAAAAATACGTTATTTTGTTAAAAAACGATGTCTCTTCTATTGCATGTAACTCTGCAAGTATTCCTGTTACTAAAATGAACAAAGAAGATTGTAAAAGTAGGCAGAACAAGCTTTATTTTGAGCACAGTTTCGTCTAAAAATATAGATTTTTCAGAGTTATATGAAATCAAAGATAGTGTAAAAAAATAATTCAAAATAGCACCCTTAAAATCCTTTAAAAAAGGGAAAATTTTGAATTATTTTTTTATACTATCTTTGATTTCTCAAAATAAAGCTTGTTCTGCCTACTTTCACAATCTTTTTTGCTCATTTTAGTAACGGGAATGCTTGCAGAGTTACATGCAATAGAAGAGACATCGTTTTTTAACAAAATAACGTATTTTTAAGATAACATGGCATATATCTCGAGTAAAAGGGCCTATCAGAATAAATCCTGAAACAGGGGTTCAATACTTTTTACTCTAAAACACGATCATTTAATTTGGTACAAATGCGTGACCCAAAGATTACGCACTCTACTTGTAAGTATAAAAAGAATAATTTAAATAATAAGCGTTTTCGTACATTAAAATTGGTTTTTGATAAATTTGATCGTTTTCATACATTAGAATTGATTACTGCATCGCCAGTATCGATTATCAAGCTAAAATTCTGCACTAGAAAGAGCATTTCTGCAGCTGACATTTTCATGTTTAGTTTATTTTTCAAATGGTTGAGTGTGATGATTGGTGGCTTATTTAATTCTTAAGTTGTATTGATATTCTGGCATGAACCTTGATGTTACACTCTTGTAAAGCTATCTTTAACGAAGATGTACGTGTAGATATTTCATCTCATTGTATAGATGCAGATACCTTCTAGTATGTCGTGCATCATGTCAACGGTGATATTTTCCGTTATATGAAATCCAACGACATTGTTGAATGCACATCGTTCTTTCACTCCAGTATTTTCAATGGTTTCTTCCGAAACATCGATGTCGTAATCAATCTTTGTTCGCAAGTTCCATGGATCCTCAGAAATTAAAGTAGATGATTCTTTAGACTTCGCCTTGCAAATTCTAAAGAAATAATTAGCCTTGAATGATTCCGCAAAACCGCATATTCCGTTCATGCCAAGATTATCGCCTAGTATTAAAACTAGTTGAAATTGGACATTTTTAAGAATATTATCCTCATTTCTGAAAATTCATGTAGTTGCAAAAAATTTAATTCTTCGATTAGTTTATGGAAAACGTCTTGAGTAGGTAAGATATGTCACTCCGGGCGCAGTTACCATCGGAGCTGATGCTCGATTGTAAGGTAGGGTTACCGGCGACCGGTAATTTCAGGTACGATGATAACCTAACCTTACCAACAGTAGAAAACCCAAATCTACCTTACCAACAGAGCAGAATGCAGTACTATTTAGATTGTTAACCCAACCATCAATCTCTCGCATCGTGTGAGGGTGGGTAGTGGTTTTTTAATTATTTGATTAATTTATTTTATATTTTTTTATTTTTTTTTATTTTTTTTTATTTTTTTCAATTTTTTAATTTTTTATTTTCCTATAAAGTCATATCATACTCTTCAAATTTTGTCCGTTTCGCCGTTCGATTTTTCCCTTTACAGTAGTATGACTTCTGGAAATTGGTGTACGTTTGAGGTTATATTGTCATTGTCATTTTAAGGTTATGTTTCCATTGATACCCACTCTTTCATAGCGCCATCTGTAGATAAATCACGCATTTCTAACTTTCCCAAAGAGCACTATGCAATACCCAACTCTGCCTTGTAAACATTTTGCTTACCGATAGAGCAGTATCACCCAACTCTAGCGGCAGAGCCGTTTACGTTACTTCCATTGGTAATACGCTACTATCTCCGAATAAATTTCCCGCTGTCACCCATCCGAATGCTGCTTAAATATCAATTTGAATTTCGCACCGCCGCACACTGGGGCCGAAAGGTTCAAAACCACCTAGAGGTCATAATTCTCAACCGAAATTGAAAATTCAGAAACAGGAACTTTTGTGACAAAATACCAAAGACCGCTACGAAGCCTAATTTTGAAAATATGAACCTATAAACCTAATTTATAACCTATAATCCCAAAATTTACACTTGTGATTTCCAAAAATGCTATAAAACTTCAATTTATAAGTCCTTGACACATGCTCTCTTAACCTTGATTCATAAAATTGGTCTACAAATTAAGTCTTGGGCCATTCTGTCAGAAATAGTGTATATTTTTAGGATATACATTGTATGTGGTTTAAATAACATTTTTCTCCTTTTTATAGCTGATTTTGGCCTCAGAAGCCACTAGGTGTAAGACCCCCTTAAGACTTATGAGGTTAGGGCTTATAGGTTTAGAGTTTATGAGTGCATGGCTTACTGGATCAAAGGTCAAGAGTTCACGAGTAAAGGGCTTACAAATTAAAGGTTTATCGTATTTTTGGGATTTGCAGGTCAAAAATTGAATTGATTGGTTGATGTGATAGGATTATATGACTCCTTAGATTTATAGGTTAATTTTTTGGAAAATCAGGCTTCGTAGGGCTCTTCGATATTTGATAACGAATGTTCCTAAGCAAAAATTTTGAGATTCCGCTGAGAATTACGACCTCTAGGTGGTTTTGAACCAAAAAATCCGTATGGCCCCAGTGTGCGCCGAGAGTTCCGCGCGCTCCACTAGGCGGCGAGCCGCAGTCGTCGTGCTACCAGACTGTGTCCAAAAACTTGACGACCATCTATGTTCACACATCGTGTGGGGGTGGGTGGCGGTTTGTTAAATAATTAATTAATTAATTTATTTTTTATGTTTTATTTTTTTTTTTTCGTTTTTTTCATTTTTTTCATGTTTTCATTTTTTCTTCTCTTTTTTCTTCTGTTTAACAAGAGGAGTATAAGCGTTTGAACTTAAGTTTTGACCCATCTTGTACGATGTCAGTGACACAAGCATCTACTCCCAATCCATATATAGATGTCTTGATAACACTTAGCATAGATACTAGTATCCTATGCCACCACCGCTCAGATAGAATGGGGTTGGAATCTTTAAACCTGCACAGAATTCTTGGAAAAACGTTTTGGACAGGTTGAGACCTGCACGGAACTCGCTGATGCAAGTTCAAACCGGCATAGAATTCTTGGAAAAATGACATGAGCTCTGATTGGTCGAGTGTCGCCATCCCTATAAAAGTAAGGTACGAAAGAGTTGGAAATTTTTTTGGAAATTTAGACGAGTTTCTTCAAGTCTCCGCTCACTATATTACATACGAACCCTACCTTAACGGCAATTCTACCTTACCGACAAAGCTGATAATCTTAGATAACCATCGGTAATCGTAATACTTTAACTTTTACATGACCATTCTTAACGGAAAATGAAATTTCATCCTTATTTCCAGACATAACAATGTACATGATAGAAAGAGCGAAAAATCTTGCACAAGAAAAGGGAGTTTATTCCAAACCCGAAGCGTACACAGGCCATCCAATTGATGAAAGGACCGAAAAAATTGTTATGGAATATTATATAAATGACGATTTTAATTGTTCAAGACAGAGACCCAATAAGAGTGACGTTATTATCGGTAAAATAAATGATAAGAAAGAGAAGAAAGTTAAACGTTTTCTTACTCGAAGTCTGAAAGCAACGTATAAAGCATTTAAAAATGATAATCCCGAATTGAGAATTGGTAAAACGAAGATTTATAGTTTGCGACCAAAATATGTCTTACTTTGCCCCATCAAAGAAGTTTGTCTCTGTATCTATTGCGCAAATTATGATTTATTTCTTACGAGCTTAATTAATTTCAGAGGGAGTAACGTTACCGAGTTGGATGGAATTCGGTTACAAATAATAAACGCAACAATGTGTTCTGAGCCATTTGATTTATGCTATTTACAAGAATGTAAAATTTGTCCAGGCAGTAATAGAATTACTATTCATGTTTTAAAACTCCAAGATATAGAAGGCATAGAAGAAATTACATATGCTTTGTGGGATAATGGAAACTTGGTTTAGACCATGAAGGTTAGTACTCATATGTATGTAAAAGATATACAACGCAAAACTATAAAAGCAGAAAGACAAAATGCTAAAAAACACGCCCATCATTTAGGTCTTCAAATAGACTTCGCTGAAAACTGGGCTGTGATTCATAATAAAGCTGTTCAAGGAAATCATTGGATTAATGAACAAATTTCTATTTTCACAGCAGTGTCTTATTAAGGGGATTCGTCACAATGTTTCGCAGTCATAAGTGATGACCGAAAACATGATTCAGCGTATGCTTTGCTAGCAGTAAAAAAAATTATAGAATTCTTGAAAGAAAATTGTTGTGATACAATTAAAAAAACCGCTGCCAATTCATTGGCACGTAGCTTCATCAAACTTAATTTATTGATCCCTTTAATTAATTTTTACTTCTAATATTTAAAATTTAATACTTTATCTTGTGCGGTTAGACTAACTAGGAGAGGGTCATGGGTCCGGATTCAGCTTAAACTGTGCGTTATATCTTTTTTCGTAATGAACCGATTTTTTTGGGCAACGAACTTGATCTGAAGATATATAAAAGCTACATCTGTGCCAAATTTCAGACGATTGGGTAATTTTTGCTCTTGTTATCGTGCGACAACGAAAACGCAAATTTTTTCTAAAATAATTTTTTCCTAAAAAACAAATGAAGATCTCCTGAAATTTTAACCAAATATAGTCTTCTATAAATTTAATAAGTGGTTAAAATTTTAAGTCGATAAATCAAGTATTTTTTGAGAAAACGCGATTCGAAAATTTAAAAAAAAAATTTTTTACCTCAAATATCTTTTTTCGTAATGGAACGATTTTTTTGGGCAACGAACTCGATCTGAAGATATATAAAAGCTACATGTGTTATATTGCGTTATGCGGAAAGGCTGTTATAATGTAAGGGGCTATATTTAAAAAAATTTTATAGGCAGATATTTTTTTTCATTTTTCAATTTTTCAAGTTTTACATTTTTGTTAATAATAAAAAATCGTGATAACTAAAAAATGTTTCTTTTTAGAAAATATAAATATTTTAATACTCTTTCAAATGCTATCCATCCCATTCAGATACACAGAGCCATCCTCAACAAATACATTTTAAAAATGTCTAGAAAAATTTTAACCTCAAATATCTCTGAAATTTATGAACCAATCATTTTGCCAAAAGAACTCATCCGAGAACTATCAATAATATACCTCCACAATGAATTTTGAAAGGAATAAGACAATTTTACTCTTGTAATAGTTGAACATATAAAACTCATTTTTTTCATTTTTCAATTTTTACGTTTTTGTTAATAACAAAAGAACCGTGATAGCTCGAGAATTAATTTTTGTTTAGAAAATATAGGTAATTTAATTCTCTTTCGAATGCCACTCACTGCATTTAGATACATAGAGCCGTTCTCGAGAAATTAAGATTTAAAAAAAAATTGAAAAAAATTTTAACTTCAAATATCTCCGAAATTTATGAACCAATCATTTTGCCAAAAGAACTCACCCGATTGGTATACAAAATCTACCCCTACAAAGAATTTCAAAGTGATTAAGCCAATTTTACTATAGTTATTGAACGACAAAAAAATCACTTTTTTTTATAAATTTTTTTTTGTCTCAAAAAATAATGAATAAAAAAGCCTAAAAATTTAGTAAGTTATAGTACTTAATATCCTTTATAACCAAAAAAATATTCATGTTAATATCTTTTTTTAATTTCGAAATATAACCTATTTACAAAAAATTACGTTTTCATCAATAACTTATGACGAAATATAGCTACCGACTTTTTTTTTTTTTAAATTATAGATAATTTTAACCTACATACAGAGAATTCATGATATATAAACAATATTTGTTCTAAATATTAAAAAAATCGAAAATAAAAATTTTGAAAATTAAAAAATGGCTATAAAAAAAAAATTTAATTTTACAAAAATAGAATATTGACCCCAGTTGTGGAAGCAAAATCTAAAAGAATTATCACTCTCCCGTTAAAATCAGTCAAGTAGGTCATGACATATCAGCGTATACGGACATACATACACACACACGCACACACACACACACACACACACACACACACACACACACACATCCATACGGACATTTTCTAAAAATAGTGTATTTCGATTCCAAATTTGCTAAATATCATTTCTAACACATTATCTCATAAACTTTTTTTTTTACTATCACAAAGCTTCCTCTAGGAGGAAGCAAAATTACCATAGTATCTGACAGCGCCGCTAGTCACTTTAAAAATCGCTTTCAATTAGATGAATTAAAACGAGCACCGTATGATATAAAATGGTTTTTCTCTGCTACTGGGCACGGCAAAGGAGCTGTCGTGGTGTGGGTGGACTTATAAAGCATTATGCTACTTCGCATAATCTTCGAGAGCCCCTTGAAGAAGCTGTTCAAAACGCAAATGATTTTGCAATACATGTTCAAAAATATACTGATGCTATTAAAATAATACATTTACGAGATGTTGAAATAGAACAATCCAGAAAAGAAAAAAATATTGATTGGCTTACAACTCCAAAGTATCCTGGTGTTACGTCTGTGACGTATTCTTAAAATTAAATCTACAATCATATTTTCTCATCAGTAATTTTCTGAAACACACGACGTGTATACGAATTCAACAACGTTGCATTCCAATGCAAGCGGCATCGCGATGGGGCAAGACAAATTATAAACTGATATGTCTGTGACGTTATTAAATCCCAATATTCATTTCTTTGACCCACAAAACGATGCGAGTGCGAATTTTAACAGTACAGCAATTTCGGCTACGCAACAGCCAGCGTGACGTAGCGAGCTACTGACTTTGTGAAACCAACCGCTCATCGCAACTTTGTTTAGAATCAGCACTTTTAAGTGTGAAATCGTAATGATGATATTTAAATGTTTACTAAATTTGTTTAAAAAGATGATTTTGACTCAGCGTCAAAAACATCTTTAACCCAAATTAACCACTTAATAAATACGGCGACTCTCAGCACACAAATTAGTAATCGTGCAAAAGTCGCGAGCTCCGTACCACTTCAGCGGACAATAGGAGAAACGATTATTATTTTTATATAGACCAATATGAGCCAATAATAGTAAAGCAATTATATTAATTTAATACGTTATCGGTATTATACATTGTTAAACCAAGTGAATAAATTGTAAATCTTATTGTCTTATTTATAAAATTTATATTTGCTAATAAATAGTGCATCTAACAAATCAGCTGGTTATTATTTACGCGAGCCTACGCCCAGAGTGATGGTAATATAAATCAAATATTATTTGAACATATATATATATATATATATATATATCATTCAAATATAACCATAATAAATTCAATAAATATAAGAGTATTTCCTCGAATCTCAAGACTTAACAGTGGTTCCGGTACCGATCGAACATTAGTTAACTAGACTATTTAAAAAAAACGCATAAAAAATAACTATTTTCCGAAATGTAACAGTCGTTCTGGTACAAATTGAACGAAATCAGTTAAATCAAACTATAAACGTTTTCAAATAAGCTCTTGGAAGACGAGGAAAGTATTCTTATATAAATACAACTAACATAGAATAAGTCCGAGCTTCTTGCTTTGCAGTAAGAAGTTGGGGGGATCATTGTAGCATGAATCGCCCAAATTTCGGAAGATAAGTAAGTACGGCTCGTCGAGTTATTAACAACAAATTATATAACAAATTATAGCTGAAATAGCAAGTGAAAAAGATAAATTTACAGAGTGAAATCAGGATATATTACGCGAAAAATAATAGCAGTCTAATACAAGTAAGAAATTGAAAAAAATCAATAATAAAAAGATATAAAAGTAAAACCAAAAGAAAATACTACAATAGATAAAACAAAATATCATAAAGACAAATTATAAATTAAGAACAGTGATCACATAAATCGAAAATACATCACGCGAAAAGTAACATAGAATAATGATCAACGCAGCTCAAGAAAACGAATAATAATATTAAACAAATTGATCAATTAAATAATAATTGCATAAATAAACATTACATTTTAAATAATAAAAAATAAAACACTAAAAACTAAGCAAACGGAAAAAATTTATGAAAGTGACAAATAAATAAATAAACTATATCGTGAAATAAACAATTACAAAATATATACAGAAAAATAGTGGAACTAATAATAAAAACATATTTTAAAAGAAATATTAAGTATATCATAAGCAAGAGAGTAATATGTCATGTCATATCAGAAAGACATAGGAGATAAGGGAAACAAAGGGATTATAACCAGACAGACGACACAACGCAAACCAGAACTAAAAAAGCAAGTAGATGATATAAATAAACAAACGAACATTTTTGAAAGAAGACCAAAAGTACCAAGATCAACTCCAAATACACAATTAAATAAATACTTCATCGGATATCTACATTAACTCAAAAACACAGGAAAATGAGGAAATAGTTTCAATTCCATCAACTTCAAAAATAGACCCTAACGAACTAGATGCACAAACTTCAGTCAATTTAAACAAAAATCAGAATATTACAAAACCCCACACAAGAACAAGATATATCAAATAAAAATATAAATAATCTTTTTATTCCGGAAATAAAACGGGATATATTATCACCAAAAAATTTTCATACACCAAATACACCAAGTCAGAGCCCAGCATTTTTTGAAGAATCAATATATGTAGAAAACAGAAGGCAACACGACTACACGGATATAGAAGGATTTTTTAATGAACAAAGTTTGATTTTAGCTAGAGATAATACAAGTAATAACTAACAGCCAGAAATTCAAATAAACGAAGATATAATAAATCTAGAACCAGAAATGGCAAATCAAGCATTAAAATTACCACTTAAAGAAGTTGCAAAATTAGTACCGTATTTTGACGGGAATAATATCCAACTAGAGAAATATATAAAAAAATTAAAACAAGCAAAAAGAATAATATCGAATAATGATGAATCGAACCTAGTACAGATCCTCAAAATAAAGCTCAAAGGAGAAATTTCTAAAGCATTAGCAAATGTAGAAATTGAAAGTATTGAAACATTTATTAAAGCAATACGTAAAATATATCCATCAACGGATAATATACATTCATTATATGGAAAACTAACACAACAAATTCAAAAATTATATGAAGATGTACTATGTTTTGCAAACAAATTACGAGTGTTGGGTAAACAAATAATAGAATTAAAAAAATTAGAACCTAATGTAACAGGAGAAATTTTAACAGAATATAAAACTGGATTAAAAACCGTCATACTCAGTAGTTTTAAAAAAGGATTAAAACAAGAAATTAGAATCGAACTCGGAGAACACCAAGATATGGATAACGCAGTACAAAAAGCAATTGAAATAGGATCAAACTTAAAAAAGCAAAATAGCTTAAGGAATGGTACTATGAACATATTGTTTAATTTCGAAACTCCAATTCCAAACACAATTAAACAAGTTTTCTGCCAATTATGTAAGAAAATAAATCACGAAGCGTTATTTTGCATGAAAGCTTCATGTGTCTATTGTAAAAGTAAGGAGCATGTATCATATTGCAGAACAGCTAAGCATGTAATAAAATTAATTTGCAAATTGTGTAGTACGGAAGACCACTCAATAGATGGGTGTAAGTTAGATGAGATGCAGAGTAATCATTGTCAATACTGCCAAAATATGGGGCACGAGGTTACGCAATGTCCTACTATTACAGAATACGAGCTGGGTTGGAGATGTAAGGAAAGAGGACACGATCCGCTTACGTGCAATAATTCGCTAAGAATTACGGAAGTATGCGACGCCTGTGCCAGCGCGTCACACACAGCTAAAAATTGCCCGTCAGCATTGTGTAAGAGATGCAACAACCTCGGGCATTTAATGAAATACTGCACGATAAACAAAGGAACGATATGGTGCGCGATATGTGCGGATGAAGGTCACGAAACCGCGGATTGAGAGAGCGTAAAAGTTTTAATTATGCAAAATAGACAACAAAACTCTCAGAATAAAGAAATTTGCCAATTATGCGACACGCCAGGACATTCAGCAAAAACTTGTAGGAAAAGGAGTAATAATCAACAAAATACATTCCAGAGTAACAATTACAACCCTTCAAATAAAGCCTATGAACATCGAGATAAAAATAGAAACGGATTTTTCCGAACAAATCATCAAAATGGTCATCATTTCTCAAATAATTCAAATAGTAACTATCGGGGAAACTTTAATACACAAGGTAGAAAATGCGAATATTGTAATTTCACCGGGCATACATTAGAAGATTGTAGAAAATTAAAAAATCTGACGGCACAAATTAAATGCTCTTATTGCAATAAAAATGGACATCAAATAAACAATTGCCATGAAATCAAGATTCTACAAAATAAATTAGATAAATTTTGTAAGATTTGTAAAAACACGAATCATACAACTGAGGAATGTGCTTCGCCATCAGTACTTAATCAACAAACTTCGGAAAACTAACAAATTCTTCTGGAAATGAATGGACTAGAAGGATTAACAAAAAACCACTCGAAAATAACGCAGATATTAAAATAAGTACGTTTAATGGCGATAATATTACAAACATAAATCGCAACAAAGGGAAAGATACGGACATTGATTTATTAATTATAAAGAATTTTAGCGATATTAATGAAAATATGAAGGAAAATCAGGAAGCTAACAAATTGGAAGGAAAAAATGCTAACAAAATCAATTTTAACGAACCCGAAATAAATAGTGTTGAAAAGGGAAAAATACAAGAAAGAATAATGGCGACCAAGATTGCAATGTATTTTCTGAAGTTGGAAAACTCACTTCAGTATATCGAAATAGAGAATCATTATACAAATAAAATATGTAATTTACTCGTAGATAGTGGAGCTCAATTAAATATTATCAAAGGAAATCAAATACCTTCTAACATAATTTTGGAAAATAGAAAAATTCGTTTATCCGGTATCACAGATAATACTATTGAGACATTAGGAGTGTAACGGGATGGCTAGTGGGGCAAAATCCCAACAAGCCACAGGCCAGCGATGCCCTAGAACACGGTGCCGCGGGTGTCAGACTAAAATGACTTACCCGGGGATCTGCTCCTGGAATCCCGAAAACAACGCGAAGATAGCACACGAACTTCGCTTTCCAACTAATTGGATCGCTGAGTGAAAAGCGCGCGCTCGAAGAGTAAAGCGCGCGGCCGCTATGCTCAGATATAAAAACGACCGGCGGAGTCGTTTTCCCGCGGAGGCGGCGGTATCCGGGAGAGGACAGGTTATAATGAACAACGCGACGAGTAACTAGATATCACAATATATTTAAAATCACTAATCTCTACAAGCACAACGCACGGGCTGATTAGAACAATTATGAGTTAGTTCGCGCGCGACCGTTATTATTCAAACGCGCGAACTATACGGTGCGCGGCGAAGCTGCTAATTTCGTGCGCGGTGTTAAAGTACGGCGGGCGGACACACACCCGCACGTACATGGCACAGAAAGCTTGCACGGGGCGATTTCCGTGCGAGCCTTTACAATAAACCCGCGAGAGGAGAGTAGAAAACTTACGTTAGGAAAGAGCAGCCGGTGCACTCGACTCTCTCTCGCTCCCTGTCGCACGCACAGCAGTTGCGCTCTCTTTCTCTCTCTCTCTTGCTCGCTGTATTGGGTCGGCAGGCGGGCTGGCTGCCGGCTCGTCGCTCGCAGTCTCGTGCGGCTCATGCAGCTCGTGATCGCTCTCTCTCTGTCTCTCTTTCGCACGTACACACTCTACTCGGCGCCTCCACTACACTCGCGATAACTATAAAAAGCTAGAACGGCGCGGACGAGGTAACTTTTGAGAGACACACTGTGAGACTAAATCAAGAGTAACAATAGAACAAAAGGAATTTTTAAAGAAAATGTTGGAAGATACGAATGAAAAACAAAATTCAACACCTGTAATTCATAGGGATTGTGAACAAGTAATACAAATAAACGAAAAAATTGAAAATTTTCAAATTGAGGATGAAATGGAGAAATCATTTTGTTTAATATCTTATGAACCTGAGTTAATCAATAAAAATGAAGTAAATATAAATTCAGAAATAACATTATATGATGACATTACAAAAATTTTAAATACGATTCCAATATTAGAGGCAGAAGGAAAGGATTTACAAAAACAAAATGTTAAATGAAATTCTACCAGAAAATATAAATGATTTACATTATGAGAAAATTTTGGAAAATGACGAAAATAATATTAAGTAATAATATTATTAGTGAACACGGAATAAAACCCGATCCAAAGAAAGTGGAAGCAGTAAAAAAATTCCCAACGCCTAAACATGTTAAAAATGTTAGGAAATTTCTAGGACTTTCAGGTTACTATTCGCTATGTGCAGCAGGTTGGAGGGGATAGGCGAAACGATGCCAGCGCTCGCAGCAGCGTAAGAATCGTGACTGTGGGATATTTATGTCGTTTTAGCATTGAAAAATATATTTGAAATGGGTAATCACACTTGTTGCGTCGTTGGATGTAAAAATACTGGTCTAAATAGTAAGCTAAAATTTTATCGATTTCCAAGAATACATAATAAATTAGTTCAAAGGCAGAAATGGATTAATGCAGTGAAGAGGAAAAAGTAAGTAACATAACCAATCTTTACTGTTTATATACTGAGATGATATCATGCTAATATATGCTATAATACATGTAACTAATGAAGTACATTTTTTATTTTTTAAGTGCTAATGGATCCTTATGGTCTCCAAAACCAAATGATTTAATATGCAGTGCTCATTTTATTGGCGGTGAAAAGTCAAGCAATGAATCAAGCCCTAGTTATGCTCCGACAATATTTCCTTCTATATACAAAGCCAAAAAAGTTAATGAAGCAACAAGTATAAATAGGTATAATATACAGAAAAATTATAAATGAATTTTATTTAATATATATAGTTTTTTTTATTAATAAGAACTTTGTTTTCTAGGTTCAAACGTTTTATGAAACGAACAAGTATGAAAGGTCATATAAACAGTTTAAATGGCTTGAACACAGAATCTGTATCGACAGATATGCAAGAAGATATTGAAGAAACATGTGACATATTCGTAGATAATGAGATAAGTCAGCAAAATCAAGCTATTACTTTTATCGATCAAGGATGTCAAGTAAATACATACTGTGATCCTGATACTGAACCATCAAATACATTTATTTGTAATAGATTGATGTATATTAATGGTTTCTGTGATGCTGAAACTCAAACAGACATCATACAGTGCACAAAACTAGTAATAGTCCCTAATAGAAAGAAGATCAAAGATAAAAAGTGTGGCACGTCACTCAATTTAGTGGATCAGTCAACACAATATGATTTAAACAATGATGTACCACAAAAGAAACACTTTGAAGGCTTTGCCTCAATTGAAAGTGATGAACAAATGTTAGATCTGGCTGGTGTGATATTAGATAATATGCAGTTTTTATTAAAAAGAGTACAAGATGTATCCGATAAATGCAAAATTACAAAAGAAGATAGACTATTCATATTTTTAATTAAAATAAAAACTGGAATGACTTTCTCTGCAATAAGTGTTTTATTCAGTGTTCATAGAACAACAATTTCAAGAATTTTTTTTTCAACTTTGAGTTATTTAGCCAGTGCAACAAGGAATTTAGTGTTTTGGCCAGCAAAGGACATAGTACAAGCAATGATGCCAAATGTTTTTCATCCGCTCTACAGTAAGACACGTGTGATAATAGATTGTACAGAATTTAAAATAGAAGTACCATCGACCGTAGAAAACAGAGTCTTTTGTTATTCAAATTACAAAAAAATTTTTACTGCAAAGTTGCTTGTGGGTATAACTCCTGGAGGTTTTATAAGTTTAAAATCAAAAGTGTCAGGTGGCAGAAAAAGTGACTCCCAGATGACAATTGAATCTGGTTTGATAGATTTATTGGAGGATGGTGATGTTGTTCTTGCGGATAAAGGTTTTCCAGATATTCGAACTACTATTGATAAAAGTCGTAAGAAAATTATGTTAGTAATGCCACCTTTTTTAGAGAAAAAAACTGCATTTTCTAAAGAAGAAACAGAAGAAACTTATAGTATTGCAAGAGTAAGAATACATGTTGAAAGAATTATGCAGCGACTGAGGACTTATCAAATTTTAAATAAGATTCCTGAATTTTTATTTAATTCCGTAGATGATATTGTACATGTCTGCTGTGTTTTAGTGAACCTCCAGCCTCCAATTATCGCAGAGCAATAAATAAGATGAAGAAAAATAAATACAATTAGATTTAAAAAAAATAAGTTTTATTTTCCATGACACATGTATATTTTTACAATGTAAGTAAATGTGTACTCAAGTTAATAAATTATTAATGCAATAAAACATTTTAACTATATTACTTATTCACTTACTTTTATGAAATAAATAGCAGTTTTAAATAACTTTGGTATAATACTGTTTAATACTATTAACAGTGTTGAAACGAACACAGCTTTTAAATATAAAAATAAAGCTTCATTTTACGTATTTATCTACTTAATACTTTGAAATGTTATTTTTAAAAATATACATTAACGAAGTAACCTAACTCACAATCTTTTCTAGCATATGGTAACATATTTTTAAGGGGGGGTAAAGTTTGTTCGGTCAAAAAAAGGCAAATTTTCAATAATTTTTTTAGAGCACTTTGCTATTATCGATTTATTTGAAAATTTAGTATGTTATTATAAAATTTAGTATGTTATTATACAATATTTAAAAAGTTTGTAAAAAAATTTTGGTGCAAAAATAAGAAAAAACAACGGAGTTATAGCAGTTTTTCGCCGATGCCTCGAAAAATGTTTTTTTTCCGGTGACCGCGAATGCTCATCGCTGGATTATCTAAAATCAAAAAAGTAAATAGTTTTGGTTAGTTGATACCTTTCTCCCTCAAATGACGCTTCGTTTTTTTAATTTTATAAATTTTTTCATGTTTTGCATCATTTTTAAGGTAAAAGGTCGATTTTTGCAAGAAAAAAAACGACTTATTTGTTATTGTAAAATTAAAAAAAATAAAAAAAAAAAAACGAAGCGTCACCTGAAAGCTTTATATGTGTAGAATATGTGTATAAAATTTCAAAACGATCAGATGAGTAGTTTTTTTGGGACGCTGGTCACCGGCTTCAAAAATGACATGTTTGGGGAAACCAATTTAAAGTGCAGGTAGCTAAAATGTGCATAAAACTGAGTTGGAGCAAGGTTCGTTCAAACTGCTATAACTCCGTCAATTTTGCTCGGACTGATCTCAAAATTTAACACAATATTTCTGAGGTGTTATAGATTCAAAATATCAAATAAAAAAAATTGAAAAAAAAGGTTTCAAGCTTTACCCCCCCCCCCCCCCCCTAAGTTAAATTAATAATATTTTGTCCTGTAAACGAACGTTTTAGATTATTGTTATTATTAGTATGACATTTTTCTTTGTTTAGTTTAGCAGTAAGTTGAGGTAAATAATGATGAAAATAAAATAATTCACTTTGTAAAATTACTGTTTTGATAAAATTTTCTGAACGCGGGACTTGCACTAAATAACTAGCATTTTCAAGAGGTGAAAAGATGAATAAATCACATGTGCTCGTACCAGAAATGTACATTTGTACTTGCACTTGAGAGTAGTATGGGTGACTCTTCTTCAAACATATATCATTTTCTAATACTTGTAAGTAAGGAACGTTTATTTTCTTTGTTTTGTTATCTATAATAGGTTCTTGTTTACATGTATAAGGACATTTAAACTCTACGATCTTGATAACACAGCCATTCTTCATAACAACTCCATCCAGGCTAGCACATAACCAAGGTTGTTGTTTACTAACGATAACTCCAACTTGCTTGACAGTATAACCTGTTAATTGTTCATACGCATGTTTGGCATGTAATTCATGTTGAATTCCATATTTCAGGGATGCAGTCTCAATCTTTGGCGAAATGATGTCTGAAATCAGGGACTCAATGGTTTTCTTCTTTCTTATTTTGATTTTGTGGACATTTATACTTGCTGATATTCTTAACTTTCTGGCATCATACCACTCCTTACATTTTGATTGCATCAAAGTTGCACAACTTAACTTCACAGCGCTTTCATCACTAATAACTATCACCTTTTCATAAAAATCTTGCACAATTGGATCAAGTGTGTAACTTCTTTGGTAAATAGGAAAATTCTTACTACGCGTAAGAAAATCAAGTACACACTTTTCACAGTCTTCTTGTTCTAAAATATCATCTACTTGATCGAGTATATTTTTCATAACAGCTGTAGCTGTACGGGTGGTTTCATCTTTTGCATATTCTGTTAACATTGATTTCACTGGAGAATCTTTTTTCAAATCTGAAAGTAATAGTGGTATCGGGTCAACATCCAACTCTTCTTTTGGAGGATACATTTCATGAAAAGAACTTCCTTTTGAATACTTTTCTGCAGTAAATTGTCTCACTGTGGGCTTTCCCCACTCTTGCTCATGACTAGTTTTTGATAGGCTTTGCTCATTATTTATATAATAAATAAGACTAGCTATGTGTTTGCACCTGTTACTCTGATTGTATACGCAAGTACATTCTGCAAGAGTTATGGAACGAGAGGGATTGATCTATAAATAAAATAATAGTTTTAGATATATACAACATCAACAATAAAATTATCATAAAAATTAAAATGCAAAAAAAGTATAAAATTACATGTAAAGTAGTTTTATATGGTGTCGCACTAACTGCCGTTTGCCTGATTACTTTTGTCTCAATCAAGTAGCTTACTCCATTCTTTCTCAACTCTTCCACCTCTCGAACATGCCCAGATAAAACTAAATCCTTGCCTTTTTTTTCTGTCACTGGTTGAAAAAGAATGTCATGGTGAACATTTTCAAAACCAGTACGGATACAAACGTCCATATTTCACCTGAAAAATTTTCAAAATTTTAACCTCAAAATATATAATAAACCTTACATTTGTATACACATCCATTGTTGTCAGTACTTACATTTATTTTATATGAATATTAATATAAATATCTACTCCCCAGTGAATATCATACGATGCTCTATTTGTTTATACACTTGAATTAAAATATTCGTTACATTTTTCCATAAGCCGCTGTATTACAATATCCCACAAAATCTACTTCTTAACACACCTGTCAGAGGGCGGGATCTCCGTGCTCACAGCGAATAGAAGATTTATAAAAAATTACGCAAAAATAACAAAACAGTTAAATATATTACTAGAAAAGGACATAAAATTTCATTGGGAAAACGATCAACAAAAAGCTTTTGAGGAAATTAAAGAATTATTATGTACAGCACCAGTTTTAGAATATCCGCGTTTTGATGAACCATTCATTATTACAACAGATGCTTCGAATTCTGCTTTAGGTGCAGTTTTGTCGCAAGGAAAAATTGGCAAAGACCCAGCGATACCTTACGCATCACGAAGTCTACATAAAGCGGAAACTAAATATCACACCTATGAAAAGGAAGCATTGCCAATAATGTTTGCCATAAAAACTTTTAAAAATTACGTATATGGAAACAAATTCACAATAGTTACTGATCAAAAACCGCTGTTATGGTTAAGAACAGCTGATAATAATACAAAAGTCCAAAAATGGAGACTAAAACTATCAGATTATGAAATTGATATCGTATACAAACCAGGAAAACAGAACGCAAATGCAGATGCTCTATCTAGAAATCCAGTAGAGATATTTGTTATTACCAGAGCACAAAATAAGAAAATATTAAATAAAAATAACGAACAACCGAGAATTCTTAGTAATGATGACAAAATCAAAGTAATGAATGAAGATAGACACAAAAATTAAAGGAAAAAGGGGCAGACCTAGGAAAAATGACAAAAAAATGACTACTGGTAGAAAAGAAGAGAAAATTGAGGACAACAAAGAAAATATACCGGAAATTAATAATATCATTTATTCTAAAAATTCTATACAATTTAGAAACGATATCATTGTTCATTTAATAAATTTAAAAGCAAAATCATTAGATAAAAATACTGAATTATTAATAAAAAGTAAAAACATAAAACCAAAACTATCACTTACAAAAGATAATATAGATATAATAAATATAGAGAATAAAAAACTATTCATGTTATACATAGATACGTCCGTATCATGTAAATTAATAAAAGAAAATTTAGCGAAATTATTTAATCAATTAAAAGAATTATTAGTTACTAAGAACATATGTATTTATAGTATTTCTAGGGATATAGAAATTTTAAATATAAGTTGGTTAGAAATAGAGGAAATATTAAAAGAAATATTTAGCAATACAAATATAAAGGTAATCATATGTTTAAATAATATTGAATATGTAAAAATTGAAGACAGGGATAAAATTTTTAACATGTATCACTCCTCTATGATAGGAGGACATTTAGGTGTAAATAGAACATACAATAGACTTAAGGAAAAATATTTTTGGGAAAACTTAAAATCAGACATCCAAAATAGTATAAAAAAATGCGAAGATTGTCAAAGAAATAAATTAAAGCGGAAAAAGACTAAACAACCAATGATTATCACAAATACACCGGGGAAAACATTCGATAAAATCGCAATGGATATTGTAGGACCATTTAACGTTACTAAAAATAATAATAAATACATTTTATCTATACAGGGTCAATTATCAAAATTTTTAATTTTAGTATGTTTAAAAGATCAAACAGCAGAATCGGTTTCAGATGCTTTTATAAAAAGATTTATATGTATATTTCGATGTCCAAAGATAGTACTAACCGATAGAGGGGCAAATTTCACGAGTAAAATAATGAAACAGATAGCTAAAAGGTTTAAATTTGATAAAATTGAAACTACAGCTTTCTCGCCTCAATCTAATGGTTCATTAGAAAGAGCACACCACCAGTTGTGTGAATATTTAAAAAATTTTTCTACAAAGAAATATGAATGGGATGAACTATTAGATTTTGCACAATTTCATTATAATACTAGTGTACATACTAGCCATCAATTCACACCATATGAACTAGTTTTTGCCTGTCCTGCTAGAATTCCGTTTAGCGAACCAGTAAAAAAAATCAGAATTATTACGGACCTATAATGGATATTTAGAAAAAAAAATAAAAATATGAGAGAAATTGCCTTAATAGCAAAACAAAAATTAATAATGTCAAAAGAAAAATCAAAGATATATTATGACAGATTTATTAACCCAAGAGAATTTAAAATGGGAGATAAAGTATGGTTGATCAAAGAACCTAAGCCAGGAAAACTTGAAAAAGATCACTATCAAGGCCCTTTTGAAATTTTAAATGTAAACGAAAATAATAGCATTGTTATAGATTACAAGGGAAAGGCAAAAACAGTGCATGCAAATAAATTAAGCCTTGTTAATAATAAAAAATAATAACATAACATTTTTGTTTTAGGATATGGACAACATATTCAATATTAACATCTATCATAATCTCTTCTTATTTTTCCAAATTTAATACAGCAATAGAGTATTATAATTGCAGCTGGACTTTTCCATTTGAAGCAAAACCATCCTACTTCTTGGTCAACTAACCCTAAGGTGATCCAGATTTTACCAAATATACAATTTAAAATTATAACCACTTATCCGTTTGTCTACAATTGTTCGTATCAACTTGTCAGAATTTTGTGAAAAGCAACTATATTTCCTAAGAAAGTTAATAATTTTATAAAAATGCGATCGGAATAATATAAGTTTGAATAATGAAATTCTAAGAAATTTTTTTACGAAGAAAGCAAAAATATTCATACATGAAAGATTTTAAAAGTAATGCTACGACTAACAATAACATCGTTGACAATTAAAAAAAATATATATATATTGTTCTTTTCTTTTTTAACAACAACAAACAAAAATATTGCGATTACATATTAAAATACCTCAGTGAAACAAGCGAAAATTTTATTTGTAAAAATTATGTGTTATTAAATAATAGAAATATTTAATTAATTATTTAGTCACAAAGTAGAAAACATTTCAGGGATCAATTTAATAACTTATTATTCTATCTATCTTTGAATACGAAAATATAGAACTAATCCAAAAGAAAACGAAATAAAACCATTCCTAAACCTTGCAACACTAACAAACACAGATAAAAATAATTTAACTGTAATTTTAGGCAAAAATCAGATTGTATTTGCCTGCAAAAATTGTTCGCATTCATAAAAGAAGTTTTATGAATGGTTCAAGAACAAAAGACAGAAAGAATTTAGGTAGCTGTACTCACATTGCTAAGATTAAATAGAATATAATGTATTGGAAGTGATCAGTTTCGTCATATACTGACATGATCATCCTACAAGATACACTATTCGGCACTGTATTGAGTAAAGCAATTTTCTACTCTAACGCACTGCATACTCTCTAATGCAAATATGTGAATGCTACTCATGCCAGAAAAAATCTTGAGTTTTAAAATGAACTTTAAAACGGCTGAGATTTTCAAAGAAAGGTAATACAATTATGCATAAGCGCAATAATAAGTCAAAATCTACCAAAATCACTCCAACCTATTAACCTTCCTTTTCACGAAAAATACCTACATAATGGAATTAAATTTTTCTTTTGGAAATAATTCAATTTTTTCTTAGTATATAGTTATTCAAATGTTTTATGATGGTACTATCAAAATTCCTTCAATGTTATTCTACTCAAATAAAGAGAAAAAAGTAATATACCTTTTGCCAAATATCTCAGCAGGGAGGGAAGTGAATGATCACTTGAATCATTCCCTATATATTTCTCCTCACATTTTATTTACTACAAAATTATTTAATACGCACATTATTTCTAAACTTAATCAATGACTCTATTTTTTTTTTGTAAATACAGCTAAACAACAAAATTATTACACATTAGCGATAATAAAATAATTTAATTGTTGAAATGTTTTATACAATCAAGATATATGTTCCTATAGAAATTCTAATGCATAATGTATGCTATATTTATTATGTAACGTTTTATTAATTCATGAAAATTCAAGCTATTTTTACACCGAAGATTTTTGTAATTTATTTATAATTTAATTAAGAATTTATTGTTAAAGTATTTCCTTAAAAGTGAATGATATTAAATCACAGATTTAGTGTAAGTTTGATAATAATACATTATATGCTGGATTATATCAGCAAAACTCCCAACTTAAGATATCCTTTTGAATACAAAGAATCACATAACGAAGTAAGAGTACTCGTTTATTCCATAGTGATACGCACGTACCGCCATTTGAACGCTAGGAAAAATCGGCAATCAACATGAGATACAAAGTAAAACCGTAGGTTAAGTGTAGTCTAGTGTTAGGAACAAAAATAAATGATTTACTTTATAGAAATTTATAGACGATTGAATTTTTATTATTGTTTGTGTTATATGAATTTTTATTATTGTTTATATATATAAATTTTTATTATGGATTAAATGATATGAATTATTATTATTGTTTTTATTATTTGAATTGTTAGTATTATTGAACCTTTTGTAACAAGAAATTACTGATGGTTCAACTATTCCTATAATTGTTAAATCTCTACGATATTCAACAGTCTAAGGGGGGAAGTGTTACGTCCGTTACGTATCCCTAAATTACATATGATATTCATATTCTCATCAGTAATTTCTTGATCTACAAAATTATGTGATTGCAAATTTATTGACACCCACGTATCAACTAGCATAGAGAAAAATTGCAACACAGGGAAATTGTAAACATTCTTGTACGAAATAAACCACAATTTTAAACGAACCATATTGAAATTATTTAAAAATTTCTCAAAACATTTTATGAAAGACGTTGTAGTATTTATAGTTAACTTTCCATCTTATAATTGTAATTTGAAATTATTGTAACAGAAAATTACTGATGGCTAACTATTATTATACTTGTTGAATCTCTACGATATTCAACAATCTAAGGGGGGAAGTGTTATGTCTGTGAGGTATTCTTATAATTAAATCTAGAATCATATTTTCTCAACAGTAATTTTCTGAAACACACGACGTGTATACGAATTCAACAACGTTGCATTCCAATGCAAGCGGCATCGTGATGGGGCAAGACAAATTATAAACAGATATGTCTGTGACGTTATTAAATCCCAATATTCATTTCTTTGACCCACAAAGGTAGTGATTTTTTTGAATATATAAGTGTACGTTTACGCTATCAATTTTGATTTAAAAATCTTTTGTTGTATTTTATTTTTATTATTTTATGTATAAACTGAAACTTAAATAAATTTCGTATACCGATTTCATTTGAACTTGAATTCTATTGATTTAGATCTCTTATAATATCGTTTAAACAATTCCTCATCAAGGAACGCGGGAGCGTTCCGAAGGCAAGTATAGAAGAGCCTTAGGACGACCGCGTGATGATATACATTGAAATGGATGTACGAGAAATTCTATGAGCTTATACACCTATTGCGCTAGTTTTAACTACTAACATATCCCTCTTAATCGAAAGCCATTTCATTGCTCTACTCAAATCAAAAGATTTTATTTAAAAAGATTATCTCATTCAAAAGATATAAGGGACTGAATTTTTTTTTGTCGGCTTTCCAATTTCTTAACTTTCTCCATGGTATTCAGCCTCGCATCCGGTTTTTCCTGACTTCCTGTAACGTCATATATGTTATGTATATATACACACATACAATCACCAGGAATTAATGGCCATGAAGAGTTAAGCAGTGATAATGGCCGTATAATAATAAAGAAAGACAAGTGAAAGAGAAAGATAAAAATATAGATAGACAGAGAGGGAGAGAAGAAGAGACATAAACATATGTATATTTTTTATTATATACAGTATATATGTTTATTAGTACATAACCTCTCTTTATGTATATACCTGTATATATGTATACATACATATAAACATGAACATAAAATCTGTGGCTTCCCGGAATAACGACCTAACCCACTTGTACGTGTTTTCGAGAAAACGACGTTTTAAAATTTCTGTCATGACACTTCATATGTAAGATCGAATTGCGCGAGATGAGTCATAACAATGTAGACTTTTACAAAGGTATAGAGTACTCGGCTCGGACCTCGGCCTTACCTCGGCTCGGACCTCGGCTTTACCTCGGCTGGGACCTCGGCTTGGACCTCGGCTTTACCTCGGCTCGGACCTCGGCTCCAGCCCCGGATTTGCCGCGGCTCTAGCCGAGGTACAACCGAGGTGCTGCCGACGCTAATCCGAGGCACACCCGCGGCTAGCTTCAGGTGAATTCGAGGCTCACCCAAACTGTACCCGAGGAACTCGAGGTAAAGCCTTCGGGGTAGCCGATGATGATGTCTAGGTGGTGCGCTCCGTAGCGTTTTACCTCTAGGTATTGGAACGCATCGAATGCGTGGTCTACGTCTTTGAGGTGGCCGATGATGGAGTCTAGGTAGTGCGCTCCGTAGTTTTTTGTGATTAGATCTCAGGATGCATCTAATCCGTGGTCCAGGTGTTCGGGGTAGCCGATGATGACGTCTAGGTGGTGCGCTTCTTAGTTTTTTACCTCTAGGTATTGGAACGCATCGAATGCGTGGTCTAGGTCTTTGGGGTGGCTGATAACGGAGTCTAGGTTGTGCACTGCGTAGTTTTTGGCGATTAGATCTCAGGGTGCATCTAATACGTGGTCCAGGTGTTCGGGGTAGCCGATGATGATGTCTAGGTGGTGCGCACCGTAGCTTTTTGCATTTATATGTCAGGGCGCATTTTATAGGAAGTCCAGCTGTTCGAGGTAGCCGATGACGATGTCTAGATGAGCGCTCCGTAGTTTTTTGCATTTAGATGTCAGGGCGAATGTAATAGGAGGTCCAGGTGTTCGGGATAGCCGATGACGATGTCTAGGTGGTGCGCTCCGTAGTTTTTTGCATTTAGGTATTGGAACGCATCGAATCCGTGGTCTAGGTCTTTGGGTTGGCCGATGATGGAGTCTAGGTTGTGCGCTCCGTAGGTTTTTGCGATTAGATCTCAGGGTGCATCTAATACGTGGTCCAGGTGTTCGGGGTAGTCGTTGATGATGTCTAGGTGGTGCGCACCGTAGCTTTTTGCATTTATATGTCAGGGCGTACTTTATAGGAGGTCCAGGTGTTCGAGGTAACCGATGACGATGTCTAGGTGGTGCGCTCCGTAGTTTTTTGGATTTAGATGTCACGGCGCATCTAATAGGAGGTCCAGGTGTTCGGGGTAGCCAAGGATGATGTCTAGGTGGTGCGCACCGTAGTTTTTTGCATTTATATGTCAGCGCGTATTTTACAGGAAGTCCAGGTGTTCGGGGTAGCCGGGGATGATGTCTAAGTGGTGCGCCCCGTAGTTTTTTGCATTTATATGTTAGTACGCATTTTACAGGAATTCTAGGTGTTCGAGGTAGCCGATGACGATGTCTAGGTGGTTCGCTTCGTAGTCATTTACCTCTAGGTATTGGAACGCATCGAATGCGTGGTCTAGGTCTTTGGGGTCGCCGATAATGGAGTCTAGGTTGTGCGCTCCGTAGTTTTTTGCCATTAGATCTCAGGGTGCATCTAATACGTGGTCCAGGTATTCGGGGTAGTCGATGAGGTGCGCACCGTAGCTTTTTGCATTTATATGTCAGGACGCATTTTATGGGATGTCCAGGTGTTCCAGGTAGCCGATGACGATTTCTGGATGGTGCGCTCCGTAGTTTTTTGCATTTAGATGTCAGGGCGAATGGAATAGGAGGTCCACGTGTTCGAGGTAGCCGATGACGATGTCTAGGTGTTGCGCTCCGTAGTTTTTTGCATTTAGATGTCAGGGCGCATGTAATAGTAGGTCCAGGTGTTCGAGGTAGCCTTTGACGTGGTCTAGGTGGTGCGCTCCATAGTAGGTTCATTTTCTTCGACAGTGGTTATTACATGCAAGATCAAAAGTATTTTTGTACTTTGAAATGAAAATATAAATATTCAGATAAGCAGCAAACTTTTATATAGTAGAAAATTGTTATTAATATAATAATAAGTATTGTTACTTTGTGAAATTTTGTTTTTATTTTTACACAGTATCAGAACGTAGGAATCATATGGATAAGAAGATCTTGATTGAACAGTTTATAAGTAGAACTGTTAACAAATACCTAAATTACACGTCTGTCAAATTTAAAGAACCCACAAGACATTCTATAGAAAAAGAAGCTTAAAAGAAAATTCGAATTTAAAACTTTTGTTAATACCAATACTACCATTTATAGCTGTAATTATTAGCTGTACAAATAATAATATTGTTGATATAAAACTTTCTGCGTAGTTATAAAATAAGGCAAGTACAGACATTTTTTCTGTATAATTTACTCTCCCTCCGTCTTTTCTCCCCTCTCTCTCGCCCTCTATTTCTCCCGCTCTCTTCCCTCTCTCTTTCTCTCTCAACATCCGTCAAACTCTGTACCAAAAACTTTAATAAGAGTTAAAAAGTTTTATTTAAATAATCAACACGTTTTTAAAAAAAAAAATTTTATTTACGTTTTAACAACACTTTATCTAGTCCTTTAATTTCTTCTAATCTCATCTATTTAATAAGCACTCTCTGCAAATGGTAATAATTTTTTTCATGACTGTAAAATTAAAAACTTTCTATACAAATAAAAAGAATTATTTTTTTTTTCATATGATTTTACAATTAATAATATTGTTAATTTATCATCATAACTAAGAAAATACATGTTTGATTAAATTATTTCAAAAAATTTAACTAATATAATCATTTTATAGAGCTCCTTGAAGAAAAATTTGACTGTTTCTTCAAATTTAAAACTTTTATGAATAACAATACAGCCATTTAATAATGATATTAAAAATATACTATAATAAACTCTCATAACGTTATCACATTATGTAATTATTATTTTCTCTTAAAAAGTTGTGAAATCTATCTAAAAAAACATATTACAAAAGTTTAAACTAAGGCAAGTACCTATTAGTCTCTCTCCCACCCTATCTCTTGCTCCCATTCTTTCCGATCTCTCTCCGCTCTCTCTCTCTCTCTCTCTCTCTCTGGCTCTCTCTCTATCTCTCCCTCTCTCTCAACATCCGGCAAACTGATTACCAAAAACTTTAATGAGTGCTTAAATATTTGTTTAGAAGAATCAACACGTTTTTTGAAAGCTAATTTTTTAATAAAACTTTCTACGAAAGTATAAAATAAGGCAAGTGTAGACGTTTTTCCTGGATAATCTATAAAAGAACAACACAATTTATCTAGTCCTTTTATTTCATCGAATCTCATCTATTCAGTAAACACTCTCTACAAATGGTAATAATTTTTTTCATGACTGTACAAATAATCTATAAAATAATAATATTTATGATTTTGTAAAAGAAATCAAATAAATACGAATGAAAAAGTCTTTTAATTCTTTGAGTCATTGTATGCTGAACAAATTATATGTAAGTAAGTACATTCAAAAAATTGTTCACTGCAAATCAAACAAACGAAAGTTGTGAAATCAATTATTGATAGTCAAGTAATGAAAACAACTCTCGGAAACTAATGTATGACTGTTCTCAGAAATATATTCAAATTTGTTCATCTTTCTGAGCTATAGAAATTAAACACAAGAAAGTACTGAAATCAATTTATTGTAGTCAAGTACCGGCCATAAGTTAACTTGACTGACATAATAGAACTTTTCGTATCTAGCGTATAAAATTACATTTTACGCTCACGTTGTAACTTCAAAATTATTCAGCCAGCGGGTATAAAATACTACTTAGCGCCCAAGAGGCCCAATAGCTCACATACTCTTACAAAACTTTATAGAATCTGCGCACTTTACGCCCGTGTGGGCGAAAATTATTTTAATTATATAACTATAATGCCTTCTCTTTATTTCTAAAATTCATAAGAATTTTTTTAGATATTTACGAAAAGTCAAAGCCTGTATAAAAAAATTACATAGTTACCAACACATCACTATTTTTCATGATTCTTTCTCAATTTTGAACTTTCTATAATATTACGCACCTTCGGAGGAAAAGAGAAGTCTAGAGCTGCTCTAGCAGGGGTGGTCCTCCGATCTCCCATACATACTTGGCGGGCCCGACGATTTGCAGTTTACCGGTGGGCTACTTAAATATAGAATACAAAATTTTTGCATAAATTCATTAAAAATATTTATACACATACGTCTATGTGTATCCTTTTCCCGCGTGCAAATATCATACAAGATCTCATATGAGAATTTCAGGCATCGCATATCTCGTATCAGATCTCATATGCGATGTCGTCTGCAATTTTATATATTATGGGATTACATATGAGATCTCATATGATACTTTCAGGCGGGTTTGCACTTTCTATTTAAAAACAGAGTGATAGATTCACGGATCAGTAGTTAATATCTAGAAGCAACCCATTTATACATTTTATCTGATCTTAAAACATATGAATAGTTATATGAAAATGACCATGTCTTACACCTTGAACTGCAAATCGTCGAGCCCGCCAAGTATGTATGGGAGATCGGAGGACCACCCCTGCTAGAGCAGCTCTAGACTTCTCTTTTCCTCCGAAGGTGCGTAATATTATAGAAAGTTCAAAATTGAGAAAGAATCATGAAAAATAGTGATGTGTTGGTAACTATGTAATTTTTTTATATAGGCTTTGACTTTTCGTAAATATCTAAAAAAATTCTTATGAATTTTATAAATGGCCGAATCCATCTCAAATCAGACAGCCCGCGTATGCCTATTTCACCTATCATGTTGAAATAAAAATATTTATGTTCTACTCGAAAAAATATTTTACACGTGTTTTTTTATTTTTTTGTTTCATCAAAATTTCATGCGTTCAGCGATACCGAAAAATTCCGAGAAAATTCTTTCATTGAGAAAAAAAATTTTCAATGTGATTTTCAGACTGCTATTGTTTCAGCAGTTTTTCAAGCTTTTAAACGTATAACACATAATTTCACTCAGTTTTGAGCCCTCTTTAACGGCCTTAATGTCATTTTCAAAAAAAAATAAAAAATCCACGAGCTATGCACTTTTTACTGAAAAATTCATTTTTTAGAGAAGTGCCTTTTTCTCGAAAACCCCATGTTTTTTTTGCACAATTTTTGTTGTCGTGATAAAGGACGGTAATGCCTAGCTAGACGTATTTGTGAGATTCGGTACTTTTTTCCTGGGATAGCGATCACTAATGAGATAACACACAAACAAATTTTTCACGCTTAACGCTTATATATAGTCAATGATATTAGAGTCAATGTAAAGGTATTTTGTCTTTGTGCGTATGTAATATACATGTACGTGCGCCTACTTATAGGAGTATATGTACTAGTACATTTGTCCGCTAGATGGATATGGTTTGACTTAACATTTACAAAGAAAAGTTCGGTTTCTGCTATACATCACACATCTCGTCTTATTTAAAACCATCATCTTTTGGAAAATTATTACATATTTACACCTTATCAACTCAACTACGATGTCTCAATATTACTCAACAGAGAGAATCAAATGTGCAGACTTTTTAGACAAACACAAACAAATTATTTACAAATCTAGTTCCGTACGTTTAAAACAACTTGAGAATCTTGCTCATCCATTGAAGCACCTCTATCCTCATTTACCTTTGACACCTTCTACATATCTGTGTCAACATTGTTACAATCGTGCTTTAGAATTGGTGAGTAGTACTGACAATGAATTTATAACGGATAATGAAGTTACCGATAACGTAGTTGATAGAGATGAAGATTTTTTACCAAGTACTCCAGAACGCATTGAAGAATTTAATAATGAAATAAGTACATCTTTCTTAGGTTCTGTATCGCCTCTTAAAAGAAAAAATCTTATACATGAAAAATCAATTGAAAATTACGTAACAAAGAAGAAAAAAAAAATACTTTCAACATTGTCTAATACCCTTGATGTGAAGTTGAACAATGTTTATGACGTTTCTATAACAGCAAATGAATCAACTGTATGCCATTGTACAGAATGGATACAAAATCTTGGTCTAGCCTTGCAAAAGTGTTCTACGGTATCAGAAAAAATAAAAATTCTGACTTTGCTACCTTCATCCTTTACAAAACATGAAATTTTATCTTTATTTCCAGAAATAACAATGTATATGATCAACAAATCGAGAAATCTTGTTAAAGAAAAAGGAATTTATTCAGAACCAGATGCATATTCAGGCCATCCGATTGATGAAAACATGGAAAAAATTGTTATGGAATATTATTTAAATGATGATTTTAATTGTTCAAGACAAAGTCCTAATAAATGTGACGTTGTTACAATTAAAGTTAACAATAAAAAAGAGAAAAAGTTAAGCGTTTTCTTACTCGAAGTTTAAAAGAGACGTATAAAGTATTTAAAAATGATTATCCAGAATTGAGAATTGGAAAATCGAAATTTTATAGTTTGCGACCAAAGTATGTCTTACTTAGCCCCATCAAAGAAGTTTGTCTCTGTATCTATTGCGCAAATTATGATTTATTTCTTACGAGCTTAATTAATTTTAGAGGGAGTAACGTCACAGAGTTGGATGAAAGTCGGTCACAAATAATAAATGCAACAATGTGTTCTGAGCCATCTGATTTATGTTATTTACAAGAATGTAAACTATGTCCAGGGATTAAGGGAATTACGTTTCATGTTTTAAAACTGCAAGATGTAGAAGGCACAGAAGAAATTACATATGCTTTGTGGGATAATGGAAACCTGATTAAAAAGACACTATCAATTTCTGCTTTTAAAGATGAACTTTCGGTTTGGACCATGAGGGTTAGTACTCACATGTATGTAAAAAATATACAACGCAAAGCTATAAAAACAGAAAGAGAAAGTGCTAAAAAAGACTCACATCATTTAGTTCTTCAAATAGACTTCGCTGAAAACTGGGCTGTGATTCATAATAAAGCTGTTCAAGGAAATCATTGGGTTAATGATCAAATTTCTATTTTCACAGCAGTCTCTTATCAAGGGGATTCGACACAAAGTTTCGCAGTTATAAGTGATGACCGAAAACATGATTCAGCGTATGCTTTGCTAGCAGTACAAAAAATGATAAAATTCTTGAAAGAAAATTGTTGTGATTCAATTTAAAAAATTACCATTGTATCAGACGGCGCTGCGAGTCACTTTAAAAATCGCTTTCAATTAGATGAACTAAAACGAGCACCGTGTGATATAAAATGGTTGTTCTCTGCTACTGGGCACGGCAAAGGAGCTGTAGATGGTGTGGGTGGACTTATAAAGCATTATGCTACTTCGCATAATCTTCGAGAGCCCCTTGAAGAAGCTATTCAAAACGCAAATGATTTTGCAATACATGTTCAAAAATATACTGATGCTATTAAAATAATACATTTACAAGATGCTGAAATAGAACAATTCAGAAAAGAAAAAAATATTGATTGGCTTACAACTCCAAAGTATCCTGGAATTCAAAAAACTCATATATGGGTTAAAAAAACATGTGACGATAAAATACATTGTTTGACAGCAAAGACCGCTGATCGTCCGCTTACTGAATTAAGAACAATGAAGCAGAAAAACAAAGGTAGTAAAATAGGTATACAAATGAAAAAAAGGTATAAAAATAAAAAATCAAAAGACGCAAATAACAAATAAATACATAGTTATGTGTACCTGTATATTACATACACACAAAGACAAATACCTTTACATTGACTCTAATATCATTGACTATATATAAGCATTAGGCGTGAAAAATTTGTTTGTGTGTTATCTCATTAGTGATCGCTATCCCAGGGAAAAAGTACCGAATCTCACAAATACGTCTAGCTAGGCATTACCGTCCTCTATCACGACAACAAAAATTGTGCAAAAAAAACATGGGGTTTTCGAGAAAAAGGCACTTCCCTAAAAAATGAATTTTTCAGTAAAAAGTGCATAACTCGTGGATTTTTTATTTTTTTTGAAAATGACATTAAGGCCGTTAAAGAGGGCTCAAAACTGAGTGAAATTGTGTGTTACACGTTTAAAAGCTCGAAAAACTGCTGAAACAATAGCAGTCTGAAAATCACATTGAAAATTTTTTTTCTCAATGAAAGAATTTTCTCGGAATTTTTCGGCATCGCTGAACGCATGAAATTTTGATGAAACAAAAAAATAAAAAAACACGTGTAAAATATTTTTTCGAGTAGAACATAAATATTTTTATTTCAACATGATAGGTGAAATAGGCATACGCGGGCTGTCTGATTTGAGATGGATTCGGCCAAATAAAGAGAAGGCATTATATTTATATAATTAAAATAATTTTCGCCCACACGGGCATAAAGTGCGTAGGTTCTATAAAGTTTTGTAAGAGTATGTGAGCTATTGGGCCTCTTGGGCGCTAAGTAGTATTTTATGCCCGCTGGCTGAATAATTTTGAAGTTACAACGTGGGCGTAAAATGTAATTTTACTCGCTAGATACGAAAAGTTCTATTATGTCAGTCAAGTTAACTTATGGCCGGTACTTGACTACAATAAATTGATTTCAGTACTTTCTTGTGTTTAATTTCTATAGCTCAGAAAGATGAACAAATTTGAATATATTTCTGAGAACAGTCATACAGTAGTTTCCGAGAGTTGTTTTCATTACTTGACTATCGATAATTGATTTCACAACTTTCGTTTGTTTGATTTGCAGTGAACCATTTTTTGAGTGTACTTACTTACATATAATTTGTTCAGCATACAATGACTCAAAGAATTGAAAAACTTTTTCATTCGTATTTATTTGATTTCTTTTACAAAATCATAAATATTATTATTTTATAGATTATTTGTACAGTCATGAAAAAAATTATTACAATTTCTAGAGAGTGTTCACTGAATAGATGAGATTCGAAGAAATAAAAGGACTAGATAAATTGTGTTGTTTTTTATAGATTATCCAGAGAAAACGTCTATACTTGCCTTATTTTATACTTTCGTAGAAAGTTTTATTAAAAAATTAGCTTTCAAAAAACGTGTCGATTCTTCTAAACAAATATTTAAGCACTCATTAAAGTTTTTGGTGCTCAGTTTGCCGGATGTTGAGAGAGAGGGAGAGATAGAGAGAGCCAGAGAGAGAGAGAGAGAGCGAGAGAGAGAGAGAGATCGGAAAGAATGGGAGGGGGTATAGGGTGAGAGAGAGACTAATAGGTACTTGCCTTAGTTTAAACTTTTGTAATATGTTTTTTAGATAGATTTCACAACTTTTTAAGAGAAAATAATAATTACATAATGTGATAACGTTATGAGAGTTTATTATAGTATATTTTTAATATCATTATTAAATGGCTGTATTGTTATTCATAAAAGTTTTAAATTTGAAGAATCAGTCAAATTTTTCTTCAAGGAGCTCTATAAAATGATTATATTAGTTAAATTTTTTGAAATAATTTAATCAAACATGTATTTTCTTAGGTATGATGATAAATTAACAATATTATTAATTGTAAAATCATATGAAAAGAAACATAATTCTTTTTATTTTTATAGAAAGTTTTTAGTTGTGCAGTCATGAAAAAAATTATTACCATTTGTAGAGAGTGCTTATTAAATAGATGAGATTAGAAGAAATTAAAGGACTAGATAAATTGTGTTGTTAAAACGTAAATAAATTTTTTTTTTTTTTTAAACGTGTTGATTATTTAAAAAAAAATTTTTAACTCTTATTAAAGTTTTTGGTACAGAGTTTGACGGATGTTGAGAGAGAAAGAGAGAGGGAAGAGAGCGGGAGAAATAGCGGGCGAGAGAGAGGGGAGAAGAGACGGAGGGAGAGTAGATTATACATTTATTTTATACTATTTTTGCGTATATTTTGTATTGTGAAATTTGTTTTTTGAAAATATAAGAGCATAATCAGTTTAAAAATTTTTATGTAAAAATCTTTTCTTTGATTTTATTTGTATTTTTATATGGATCAAATCGAAACTTAATTAAATTTTATATACAATTTTCATTTAGCTAATTATTAAAATCTTTTATTGCGTATATTTTATATTGAAAAATTTGGTTTTTGAATATATATGAACATATTTTTTAATAAATATATGCAATAAATATATATACATTTTTACTTATATAACTAATTGTTTTTTTTTAATTATCAAGAATTTATTCCCAAACAATATTTTCAGTTTCTAATGAATTTTCTTAATTATTTTGTATATATATGTTATCTGGATTTCTACATCGTGGTAAAGCAACATATAATTGACCGTGTGAGAATAATTGCCTTTTGATGTATAACCCTACATAGTCAAAACTTTGTCACTGAGATTTATGAATGGTCATGCAAAATGCTAATGTTAATGGAAACTGTTTTTTTATAAAGAATAAACGGTAATGAAGAAGATTGTCCTGTATTTAATGCAATTCTTGGAATAAAAAATCTATTACCTACTTTTTCTCCTGTTAATATTTCTGCTTCAATATTATATCTAAATAATTTGGTTATTTTAAGTCTAGTACCGTTACACAAACCTTCATGTAGACTCAAATTTCTAATTAACATAACAATAGCATTAACTTTTAAATCTAATTTATGAGGTGGCAAACCTTCATAAATATTGTTTAATGTTTCTATTGGAAAGGTAGATGAATGTTGTCGCCACTTTGATCAACACCTTTATGAGTCGCATAATCTGTACTATAATAAGTCTTCTTTTCACCATTTAATAACATTAAAATTTTTTTATTCAAAAATTTAATGTCTTCATTATGAGGTGCTCAAATAACACGATCATAATCATTTATTTTATTAATACTTTTATAAATTTGTAAGCAAACATCGTTAGTTCTCTAATTATTAGGTATTATAAAAGGATTTATATTACCGTCTCCAATTTGTAATAATAATTTTGAGAATACATTATTCTGAGAACGAACGTTGTGTTTTAATTTGAAAATTTTAAATAAATGCCAAAGTTCAGAATATTTAATAGTGTCTTCAATTATAGCACTTCTAAATCCGTTTTTCATTACTGGGAGTATTTGTCGAAAATCACCTCCTAAAATTATTAATTTTCCCCCAAAAGGTAAATCGTTTGTACATAAATCTCTTAAAGTTCTGTCAATAATTTCTAAAACTTTTTTGGGTATAATAGATGCTTCATCCCAGATTATGACTTCTGTTTCTCTTAATTTCTTTTTATCTGATTCTAATTTTAAAAAAGAATTTTCATTACTATTTAAATCTAATGGTAATCTAAAGGTTCTATGAGTAGTCATTCCTTTGGGTAACAGAATAGACGCTATACCAGTCCAAGCCATTGATATAATATTTTTTCCTTTTGATAGAAAATAATAAATTAAAGTTTTATATAATAATGTTTTACCCGAACCTCCAGGACCGTCTATAAAATCTATTTTATTTATATTTTTTATAAGTTGTTTGAAAATAAATTTTTGATCTTCATTTAATTTTGTAAACATATCTTCGAATATTTCCTTACTAATGAAATTATTTTACTATCGTATTTTATATCATTTATGATGGGATCAGGTTCAGGTATTCCAAAATCTGTACAAGATAAATCTTCCAACAATAATAATTTATTTATATGATCTAAAGCTAAGTTATCTTTATTTTCATGAAAATCTTCACTAATGTATTTTTAGAAATTTTCCCAAATAATATTGGCTTGAATATTTTCTGTTAGTAGAAACGAAGTAAAAAATTTACGTAATTGAAATGGTAACATGATAGGACATGCTTCTTCAAAAATTTTTTAAATTTGTAAATCATTTTCTATTAAATCCATTGCAGTCGCAGCTTCTTTATGAGTATTATACGTTACATTTTTATATGTACGTAAATCTTTAAAGGAAGTAGCGCCTTTTATACGGCTTAATACTAATTTTAAAGCGAATCTTTCAGAATCTTTTGGAGATACTATATTTAAACGTCCAATAGCACAATGTTTTTGTTCACGTTCACGTTTTACCCAAACTTTTTTTGCGTTAAATATATAATAATGCGGTATATTAACGTATTTTATATTATTTGCAAATTTATCATTTTTATTCAAGTCAAACCACGCTGTTAAAGTTGTTTTCCAATTATCAAGAGCATCTATTTCATAATTTTCTTCAAAAACAATTTTTTGTTGATTTTCTGTATGAGCTGCTAAACGGATAACAGTATGACTCCTTCTACATAAGGGAAATTTTTGTAACCGCCATGCTGCTTCCATTGGGCTCAAGTACCGGCCATCAATATATTCAGTGATTTCATCATATATTCCATTTCTTTTGTCATCATTTTTTTTAATGTACAAAAAGCTCTATCACTACCTTTATGTATATAATCAAATATATATTTGATGCTTTGAATTGAAGCACAATATTCAACATTAATATGACATTTATATTTTTCTAATAAAAATTTATTGTAAGGAACTACCATTGAATTATCTACTGGAATAATTTTTTTACTTTTTTTAAGTCGATATGTGTAATTATCAGAAGAATTATTTATTCGTTTATATTGAGGATAACCATTTTTTTTAAATGTTGTTGACGATTAAAAAGGTTTAGGAAAATTTTTTTTACAAAGGTCTTTACATTTATCGTAACACGGAGAATTTTCACTATGTGGTCCATGTAACATATGTTTTATAACTAATTTTTGTAATTTTTTATCATTATTAGAAGGTATCTCAGCAGAAATGTGTTTATTAATAGCTTCTGGTGCCATTAATTTATTTTTATGATCTAATGTCACTACAAGATGCGCATACGGTAATCCTCTTTTCTGAAATTCAATAGTATACACATAAGCTAAAGCATTTTCAAAAATTTGATGGTTTTCTATATCATTAAGTAAACACTTAAATTTTGTATAAAATAATCTAACTGTAATATTTGGTATATCATTGGGCGTAGTTCCGATAGGAAATGTCGTTAATACATTTTTTAATTCTTTCCACTTAGGATTACACGTCATATTTATAAATAAATCGGGTCGACCAATATTTCTTACTATTGCCATTGCATCTTGATAATGTTGCTGTAAAATAACGTTGATAATGTTGGTAAAGATATTTCCTAGTCTTTCTTTTTTTTCAAAATTTTCTGATATATTTAATGCACTATTTATAACATGATCCCTCAAACCTTGATAACATTCAGTACATAATTTTTTTTGTTTCTGCCTAAAATAATTCATTCTATTGTTTTCTATCATAATATAGGCATGTAAAAAGAATTGTTGGGTTAGTCTCCCTCCAAATAAAAGTGGATTGAAATTTTCTGAATTTGATCTGTAAGCTAATCTATAAGAATAGTGCTGTAATATTGTTAGAAGGTTTTCTTTTGAATCATATGGTTTTTTAGTATAACCAATACTCCAGCCTAAATCTCCTGAAGGAAAAAATAATGGAAATACCATTAGGTCAACATGATGTGATAATTTACTTAAATATGTGTATTCTTTTTCATTAGAACTATTTTTCGGATAAACGTATAGATCATATTTATGAGACATTTCTAATTTGGAAATAATTATATCTGCACATTCCGACGTTAATTGTTTAGTATAATTATGTTTTTGATTATTATTCTTACGAATAAAATATAATTTATAATTTGAAAGTTTCTCTGTATTAGTTATTTCGTGTAAATATTTATACTGTTTAGCATAAGGATTACTATTTAAAACTTCAGTCAATAATTTTAAGTATTCTTGAGTTAAATCTTTATGACTCTTTATTTTCATTTCAATTGCCGTATTGTCATCATATATATATATATATATATATATATATATATATATATATATATATATATATATATATATATATATATATATATATTATATATATATATATATATATATATATATATGACCACACGAAGGTTCTGCATTTTTTTTTTGGTAATAAAGTATTCGGCGTTATATGACAAACTTGTCTTTGAATTTTTAAATTATAAATAACTTTTTCTTTTCGTATTTTACGTTTGCACTAAATGTAGCAAAGCAAAATAAGTTATTATAATATCTGATTAAAGTTCGAAAATTATTATCATATAATAATAGATTCTTTAGTGTTTTATTATATATACTTAGCGGAGACAAAATTATTTTACCCTTACTACAACAAATTGATTTATTATTATCTTCTTTCCAATATACTACCGAACAAAATTTACAAACATAACACATATTACCAAAATATGATTCATACTCTAAATTTTTATTTTTACTACATTTCTGTTTATTTACTTTTAACGTAGAAAAAGATGATGACGCGAGATCTTCGAGGACGAGCTCGGCAACGCCTCTCCTACACTATACATGGGAGCGTCCAGCAGAAACGGACCACCGAACGCGCGCGGTGCCTTTTTTCGCGTAAAAGGCGCTCTGTTTAACTCGTTCATAATCGTATGCTGCGTCTTTGAAAAAAAAACCAAGCACCTATATCGATAGATTTTTTCCTGCTCTTTCCAATGGTGCCATTGTTTTTATTGCGAAACGCTTTCTTCCGGACGAAAACTCGAGTTGAATATTGAAAGCCATTTTTCTCAAAGTATATCATGTTTTTATTTCAAAATAAACTACACCATTGGAAGTACAACTCTTAAGCTTCCAAACCCTATCTTGGAGAAGTTGGAGAAATAAAGGGTTTAAAAGTAACAACATGAAAAAGACAGCGCCGAGGGTCCGCGCGAGCCCCTCGCGCCCGTGCGTATGGGACGTTTAAGTGCACGCTCTATTCAATTCGCTAATAATCGTGTACCAAGTCTCTGAAAAAAGAACTAAGGACATATATCGATAGATTTTTTCCTGCTCTTTCCAATGGTGCTATTATTTTTGTGGGAAAAGGTAATATTGTTATGCCAGATTAAACAATCTATAAGGTTATTTTAAATTTCTGTTTCACTGCTTTCAGTGCGTTCATGGATATTTTTATGTTTAATATATTATGTTTCTCAAATTTTGTTATATAAATGAACAAAGTTCATTGTAATATTATACTAACTGTTACAACTAGATCCACAAAATTATGTCCACGCATTGGCATTGTAAGTTACAAAACATTTTATATTTACAAAAAAGAAAGGGCGACATAGCAAATCGCGTGTATTAATCCGCCCTTGAGCATAGCGTAAAAAGTTCGGGTAGCCGCTGTCTTTTTGATCTTACTATTTTTGAACTTTTCATGTTTCAACTTAAAAATATAATATTTTATAGTTTAAGACTTGTACTTTTGAAGAATATAATTCATTTTGAAGAAAAGACTGATATTTTATTGAAAAAATAGAGTTTAAACATTCAAATGGAATTTTCAACTAGAAGGAAGCATTTCGGAATAAAAATAATAGCACCATTGGAAAGAGCAGGAAAAAATCTATCGATATATGTCCTTAGTTCTTTTTTCAGAGATTTGGTACACGATTATTAGCGAATTGAATAGAGCGTGCACTTAAACGTGCCATACGCACGGGCGCGAGGGGCTCGCGCGAACCCTCGGCGCTGTCTTTTTCATGTTGTTACTTTTAAACCCTTTATTTCTCCAACTTCTCCAAGATAGGGTTTTGAAGCTTAAGAGTTGTACTTTCCAATGGTTTAGTTTATTTTGAAAAAAAACATGATATACTTTGAGAAAAATGGCTTTCAATATTCAACTCGAGTTTTCGTCCGGAAGAACGCGTTTCGCAATAAAAACAATGGCGCAGTTGAAAAGAGCAGAAAAAAATCTATCGATATAGGTCCTTGGTTTTTTTTTTCGAAGACGCAGCATACGATTATGAGCGAGTTAAACAGAGCTCCTTTTACGCGAAAAAAGGCACCGCGCGCGCTCGGTGGTCCGTTTCTGCTGGACGCTTCCATATATATAAGAGAAAGAGAGAGAAGAAGAGAGAGATAGAGAGAGGGGGAGAGAAAGCACTAACTAAGGCACTCAATCCGTTTCTCGCCGTTTTCTCATGCTCTGTTTGCAGTTGCTGCCCTTTTCTTTGGGAAGAAAAAATACGGACAGCGTTCGACTTGTAATTGAACTGCCAAATGAATGCGCATACGCCGCGCTGCGCTCGTTATCCTTGATTTGAATAATTAAGAAGTTTCCTTTCAAAAAGTTGCTCTGTAATTAATTGGTCTCGTTAATTGCGCAGAAAAGGCCCGCATTATCATAAATGCGTGAACGCGCTTCTTGCGCTGATGGCAGGAGGATGGCACAGTTTTTATTCAGAAAGCAGCCTGTTATTTGTGTGTCGAGGTGAAGAACTGACAACGGAGCGATGCAAAGTTGTCGACAGAAGTGTCTTCTGCATCACAGATAGTTGTCATTAGAGGGACAATGCGGAGAGACGCGGAGGGACGCGGAGGGACGCGGAGGGACGCGAAGGGTTAACGACTCAATTGACTCAATTCAGGTTACAACTATATAGTATAGTAAGATATACATATATATATATATATATATATATATATATTATTATTCAAATATAACCATAATAAGTTCAATAAATATAAGAGTATTTCCTCCAATCTCAAGACTTAACACTGGAATTCAAAAAACTCATATATGGGTTAAGAAAACATGTGATGATAAAGTACATTGTTTAACAGCAAAGACCGCTGATCGTCCGCTTACTGAATTAAGAACAATGAAGCAGAAAAACAAAGGTAGTAAAATAGGTATAAAAATAAAAAATCTAGAAGACGCAAATAAAAAATAAATACATACTTATGTGTACCTGTATATTATATACGCACAAAGATAAATACCTTTATATTGACTCTAATATCATTGACTATATATAAGCGTTAAGCATGAAAAATTTGTTTCTGTGTTATTTCATTTGTGATTGCTATCCCAGTGCAAATGTTCTGAATCTCACAAATACATCTAGATAGGTATTTAGGTCCTCTATCACGACATATGAAAATTGTGCAAAAAAAAAATTGGGTTTTTTGAGAAAAATGCGTTTTTCTAAAAAGTGCATTTTTCAGTAAAAAGTGCATAACTCTTTTATTTTCTTTTTGAAATAAGATAGAGAACGTGAAAGAGGGCTCAAAACTGAGTAAAATTATCTGTTACATGCTTAAAAGCATAGAAAACTGGTGAAACAGTAGCCGTTTGAAAATTACATTGAAAAATTTTTTTTCTAAGTAAGAATTTTCTCGGAATTTTTCGGTATCGCTGAACGCATGAACCTGAATAGTTTCATTCAAAAATGATCGGTGACATAGGCATACGCGGATCACCTGATTTGAGATGGATTCGGGCATATAGAAAGAATGCATTATAGACTATGTGAACTACATATACTATGTGTACTACATATAATATGTATACTATGTGTACTACATATACTATGTATACTATGTATATTACATATACTATGTATACTACGTGTACTACATAACTATACATACTAGCACTCTAGACCGATCGCTCTACCACCGCGTGCGAGCGCTCTCTCCACCGTGATACCATTACCAACGATAGACAAGGTTGAAATCTACCTTAACGGCAGAGCGAGAAATACAAAATGGTGGGAAATTTTAAAATGACGGGTAATTTGAAAGGGCGAAAAATTTAAAAGACTGGACAAAGTTGTCTCCATTCCGTCTGTGGCGGGATCATCGAACGGTAAATTTTTTGTTTTAATGATGAGAGCCCCAAGCATCGCTCTCACCTGTGAGGTACATTACCTCCCCCTCATTTATTAATAGAGCTTATTCATAGTCCATAAGTATGTATTTAAAGTAAAAATTTTTCATCAGCTGGACGTTGTGAAGTGCACACGCAGCTTTGTATGCTCCATTGTGATTGGTGCAAACAGTCATCGCCTTCTTAGGCTCGTCAAAGCCTGGATAGCAGTACTCGATGACTTCGATAGCGTCGACCTTCAAGCATCTTAACCACTCTCTCCTAATTTCACCCTGGACAAATAACTTCGTCGCATCATACAGACTATCTCATATGATTTTCTCCATGTCAGTGTAGAGCACGTCTCCAGATTTCCAGGTAAGACCGCGATAGCAACGATCCAACCATGTATTCTCGCGTCGGGACTTGTCGGTGAGTCGACGCCATGGATACGGGTCTAGAAACATGGGTACCAGAGGTTCTGATTAGTCGCCTAGAGGAAGTATGGCGAGTTCCTTGAGAATGAAATCGTCCACTGGTTGCTTGAAGCCCTGCATGTCCACGACGTACTCCATTCTGAATGATCGCGCTGTATGCTACTTCAACCTATCAGAAGGCTTTCCGCAGGGTGAGACCTGATGATTCATTCTTGGGAATTTTTCTAGGAAATGTGGACAAGTTTCTTCGCGTGTTCGCTAACAGAATTGTGCTGAACAATGCGATTGTGCAAAACGAGGCAGTACGCTGATGAAAATTGTCTGTCCCCTCGAATTCCAAATGAACGGCGATGGGTACGCTCTTCAGTGATTCGTTCCACTTAGAGTAATCGATGAGTGGTGCGTGAGTGAGATGATTTTCAGTTTAACACATTATTATGTAATGGAAGCCTCTAAGACCTTAGCAGGCTGATATAACCGAAGCCTCGCCTAATCGCTTGCGAGAGTACTTTCATATTAAAGCAAGCTATCGGTCAGCTGAGCAAATACTACGCTGGCTTTTCCAGACATCTATGTATGCTAACCTAAAAAAAAATTTGTATTTTTTAAATGGTGAGAGCCCCAACAATCGCTCCGACCTGTGAGGTACAACCACATATAATTACCTCCTAATCAATCAACATTCCTTTACCATTTAACATATGAATCTTGCCTTGCGAAGTTCATTAATAATGAAATAGATTTCTGCACAGTTATTTACTATATTTTGCTCAGCAATGAGTACTCGAAGACGGTCAACTCATTTGTTAGGATCATACCAGATATTGAGTTCATATGCAGTGGCAATATTGCCTTGCAATGACGAAACAACTTCTTCCTCCTCCTCATCGCTAGACCAAAGACTTTTTTTCCATTTACATCTCCAATTAATCAAGTCCTTATTTTTTATGTTACATTTGTCATATTTTTTCCCGAACTTCACTCAATGAATTTTTATCGGTTGAGAAATCAGATTCACCTTTATTAGAATGATAAGCTTTGTAATAACTATCCACGTTATTGGCAGTTCCCACTAGAGAATCAGAGTCAATTGAGAATTTTCTTAATCGACAGTTGTGAGATTTAGAGGATTGACCTTCAATTTGGCTGTCACTGCAGATTCTTTTCGCTCGACAGTCCTATATTTCTCTCCCATTACATTACTAGCATTTTTAACTTCAGAAAGGGCATCTTTCGATCCTGGAAATACTCTTTAAGATTGTTCGAACATTGGTCAACTAAAATTATAAAAGGGTACCTCACATTAAGATAGACAAAATGTCACCGTTAATGAAAGCGAAAAATGACAGTGATTTCGTATAAGTATAGAAATAAAGAATTTTCTACGATTTTTCCGGGGTCCTATCTCCCCTCCTTATACCAGTAAGACCCAAAAACCATATTCTTCGGAAATTATTTTTTTTCTCCGGTCCATTGATGTTAAAAATTTTGAAACAAATATGAGAGTATAGCTTGTGAATATTAATTTTTACCCAATTTCTTTTAGCTGTAAGCGCATTCAACGCCTAATTTAAAAAAATTAAAAAATAATTAAAATTCATTTTTTCTTAATTTATTTTTTATATATAGAACTAACTAAACCGGAAAATTGTATATTTTAATGTTTTCTTTGTACTAGAATTTTTTTAGGTTTTTCGAAATGGTGAGCCGTACTCAAAAATGCGAAAAATCCTATTTTTAGCCATTTTATGGGCCTTAAATGATTGGTAGTTCCTTTACTGACTCTTAAATTAATAGATATATTACTTTCGGACATACGTTGTCAATATTTAATACATTCCGATACGGCTGATATGTTTTTGAGTACGAAATCAGTCAGATCTCAACGAAAACACCCTACTTTTTGTATAAAAGTGCGTATTATTTATCATTTTCTTGATTTTATCTAAGTTTTTTTGCATATAATTGGTAAATATAAATGTAAATATAATAAAAAATTGTTCATTAAGTCTTTTACCAAAATTTGTGTAAAAGACATGCAATTTTGCAGTATAATCCTGCATTTTTCAGAAGACTTTTATGTAACTGATGATGGAATAGCTTGACTTTTTGTCCGATGATACCGTGGACAGCTTCAACGACCCAACGAATTTTATAACGATTACGCTTACCTAAAAATAATAAGTTCTTCAAATAAAAACCATTTAAAAACGTATTATTTTTAGGTAAGCGTAATCAATTGACAACGACAGATGTGTATGTGTGTATGTGTGTGTCTGTGTGTGTGTGTGTGTGTGTGTGCGCGCGTGCGTGCGTGCGTGCGTGCGTGCGTGCGCGCGTGCGTGTGTGTGTACATATATATATATATAAACCTTTCAGAGCTGGCATTAAAACTTTGTAGCCTTCTCCTTCTAAAAGACTTCTTAAATCTCGAAAACCTCTGTCTAGTATCAAAGTATCTACTTCTCGCAGAATTTTATTAAGTCCATTAGGACCGGACATCAGATGTTCTAAAATTTGAGCATCGTTCTTGTTAGCAGTGAATGGCCCAGCCACATTGACCACATAACCATCAGTCGTGCAAATAGTAAACAATTTGCACAAGCGTGTCTTTTTGGCCTGAATATGACTTGTGCTGGTAAGCGCTATTACTACTTTTCTGGTGGCGGACATAAGATGCGTTGCAAACCAAACCTAAATGACTCTAGATCATACAACCTGCTGGCAACCGTTGCAGTTCGACTCAAAAAAATCTCGAGAGTATGCATCGATTCCAAAGTATTTAGGTAACACATCAACTTCAAACGATTTTAAGACAGATTCAGTATTAGATCTAGCAACTTGTTCATCTTGTAGATCTAAGATTGCAGCGATACAATGATTCGAATTGCCAGTTTTTAGTTGAAATAAAAACGTTATTAATATTTGGCTGATCTTGCGATTTACAGTTTCGCATGGTCATCTTATTTTGAAGGAAAAGAATGTTTTTCCACGAGGGCCCTGTAAGAGACTAGTAGTTGATTCATTTCATAACTGGTCCAAAAACTTTGATACTTCCGTTACTTCACTTATTGAAGATTCATTTGCAAACGAAATTATGTTCTGTACTTGCTCATTGTAGAATCGATTTTTAATTAAATGTTTACGACAACACCTGTTTTTTTCAAGGAATAACAATTCGTCTAGCAACAAAAGCTTGCATTCTCGCTTCAAATGGAACATCCTGAATATCAGTTTGTGATTTACATAGGAAACAATACATACGACTAATGCATACCATATCAAAAGACAATTCAACCATTTCAACTTCAATTTTGGTAGGTTCAACATATTCTTCACTAGAAGATTGTGCCGGCACATCAGGAGTAGACAGCTGGATATCCGTCAGCTCCGAACTATCACTATGTTGTACTAATGAAGGAATACTGATTGATTCATTTACAACTATTTCTTCAGATTGCATTCCTTGTCGTGGTATATTGTATTATTTAATTGGGCATTAGATGACGAAGAGGGTTCACTACCTTGAGTGTTTTATGATTTATTAAAGAGAGACTTCTGATATCTCAGTTGAGTACGGCATTTGGCGCAAACGATATCGCCAACTTGTACGTAAAATTGGAAATCTTCATACATTTTTATCCCATCGTCGCGTGTATAAATAGATTTTGGAACACTAGTCGTTTTACGCGTACATGTATTGCATCGAACACATTTTAATTTATTTCTCTTCACTTGTTTTGCTGCAGGTTCATCAATTGTTTCGGACGTCTGTTGAAAAAATGAAATATGATTGGATTATTCAATTTATTTATTTAATATAGATCAATCAGCTTAAATTCAACATTGATTAACGAATTGGTTTATTTTGGAAATGATAATAAACTAAAGATTGATTTCGACAGAGATGGTTAATACTAGTAAAGAAAGTACTTAAATACAAAAATGTAAATTTAGCAGTATTATGTAAAAAATATATAGGGCTTTTAGGGATCGCTGCCTACTGGTTTCGAAATCGTACTCAGAATTAAAAAATAACAAAACTAATTAACAATACAGAAAAGTTACAGCACTTCAAATACTACCCAGGCGGAAATAAAACTTAGCAAATAATTATTAATAACAAAATATAATTTTTTATAATTTAAAAAAAAAGTTTATAACTGTTAATAACTGTTTATAAAGGCAGGATTTGAGACTATAGTAACAGTTTATAAAAGTTATCAACATTTTTTTTCTGTTATGAATAGCTAAAAAAAGTTTATAACAGTTATAAACTTTTATTTACTTTTTTGGGCCGCGGTGCATAACCATAAAATCAATCTGTTAAAAGTTATTATCATTTATATACTTTTTTTACTTAATAATAATAGATATTAATAGTTTTAAATGGTTTTGAATGAATTTAAACTTTAAAATCATTCTTAAATCATTATTAATTTGAACTTTAAAATCATTATTTTCAATTATTAAAAATTTATAATAGTTATTAATAGTTATTTACTTTTTTTTACTGATCAAATATTGAAATTTGTACGACGATCCAAAAAACTTATGAAAGTAAATAACTATTTATAACTATTTATAACAGTTTTAAACTTTTATAAAAGTCTCAAATCCTGACTTTATAATCTGCCAATATCAGTTATAAACTTTTTTAAACTTTTATTATAGAAGATCATTTTCGCCTGGGCACTGAGCCTCATTTTTTGAACTGACTGAGAAGTATTTTTGAACTTGTTTATACTTGCCCAGGCATGAATAATTTTTGCGTAAGAATGTCAATAAAAGTCAATAAATGCTAATTACAAATAATAACAAGACGATTTGGGACGCTAATAACAGTTAGAAAGTGTTGTGAATTCCTACTAATAGTTATAAGTACTTAGTTGCGTTTATTTGCTTTTTCTGATGGTACCATGTGAGAAATGGTTTTATGATACAAAAAAACAAATAACTGGTTATAACTGTTATCAAGTGTTACTTATTATAAATAATCAATTTTAACTGTTATTTATTGTTACTAATAGTTATTATTAATTATTTGAATTTATTAATACTCTCTAGAAAGTTTTACTATTATAACTACTCATAATTATTGTTATGGACTCTTATTAATTTTAAGTAACAACTTTATGTTAATAGTATTTGTTGGTAGTTGATTCTCAATTATTATCATAAAATTGTCGTTATAACTACTATTAAGTTAATTAATAAATGAAGCTAATGGCTATTACGGGCAATCGATAAAGGATAAGGAAGGTACCTAACTTATCAATCATCGATTTTATTCTTTTTACATGTGTATACTTACACATCTCTAATTATTCTAAGCTATTAGAGTAAAGCAGTCAAGGATATTAATGCACAATTATTTTAATAATTTTAAAGTGCAGTCAAGAATTTTTTAAAGGATGAGGAAAGGAAAGGTAAACGTATAGGATGAAAAAATGAGAACGAAAAAAATAACGGCCCAGGTCGGGATCGAACCGACAACCTTCTGCATACCGGGCAGCTACGCTACCATTTGCGCCACTGGGATGACGATTCTATCAGGACCCTAGCCGGTTCTTAAAATTGAGAATAATTCTTCGTCATTTTCCCCTCTCTCCGCGTTACATCTGTACTAACCTCCTAAGATTCTGTTACAAGTGCAGACGACGCAAAAGGACGCCTAGCCAAGGGCGGAAGAGAGAGAGAGAGAGAGAGAGAGAGAGAGAGAGAGAGAGAGAGAGAGAGAGAGAGAGAGAGAGAGAGAGAGAGAGAGAGAGAGAGAGAGAGAGAGAGAGAGAGAGAGAGAGAGAGAGAGAGAGAGAGAGAGAGAGAGAGAGAGAGAGAGAGGAGCGCGCGAGTTATATGAGTCACCACATAGGTACTTAGACGCATCGCCCAACCAGCCTCCTTATCGCTCCGAATGGAATCTGCATGGACAAAGAGAAGCCAGAAGACAATGAAGATGCAATATATACTTTTCATATATACTTTATACATATACTCTCTTTATACTTTCTTACTGCACTTCGCATCGACGATTGCCAGTCTTTGTCGGGCATCCAACCTGTAACGACGTTTTAATAAATCATTATTCTAATCCACACCCTTTGTTCGATTATTTACTTACTTTGGCGAGTGTTACCTGTGTGTGTTTTGCCTTTTCTTGGTGATCCACCGGGACTTGCCACATAACTGCCGCTGCGGAGACAGGACCGTGAAGCTGCGAAAACTCAGATTCTCCCTCAACCTGGTGACGGCAATCTTCAGCGAGGAAGCAGTTGGCGTTTCAACGTCCATCATCGCGGAACCTACTACGTCAAGATTGGAGTCCACCTGCAAGCAGATATTCACCCGGAATCATGAAAGATAAACTAGTAAGTCTTTGAAATTTTCTATATCCTACCCAACCCTATCCTTTTAAGTGCAATTGATTTTACGTGAAGTGTAATCAATGATAAAGCAAAATAGCAAATAACGGAGATAATCAACAAAATCTTACGTTAGAACAATTTAAATTGCAACTTACGATATGGCGCGACGCGATCCCCATATATGAAGGAGGTACAAGACTCCTATCGCACTTTATATAAACGTGCGACAAATTCGTAGAAAATGTAGCGACTGCAGATAATGCAATAAGCGAGGCATCATTCGCATTAATCAAATCGAAGATTCGCGGTGAAGCACTAGATTTAATAGTGGCAAATCACCCGGCCACATATGCCGCATGTAAAACGCTCTTAGTTAATAGATTCAGTGATCCAAGTTCGGAGGAGTTACTATTTAACAGACTAAGTGTATGTTATCAATTGACAAATCAGTCTTACGAAAAATACGCTGACAAAATTAATAGCAGGTTAAATAAATTGAAGGAACAGATACAATTAAATAATCAAGACGCTAATAATATAAATATTAAAAATACATTTTACGAAAACATAGCCAAAAATACTTTTATAAATGGTATTAAAGAGCCTTATTACTCTTACTTACTACACTTTGATCTAGTCGATATTGAAGCATGTATAATAAAATGCCGTAAATAAGATAATCATGAACAACAAAGTGCTTTTCTTAATTTCCCACAACAACGTGAAAACAAATCTAATCCCAACGTATTCAGTACAGTCAATGCTAAAAGTACGAACCCATTTGCGACTAATAGTAACCCAAAAATTATTCACCCTTCAAATAATTTACCAAGTACTTCAAGAAATGTAAATCCACTTTATTTACTACCGACACCCGCATTTGCACAAACGCAACCTGGATTTATCCCCACAAATTATCGTAATAACAATTTTGGTCAAAATAATAATAATAATTTACCAAGACAAAAAAATTACCAACCAATACCAATGTCAGTTAGTACAAGAAATACTAACAAAGGCATTAATCCAACAAATTGATCGAATAATTCACGAGCACAAAATAATTTTAAGCCAAGAACGAACTTCTTTAGAAGCACAGGACCAGCAAACTTTATCGCTGAAGAGTTGCTACATCAACAAGAACAAGGAGAAGAAGAAACAGTCGATTATCAAAATGACTCACCTATACAAGACCATGAAGAATTTAATCAAGAATACGACGAGAGTGATAACTGACAAAATTTTCAACAAAGCTTCCAATACAACAGAAACAACGTGATAAATTTAAATTCGATTAGCAATTCACCCGAATTATCACACATAATAACGACAAATCCACCTCTTAAAATTCTCGCCCTACTCATCCCCCGTGTGGATTGTACCGAAGAAAGAAGATGCAAGTGGAAGAAAAAAATGGAGAATGGTAATAGATTATCGTAAATTAAACGACATCACCATCGAAGATAAATATCCATTATCTAGAATAGACGACATTATAGAAAATCTGGGAAAATGTTCTTACTTAAGTACATTAGATTTGGCACAAGGTTTCCACCAAATACCCGTCAACAAATATTCAATTGAAAAGACAGCATTTACCGTAGAAAACGGACACTATGAATATGTCAGAATGCCTTTTGGTTTAAAAAACGCTCCGGCTACTTATCAACGTCTGATGGATAGAATTTTAATGAAATATCTACATAAATTCTGCTTCGTTTACATGGACGATATAGTAATATTTTCGAAATCACTCCAAGAACATTTACAACATCTGAAGCTAATATTCGAAGAACTAGAGCAATACGGTTTAAAAATTCAATTCGATAAGAGTGAATTTCTAAGGAAAGAAGTTCCATTTTTAGGCCATATAATAACAGCAGACGGAATCAAACCAAATCTCGATAAAATCAAAGCAATTCTAAAATATCCGATACCTAAAAACCCAAAAAGAAGTTAGAATATTTTTGGGACTAACCGGCTTTTACAGAAAGTTCATAAAAACTTACGCAAAAATAGAGAAACCAATGACAAAAGCACTCAAAAAAAAAAGAAAAAATAGATCCAGAAGATAAAGACTATAGAGAAGCGTTCGAGAAACTCAAAGAATTGATCACTAACGCACCAGTGCTCGTCTACCCAGCCTTTACCAAACCATTCACTATCACAACCGACGCCTCAAACTTAGCAATAGGTGCAGTTTTATCCCAAGAACAACATCTTATCCCAAGAACAACATCTTATCCCAAGAACAACATCTTACCCCAAGAACAACATCTTATCCCAAGAACAACATCTAATCGTGTTATTCAAGGACATCAAATTCGGCAGAACAAAGCTATCCGGCGATAGAGAAAGAATTATTAGCCATAGTGGAAGCATGCAGACAATTTAGACCATATATCTATGGTAGGAAATTAACGATTGTAACAGATCATAAGCCATTAACCTAGATAAGATGGAGACTAAGATTAGAAGAATATGATTACATAATAAAATACAAAAAGGGTTCTGAAAATTATGTCGCCGACGCACTGAGTCGAATTGAAATTAATGCTAATAAAACAATAGAAGAAGACTCACTCTCAATGGTACCTCAAACACCTGACAATGCACCTGTCACACCCGAAGAAATGGACGAAATATTTGACGACGACATGACAACAGTCCACACAGCTGAAGAAAATCCGACCTTTTCACTACCTATAACAGACAAAAATATCCACGCTTTTAATTACAGCATTATCATAAAAGGAGGAAATTATTACAACTTAAAAGTAAACAAAGATAAACTTAAAGAACAATTCACGGTGAAAATTAATAAATCAAACGCAGAAACACATTTACTTAAGTTTTTCAAGGAAACTCTTAAACCCGATAAGCAATATGGAATCTACTTTACGACCGAAGAATTGGAAAGAATGACGTATAGAATATTGAAGGATCATTTCAATGAAAAATTAAAACTAATCAAAACAACCACGTATACACCTACGATTGATAAAAATAATTTCATAAAAGAACTCGAGACATATCATAATCAAAATCATAACGGTATTCGAGAGACCTTATTACATTTTAAGGGGGCTAGACACCTTTTTTTCTCTGAAATAAGAAGTCACATTTTAATACATAAATGTAAACTAATTATTTCATACTTTTTACATATAAAAGTGGGTATATTTACCTTACCTTAAAACTTTCTCCGATGGGCCTTTTATATGGTCCAGAACCATAGTCATCGATGAAACAAGTTTTTTCACTATCCGTAAGCTTTGAAATTTTCCTGTGGATGGATTGACTCCAGATTTGAACTAAATTACTCCTGAATAGTATAATTCTCATATGAGTGTAGGGATTTAGGATTAAATGTCGGAAAAAATTTTTACATCAGAAAAATTATGAAAAAATATAAAAAATTTAAAAAAATTAAAAAGAAAACTCTTGGAAAACAGCACAATTTTTTTTTTCTCATTAGATAATCCAAGATGGAGGATAGTGGGCTGCCACCGGAGGCAGTCCCTCCCGATATATACTATCGATGTCACAATACGCAAGCGGTTAAAACGGTAGTATGTATATGGTGTTGCAATGTTTTTCATAAAAGTGACTTTAATAGAAAAAAAAATGTAAGATACATAAACAGTGTATTAGTTGTTTGTGATGAACACGATTTGAGCATAACCTCAAATCAAGATCCCACACGTACTGTGTTACTAAAACTACAAGAAGATCTGCAAACCAAAACTAAAGCGATTGAGAATCGTAGTAAAAACTATAGGAAAATAGAATCAGAGTACAGTAAACTTAAAATCAACTATGAAGGCCTCCTTCAAGAAAACAGAATGCAAGTTGATGAGCTGGATGAGACTACATGCGAAGACAAGGACAGTGATAAAGTAAGTGCACTAATAACAGAAAACCAGCTGCTTAGGGAACTAAATACTGAATTGAAACATAAAAATCTGCTTTTAAACGAAATTCTAACGAAAGAAAAAGAACGACCGAGTAAATACAAGGAAACATATGCAGATATAATGTCAAAAAAGATACACATACCACAATCCAAAAAAGTGCCGAAAATTGTAGTGACAAGAAAAGACAAAGAAGAGAAATCGGTGATAAAGGAAAAAGTATTCCACTATCTACTTAAAGAAAAATCAATCCAAACGAAAAAAATTGATATGAAAAGTAAAGATGTAATTTCAATAACATGCATGAACGAGGAAAGTGCCAAGACAGCAAAAAGATTACTAGACGCCAAGCTCAACCACCTCTACAAGGTCGAAGAAGAACAGCTTAGTAAGCCTGTCATAAGAATAACTGGCATCGAAAATGAATTCAAGTCTGATATAAAAGCAATCGAAAATGACATAAACCAAAGAAATTTTTCAAATTTAGATACAAAGGGTAACGTATTACACGTAGCTGGCAATGACAAAAGCAGTAAAGTAACGGTCATCATGCAAATAACGGGTGAAATGCACAAACATATTAAAGAAAATAAAGACAGATTATTCGTTGGTTATCAGAATTGCAAAGTTTACGATATAATAAATGTGAAACCATGTTATAAGTGTGGTAGATTGGGTCATAATGGCCAAAGGTGTAAGAACAGCCCAACCTGTTTAAAATGTGCGGGAACGCATCTAACAGAAAAGTGCACATCAGAGAAACAGTGCTGCGTCAACTGTAGCTTCTCAAATAAGACATTTGGAAACGACTATAATACTGATCATGTTACCACTGACAGACAAGAATGCAAAATTTTGAATGCTAAGGTAAACAAGGCTATGAACACTACTGAATATATAATAAAACCTGACTTACCGAGATACCTCGGTAAGGTAGATAACTTCAAGAAACGGACGCAAGAGTTAACTAAATCACCAACTACATTACAAACTCAGGTGGGCGGAACTGAATTAATACTGGCAAAACCCAGGCTTGGAAGTTCGTCTTCACTTACATCGATAACAACAAGATCTAGATTCTACTCACAACAAGACCTCAGCCTCAGTTCGCCTATCAAAAATACGCAAGAGGATCAACAAACTTTTAATTTAAGTGATACAAACTTTGGCAGTGAGATTGAAAATTTTAAAAAAAGCTCTATTGCAAAAGTGTTAATAGGAAACATGAACTAAAAAATAAACTAAAAAATATATATAATAAACAAATGTATACATATTGTTTTACTTGCGTTAAGTTTTGAGAATTCTATTGACAATATTAAATGTTTAAGGTTTAAATATTTAATACTTAGTATATAAGCTTTAGTGTATAAGTATAGTCTTAAGTATTCATGTACCAGCCCTCGTACAGCTAGTTAATATCTATCTCTGAGGACTTTACTCTATGTAATTTTGTTCTGGTTTAATAAATAAATAAATAAAAAATCCCTACACTCATATGAGAATTATACTATTCAGGAGTAATTTAGTTCAAATCTGAAATCAATCCATCCACAGGAAAATTTCAAAGCTTACGGACAGTGAAAAAACTTGTTTCATCGATGACTATGGTTCTGGACCATATAAAAGGTCCATCGGAGAAAGTTTTAAGGTAAGGTAAATATACCCACTTTTATATGTAAAAAGTATGAAATAATTAGTTTACATTTATGTATTAAAATGTGACTTCTTATTTCAGAGAAAAAAGGTGTCCAGCCTCCTTAAGAGAAAACTCTATACACTTAATATGGATCGACTTATTCAAAATTTTATAAATCAATGTGAGATATGCCTAGAGCATAAGTATGCGAGAAACCCATATGAAACAGTAACATACGGCTCTATTATAGCTAGAAGACCGCTCGAACATATACACATGGACGTATTTCATTTCAACAAGGATAAATTTTTAACAATTATAGATATTTTTTCCAAATATGCTCAAGCCTATTATCTACCATGGAAATGCCACGACCATGATAAACAAATTGAGACACTTTGCCTCAGATCATAACTTTCCGGATAAAATTACGACAGACAACGGAAGTGAATTCAACTCAACAGTATTTAAGGAGTTTTGTCGCATACATAAAATTCAATACCATCAAACAACGATAAACAGACATACATCGAATGGACCCATAGAAAGACTGCATTCAACCATAAAGGAAAAATTGAGTATTTTATCCAATCAAAATCCAAAAGAAACACTGAAAAATCTTATGATTACCGCTCTCTTAATATACAATCAGAGTATACACTCTACAACTAACTATATGCCTTTTACACTGTTATATGAACCTTATGACGAACTACAGAAACACATTATCGAGCCCGATGCCGATACCATAGAAAGATATAATGAAATCAGAAAAAATTAAATTTTACCTTTTTATGACACGTTATATAGAAACCAAAAAGAGCAACAAAAGTTACCTAATAGTCCTGACAAATCGTTAGAAAATAAAGAAATTTACATGAAAACCCATCAACAACAACGCGACAAAACCGCACCACGATATCAAAAATTACTGGTAAAGACACAACAATTCCCCTCATTAGGTTGCTATATACATGGTCCAGAACGCCGATACAATTTAAGAAGTGCCAAAAGAATAAGAAAAACTTCTTCTTTACAGAACAATGAAGACGGCACTAATCTTGATGCTCATAGCTCTGCTCGCGGAGAGTAGCGAAATCAACCAAAATAAGACGCATTACGATTACCAACAAGGAGCTAGGAGAATAGTTGGAAGTTATCATTACCTACATTTCAACATCGATGTTACTACGCTTTTGAAAACTTTTAAACATATAACAGCTAGCTATACAATATTATCTAACCATGGCGAATTAAGAGAATCAAGTTTATTAAAACAAGCCGAAATTCTATATAATGAAATACACCTGAATCTACAAATAATAATGCCATCAAACATGAGAACGAAGAGAGGGTTAATAAACGGATTAGGCACAGCTATAAAATATATTTTTGGTAACCCAGATGCAAACGATTTAGAAAAGATAAACAACTACTTAAATTCTCTACAAAATCAACAACAGGAAAATATATTTACTTTAAATAAGTCAATAAACATAATAAATACGATAAGTATGCAAATAAATAACAACACGAATATAATTAATACAAATTTAAAAGACATGTGGGAAACTGTAAATGACCAAACTTTGCAATCAAATCTATTTGAAGCGATCATGACCCTCATAACCCAGGAGCAACATTATCTCGGATTACTTAATAAAATTAAAAGATCATTTATTTTCATTGAACAAATATTCGACTTAGAATTATTAACATATGACCAAATATCGGATATACGTGTACATTTATTGGCAATCTACTCTCAGAAAGAGTTAATATTACACTACCATAATTTTCTAGATTTTCGCTTTGCTCAGGGATCAATTGCATTCACACAAAATTTTATTGTATATTGTTATATCGCGATCATTAGAATCGAATTTTGTAATTTTGTAGCCGCGCAGAATAAGCAAAAACTGTATTTCGAAACTGCCGGACACAGAGAAAGAAAAGGATTTTGTATAAATTGTAGATCAAGTATAAAATTTCACATTATAAAATTATGATGTTTGTGCCAAAATTATATGCCTTAATAGTTAACGAAATCTCTCTATATTAAACAATATTTCTTTACAGTAAATGAAATCATGCGTTTTTTTTATATACAAGGATTTTCTTCTCTCTGTGTACGTGCTATCAACATTCATTTAGAGGCAACAATAACGTAGTAATAACGGCGTGAGAAAAAATCAAGTTATAAAAGTATAACGTACAGTAGAAGCGAAATACTAACAGGCGGATAAGAAAATATCGTATAGCTGCAGCATCAGCGTCTGGACTCGGGCGTACGTGCCTAAGTCCACTCTCTGATGTTTGTTCTCTACAAATCAGAAAGCGACAACTGACCAACTGTAGCCAATCAACGGAAGCATCACCATGGGGGAGAGGTCGTAGGAGCGGGGAGTTGCAGTGCACCCAGTCAGTCGCGTCCGAACTCCGAAACCGTAAAATTCATCTCTGTAATCACGTCGCGAAAAATCAGCTTTGTAACTGCCTTACGATTGTCTCTTGTATTAGTACTTATAAGTCGCGGCGAATAACCAGTAATATTGTTTAATGTCAAAATTCTTTCTTTGCTTTTGAATTTAATAAACGGTGTCATAAATTTAAGTTATTGTCGTCTAAAATCAAAATTGTTCGTGTTTTTTATTTTTCCAAATTCCATCAATCATTTCCTCCTATGGTATCCCAAATAAATTCGGCATTTCGTATTTTTTCCTATTTTCGTGTGAGTAAAGAACATTCGAATTTTCCGTTTTTTAAGAAATATTCAGCTCCGCTCTTTGTCTTATTTTTGGGATTTATACATAATTAAATTCACATTCTAATTATCTCCGAATTTCGAACTTCGAACTTTGTCAAACTTTGGTTAGACCTCCGGGCCTCGAATATATCAGTGTACAGAACATCCGAATTCCGAACTTCGAAATTTGTCAATTTTGGGTTAGGCCAACGGGCCTTGAATACAACATCAGTGTACAGCACAGGCGGGTGCTGCCCTACCTTCACGGGAGGGCTTTCACGTTCGTGGGGATCAACTGGGTGATATCCGTGTCACCGTACGGCCAGCCACGAGTGTACAACTAACGATCTACCCGGCATAGAACTCATCGCGCCATGTTCGACCTACGCACTGCCATTCGTGATCGGAAGATAAAGTGCAACTTCCTCCCAGGATTTCGGTAAAAATTAAGGACTATATTTATCTTCGGAAAACGGAGAGATCGGAGTAGTAAAGGACAGGGATGGCTCCGGTATTGAATCACAATCGGTCAGAGAAAATCGCGGAAATCACTACGGATTTTCGGAGGAGGAATTTAATAGAGTGTTATTGGATTTAATTAGCCTTGGCTTACCGCCAGAATATGAATGGTCGCAGGTGGGGGGTCAAGAAGGAAGCGAAACGGACGGAGACGCGAATTCGTTGTCGTGGGAGAGCGGCGCTGAGGCCGAATCACAAGGTAAAGGCGCGAATTTGCTCGATATTTCGACTGATGAAAGGGAACTATCATTATATATAAATACGGTCACGGAAGAATTAGGGAAAACAGAGGAGATAAACCCGGAAGGGATAATCGAACTATGCTCTTTTCAAGAGGAGAGAGAAAACACAATTGCTGGCCATGACTCGAGCGCAGTTACTCGCGAAGAGCAAGTCTTGAACTTATTAGGAAACGGGAATTTAAACGCGGAATGCCGGGATAGATTAAGCGAAATAGTAAAAAGAACGGCCGAAATATTTCATTTACCGGGCGAACACCTACCGGCTACAAACTTGGTTGAACATAGAATAGAGTTAATTGACGAGATTCCGATTTGTGTAAGACAGTATCCTATTCCGCAAGCGTTAGGAGAATTCGTACGGCTACAGATAAACATTTTGCTAGAAGCGGGAATTATTGAGCATTCGACTAGCGAGTACAATTCACCGATTTGGGTAGTGCCCAAGGCCGACAGCCCGGAAGGCAAACGGCAATGGCGTTTGGTTAACGACTATAGGAAGCTAAACGAAAAACTGTCACAATGAATTTTCCGATACCTAACCTCACGCATATAATTGAACAGTTAGGCGGGGCAAATTATTTCACAATCGCAGACTTGTCCAGCGGTTTCCATCAGTTTCCACTGCGCAAGGAAGATCGTAAATACACGGCGTTTTCGACTAGTTTCGGACACTTTCAATACGCGAGATTGCCATTCGGTGTGAAAAATGCGCCTGCGACCTTCCAGGAGCAAATAAATAAAGTAGTTCGACAAAGAAAGGGAATGTTTGCTTACATTGATGATATTATCATATCAGCGACAACCTTGGACGAATTAGATCGAGATTTTTTAGATTTGGCCGATAGGTTAGCTGAAGCTAATATGCGATTACATCCGGGAAAGACGCACTTCTATCGGGAATACGTTACGTATTTGGGTTATGTTATTACGCCAGAGGGGGTGAAGCCCGATCCGAAAAAACTTAAAGCAATAGCCGAATTTCCAACACCCAGGAACCCGAAACAAATCAAGCAGTTTACCGGAATTGCTGGCTATTATCGCAGACACGTTCCAGGATACGCTATGAAAGCAAAGCCCTTCTTTCACTTAACTAAGAAAGGCAAAAGCTTTACGTGGAATGGAAAAGCGCAAACCGCCTTCGAGATTTTAAAGAATTGCCTTATTTCAGAACCGATTCTAAGGCATCCCGACTTCACGAACCATTTTTATGTTACTAGTGACGCATGCTTGGATGGGATAGGCGGTTGGTTGTCCCAAATTTATGACGGAATACATCACTCGGTCTCCTATGCGAGTCGCGTGCTTACCGATACTGAAACCCGATGTAGCACGATAGAACGCGAGCTATTGGCCATGTTATATTGCGCGCAATTGTTTCGCTACTGTATCTTGGGCAGAAGGTCCACTTTCTTAACTGATCATAGACCCCTGGTGTGGCTGCATTCGGTAAAAGACTCTACCTTGCGTATTAAAAAATGGTACTTCAAACTAACAGCTGTTTTCGATTTCGAAATCCAATACATCCCGGGAAAAACTAATTACATTGCGGATGCCCTATCGAGAAACCCGTTACTGGAACCCGCGTTATCCGTGAACATTATTCGGAAACAAGGGGATGCTTTCTCTGAGAGTAGTGCCGAAACAATACTTCCTCCGACAAAACGTAACCAGCCTAATGACGACACGGTTTTATATCAGAAACACGATTCCGTGGCGGTAAGGAATGAGGAAGGAACCTTTTTCCTATGTAAACTCATGCAGGACGTTCGCGAATCTAGTAACGACATCAAGGTCAGATGGTACTCTGAGATCGAAGGTGGCAACCACCTCTACCACCTTGACTACCTTGACCACATACCACTAGCCTCAATACTGACTAGTGTTAACTTGAAACAGACCGAACGCGGTAAATACCGATTAAGAAGACAATACTTAGTACAGATTGAAAATCTACTCGTCAGATCCTTGAATGCGGAAGATAGAGATCGCGAATGTGCCGAATACCGAATAGCTCGAAATATCCCTTTACCGGATTTGGCATCCTTACCGAGCAGTGACGACGGACCCTTACCCAAACGAATGGAAATTGGGGGAGCTCCTTTAACAGAGGGTAAGGATCCGACTGTAAGCTCAAATCCCGATAACCAGCGTGATTCCCATACCTTAAATCCTGGTCACATGTCCGGACCGATAAATGACCAAGCCAGTAACGCGTCAACCAATGGGGATTCCGATATATCGGACAGTGAGGGGGTACAGTATGATCGGGGAAACGTCGAGACGCGAGAACCACGCATAGCTAGAAACATCATCCATTCGAGAGATGATTTTCTGCACCATCATGATAATCTAGCGTATTTTGTAACCGTAAAAAATCAGCCGCTATGTACCGGAGCGAAAAAGCTGCAAGACGAAGGGCGACTTCCTAAAATAACCGATGTAGTTTTAGGAAAGGTGAAGGTAACGAATATAGGCACAAAGCATAAAATAGCTCTACCGGTTAAAGAAAATTTACACATAAGAACAGACCCGGAAATCTTTAAGGAAATATTAGCGTCATTGCTCGATGCCGTAAACACATTACAGCTGAACAGTCTTAGAATATCGAAAACCGACAGTATCGATGATATCCCGTGGGCAAGGATCGTAGATCTGATTAAAGACCGATTCGCGGATTCGCCTACGAAAATCATTTTATGCAAGAATCTGATTTCACATCCCAGGCCAGAGATTCGGAATGCATTAATTAGAGAAGTCATTGTTCACATATAAATGGCCACAAGGGCGTAACGAAAACTTACAAAAGAATGAGACAAACATATTTTTGGTCTGTAATGAAATCAGATATACAAACATTCATTGCGAGGTGTCTCATTTGTCAGACTAATAAACTTGTGCGACGTAAAGTTAAACAGCCTATGATCCTGACGGACAAGCCCGGTGACGCCTTCAACAAGGTATCCTTAGATATAGTGGGACCGCTCCCTGTAACTAAATCTGAAAATAAGTACATATTAACGATGCAAGACCTTTTAACTAAATACAGCATAGCCGTGCCTTTAATGGAAGCAAATTCACAATCGATTGCGGATGCATTTTTACAAAGGTTAGTCTATACCTTTGGAGCGCCGAAAATTGTCCTGACGGATCAGGGTATGAACTTTACAAGTTCCTTAGTTAAGAACTTTGCGAAACTATGCAACATAAAACGGTGTACAACAACCGTCTTCATGCCGCAGTTCAATGGTTCAATTGAACGTATGCACCATTCCCTGTCGGAATGGCTTAAAAACTATTTCACTCGTGTACAAGAATGGGATACATGGTTAGAGTGTGCCTGTTTCTCATACAACACAAGCGTACACGAGGGAACGAAATTGACGCCATTTGAGTGTGTGTACGGACGCATCGCGAGAGTGCCTTCAGCACGTGTTGAAATCGACGAGGACTTAACCGAGACTTATCAAGACTACTTACTGAGATTAAAAACGCGACTTAACGAAATTGCTCGGCTAGCACAAGAAAATTTAGGTAGTGCAAAGGTAAGGTCAAAGGAGTACTACCACCGCTGCGCTAGTCCATGTACGTTCGAGGTGGGCGATAGTGTAATGTTACTGAACGAACCTAATAATAAACATAAATCCGCATCGCAGTATTGCGGTCCGTATAAGGTACTAGAATTAATTGATAACGGTAGAAATGTAAAAATAACGTATAAGAGGGGGACACGGACTGTTCATCCGAATAAACTGAGGAGAATCAGAAGGGAAGACCCCCCGACAACTAACCCGACAAGTTCAGGAACCCCAGATACCTAATCATATTTCTTGTGTTTGTAGGGAATCATGGCTTACGCGCTGCTACTAATTGTCACTCTCTCCGTCTATTTTCCTGTAATCCTTTCAATAACCGGGTATGAATGTGGGAGGGGCCCTCTGAATATCACTACCTTCTTCACTCATGAAGTATGCGAATGTGAAGTGGCCCAGGAACCCGCCAACCACACCAATTTGGAATTCCGATTATTGCAGCAGATTGAGTACGGGGATGTTTCTGTGGAATCCTGCAGGGTGAAGATAGAACAGAAGATTCGTTTCTGTGGCATGTACTCGCACATATCAGACGTGAGGGGAGGCGAAAGGATGTATATTGAGAACTCAGCAGGGAACGGTGCAACAAGTTGGCGAATTTCGGACTGTTAAAAATTCGGGAAGTTCTCCTAGAGGGCTTAAAGGACAACGTGACTAATTATCAAAATGTAGTGTTTGCAGGACATCTGACAATAAACAGGGAGTACAAGGGAGCAAATTACAACGAACAAAATGAAAGTTACGAAAATGTTTTTGTAACGGCCAAGGTCGAAATTACGTACAGTCAAATGCTGGCGTCAGTTGACAAAGGTAAAAACAAGCTAACTCTGCCCACGGGCACTGTGTGTCAATTTTCAACAGGTCATTGCCAGGAGCTCGATGAGCGTGATGTCTACTGGACTCCTACTGCGCCAACGGTTTGCGGCTTTGAGAAATACGCGGTACTATTCGAAGGAATGGGAGTCAAGGTCACTTCAGTAGACTCGCCCGCGGTGTACTTCGCTAACTCCACAAATGGCATACAGTTTGGCCTTGCCTCAATGGGAGAAGAGAATCTGTGGATATAGACTCATAAAAACGGAACACTCAAAATTGCTTATTATGGAAAACGTCTTAAGGAATGATCTAGTAAAAACCTCTACGCTTAAAGTTCAAAATATTCTGACAACAGCTTATTTCAATACAAAGATATCGTACTTGTCAAAACATGTCAACACACAATTCGACAACCTATATAAAGATATTTTGTTCCACAGATGTAATTTAGAGCGGCAGAATTTAAAGAATGCACTCGCCCAGGTTAAGTCTGATCCCGAGGCCTTCGCCGTGCAGATAATGAAAAGGAGAGGCTACACAGCGGTTGCGGCCGGAGAGGCCGTTCACATCGTGCAGTGCCAACCTGTCGAATGTAAGTTACGGGATCTGCAAACGTGCTATCACGAGTTGCCCGTTACCTGTGGGAAAAAGGATGGATTCTTGAAGCCGAACTCTAGGCTGCTAACATCTATTGCTTCTTCGATTGACTGCAACCGATTTATGCCACCCTACTTCGAAGTACAGGGAACATGGCATCAAAAGTAGCCAATGCCAACGAGAGTCGAACCACCACAAATGCTGGCAACACATCAGAAACTCACGTGGAAATACGAGGAGCTACAGAACATCATAAGCCATGGCATTTACCGCCCGGAGGAACTAGAGCGGTTACACGATCACTTAAGTTTTAACGCAAAGAGACCAGCTATACTAGAATCGATTGCGCGTAAAGTTTCAGATAGAACCCTCCCAGCCGGTTCTCCTAACCTAGCAAATCTCCTTGACCGCGAAGCTATAGAAATCTATACACAATCTGTCCTCTCCCATTTCTGGTCCTCTTTCTCGAATTTGGCATTGCAGCAGCAGACGTCATAGTAATAATCATGATTGTACAAACCCTGAAATTTGTTTTATATACGTTACTGAGGGGTTACGCTTTATATACGATTTATGGATGTAGTGCGCACATACTCGCTGCCGTCTGATCAACATTGGCTCATTTACTGTTGAGTTTGTTCAAACCAAGGCCGACTGCCATGGACGTTGGGGAGCCTAACAGGCCATCACTAGCTCCGGGAAGGAGACTGATCGCGAGCAGACCAGAAACATCATCTCGTGGTATACCGCCACCAGTACGCCCCCGGGACTACAGCGATATAGAACGTAGATTAAACTTTAGGGACACTCCGTCTGTTGACTAATACGTCCCATCTTAGGTGGGGGGTGTTATGTCGCGATCATTAGAATAGAATTTTGTAATTTTGTAGCCGCGTAGAATAAGCAAAAACTGTATTTCGAAACTGCCGGACACAGAGAAAAAAAAGGATTTTGTATAAATTGTAGATCAAGTATAAAATTTCACATTATAAAATTATGATGTTTCTGCCAAAATTATATGCCTTAATACTTAACGAAATCTCTCTATATTAAACAATATTTCTTTACAGTAAATGAAAATGCGTTTTTTTTTATATACAAGGATTTTCTTCTCTCTGTGTACGTGCTATCAACATTCATTTAGAGGCAACAATAACGTAGTAATAACGGCGTGAGATAAAATCAAGTTATAAAAGTATAACGTACAGTAGAAGCGAAATACTATCAGGTGGATAAGAAGATATCGTATAGCTGCAGCATCAGCGTCTGAACTCGGGCGTACATGCCTAAGTCCACTCTCCGATGTTTGTTCTCTACGAATCAGAAAGCGACAACTGACCAACTGTAGCCAATCAACGGAAGCACCACCATGGGGGAGAGGTCCTAGGAGCGGGGAGTTGCAGTGCACCCAGTCAGTCGCGTCCGAACTCCGAAACCGTAAAATTTATCTCTGTAATCACGTCGCGAAAAATTAGCTTTGTAACTGCCTTACGATTGTCTCTTGTATTAGTACTTATAAGTCGCGACGAATAACCAGTAATATTGTTTAATGTCAAAATTCTTTCTTTGCTTTTGAATTTAATAAACGGTGTCATAAATTTAAGTTATTTTCGTCTAAAATCAAAATAGTTTGTGTTTTTTATTTTTCCAAATTCCATCAGTCATTTCCTCCTATGGTATCCTAAATAAATTCGGCATTTCGTATTTTTTCCTATTTTCGTGTGAGTAAATAACATTCGAATTTTCCGTTTTTTAAGAAATATTCAGCTCCACTCTTCGTCTTATTTTTGGGATTTATACATAATTAAATTCACATTCTAATTATCTCTGAATTTCGAACTTCGAACTTTGTCAAACTTTGGTTAGACCTCCGGGTCTCGAATATATCAGTGTACAGAACATCCGAATTCCGAACTTCGAACTTTGTCAATTTTGGGTTAGGCCAACGGGCCTTGAATACAACATCAGTGTACAGCACAGGAGGGTGCTGCCCTACCTTTCGTCACGGGAGGGCTTCCACGTTCATGGGGATCAACTGGGTGACATTCGTGTCACCATAAGACCAGCCACGAGTGTACAACTAACGATCTACCCGGCATAGAACTCATCGAGCCACGTTCGACCCACGCACTGCCATTCGTGATCGGAAGATAAAGTGCAACTTCCTCCCAGGATTTCGGTAAAAATTAAGGACTATATTTATCTTCCGAAAAATTTCGATTCAGATCCAAAAATAGCATCCAAATAAACGTCAGGGCTATTTCGGTAGAATTCACATCGATTTATATCGAAGGCCCATGACATAACAATATACCATCAAAATCCCTATCCTTAATCCTATTGAATTTTCACTCCATCAAAGGCTTGCTATAATCAATTACAACAATCAAACAGAAGTTATCACCACGCCATGGAGTTTGACCGGGTCATCTATAAAACTATTTGCTAATAAGTGCCAACAGATGTATGAACAGAATTTTTTATGTCAACAAATTATAACGGAAAAAGTCAAACCGATTATCATTTCAATTAGTCCACCTTTAATACTGACATACAGATTATCTGAAAATTTAACATTAATATCAAGTAATTATGCTATCAAGATTACACATGATAATGATCAAATGATGATCCGAGGAACATATGTAATACAAGGAAATAATGTACAAGTACAGGGATACCGACTTGACGAAAATCTTGGTGAAATGGAACAATCCAGCCTAATTTCACCTTTAGTTATCAAAGACCACGAGTTGAATTTCGAACCTCTAAAAACTTTGACATCACCTACACTAAATATGTCAGTTTCTAATCAAATTATCACCGAATTCGTCTTGTCTACAAGTTCAATTATATTAGTATTGTTGTTTATAACGATTACATCGGTTTACTTAATATACAAAATAAAAGTCAAGAACCAACGGCCGCAACTTACCAAAAAGTCCAAAGATAAGGACATCAAAGACGAGGACGTCATTGAACTTGGCCATGGAGGAGCTATATGAGTCACCACATAGGTACTTAGACGCATCGGCCAGCCAGCCTCCTTATCGCTCCGAATGGAATCTGCATGGAGAAAGAGAAGCCAGAAGTCAATGAAGATGCAATATATACTTTTCATATATACTTTATACATATACTCTCTTTATCTCTCTTACTGCACTTCGCATCGACGATAGCCAGTCTCTGTCGGGCATCCAACCTGTAACGACGTTTGAATAAATCATTATTCTAATCAACACCCTTTGTTCGATTATTTACTTACTTTGGCGAGTGTTACCTGTGTGTGTGTTACCTTTCCTTCGTGATCCGCCGGGACTTGCCACATAACTCGCGAGACTCAGTAGACTCGAGAGAGAGTCTAGATTAGTCTCGCTTGGGATAGCGTCCGCGCTCCTTGAGTATAGTGAATATCGTGAGAGTTTTCCTTGACGCGTTAGTGTGTGCCCCGAGAGAGTGTGTGTGCGTGCTGGTGTGCACCCTGCCATGGCGCGTGGCCTTCTTTGAGGCGAACGAGAGCGTGCGACGCATCAGGCACGGGGCCTGAAGCGAACCCGCGACCGGCGACAGCGATACCACGCAGCTGTAAGTACTGGCTCGATTACTCTCTCTCTCTCTCTCTAGCCCACCGCAACCCGGGCCTGCTTCTGCGCCCGCTGGCCGCGCATCGCTACAAGTGTTCCCCCCTTTCCTATCAGCGCAATAAACGCCATACGGTTTCTACCTATTTCTCGCGACTAGTTATTTACTCTGCCCCGTTCTTCATAACTATTCATTCATTAAAATCCGCATGCGGTGGGCATTGCACGAGGTGCGCTAGCCTCGCCGCCGCATGCACTATTTGTAACTGGATAATTGCCGAGCAGCCGGAAAATTAATTATCCGTTACAAATTGGCGCCCCTCGAAAAAACCCACAGTTTTCGAGAACGTGGGTAGAAGAATTTGAATTCGCGCGCATCGGGAGTGCGAAAGATTGCAGCGTGCGGTGACATTAATTCACGCAGCGCATTAGTGTATTAAACACGAACAATTTAACACCGGTGGGGTGGATGCATTAAGTATCACCGCACTTCGGAAAAGTTAGCGAACGCGCATTTTAAATCAAGGCCATTGTCGAAGATTATATTCGACAGCCGTCGCGCACAGACGCAGCGACGGCAACCGCGGACATTGTTTACGTCACGCGCCGACACAGGACTCGGGCCGCGCAAAACGTAAACAAAGCGCGCCTTTCCAGCACACGAATTTTCGTACTGTGTGCTGGAGAGAGACAGACGACTCCGAATATTACATTCGGAGCAAAAATTATTTCGTGCGCACCCGAATATTATTTCACCTTAGGCGCTATTTGCGCGAGACTCAATACGCGACACGCATATGACAACAGTGCGTCTCATATACAGTAACTTTTCTATTGTTCAATTACGAGTTTGAAAGCGACCTCGCAATAACAAGCGTTAATCAATAAACGTTAATTAATAAACGTTGATTAAGTGCATAAATTTGGACACGCGTTATTGCAAAATTAATGAAAATAATTGAAATCTGTTTAAACAAGTTAACTTTTATTGTACTTAAAAATTAATACAAAATTTTTTTTTGTTGTCCTCTTTCGGTAATTATTCACCGACATGAATGTAAATTTAAAATAAATTAAATCTGTGAATCACTTTAAAAATTATTACATTTAATATTCAAATTAAATAAAAATTTGAATTATTATTGAAAAAATAAAAATTTGCTAACGCGAAATAATGTATGTGCGAACTCGCTGATCAAAACTCAGTATCTAGGCACACGCAAAGTAGCTTGCGAATCGCGATACACAGCAGCGTGGAAGCAGCAACAGCCGATCGCTTGGGAACTATTGTGCCCCGACAGCGAATAACGCGAGTGCCGTATAGTCCCCTAGTAGGCATCCAGCGAGACTATAGAATTCAAAGGCGAACTTTCGCAATGCCCTGCATTTAAGTCAGGTTGAAAAATTCTAAACATTTACCTTGTTATCGATTAACGTATAAAATTTAAAATCGTACTAATTGAAATAGACACGAAATCAGAACATTAGACTTACGGAAAACGAAATAATTTAGAACTAACAGCGAGAACGCACATACGTTCTAAACTATTTCAGAGAAATTCGAGTCACAAAATTATTTGAATAAAACAGAATTTTTTTTCTCTTCTCGATTATATTGAAGTATTAAGCCTTCAATAAATTTTAATAAAAGAACCTTTGGGATTTTAAGTTAAACCAAATACTCCTCCAGTTAAAATTAAGAACCCCAAGAAAATACGCAGTTTAATAATTTATTTCATATTTGTTTTTTAAAAATTATTAGCATTCTACCTAATTTAGTAATAAATTTTTTTTTGTAATAAAGAGATAAAATAACTTAATTAAGACCATTAACAAAATATTCTTGGAATTTACTTACCGCGATTCACGCTAAATAAATTCACCGAATTTAACGATCGAAATTTACCTATTGTAATAAATTATTGAATGCGTACGTTGCAAGCGCATATCTGAATGCGACGCATTTAGACAAAGCGCAAACGGCTCCACACATAAGCGTTATAAATTCTTTGAATTTATTTCTTTTTGGTTTTGCAACAAATTGCCTTTTGTCAATTCAATTTTTCTTGTTCTTCAATTAATAAACAGGAAAACAAATAGAGCTGGAAAAGGCAATTTTTTTTTGTTTGGCTTTTTATTTTTTTTTCGTTTCGATTTAAATAAGGAAACATTAAAAATTTTATTCTCCTTAAAGATAAAAGAGAATTGACCAGCGATTAGCGCAAATTAAACTTAAAAACACCAAAGGCGTAATAAGTTAAAAATTAAAACTTTAAAATCCGAATTCCTCCGCGAAGCGCATTAGGGATTTTCAGGTCAACAACATGACACTGCTAGACGAAGATACCTTCGAAGATACCATGAGTGTAGAAATCCAAGGCTGGATAATGAATCTGTCAAGTAATCCAGTCGACGATGCGCTCGAAAAATTAGAACTTTGAAAAAGCGGCACACAGTTTGTAAAAGCGGATAGGTTATATAGGCGACTGCGGGGCGACTATAAGGCGAAAGATTTCATGCGAACAGAAAAAGCAGAAGACGAAGCAGAAGCACTCGACAGAAGAAACAAGAAACTGGAAACCCTGGTGTAAACTCTGCCATTCGACGCACGTACACATGACAAGCTGACAGAAAGGCGTGAAGCTACGAGATCCACACACTACACTCAAAAACGTCTCGCGTCAACGCCAGTAGACCATGGTCACACACTACTGGACCAAATGGACATGTTACTCACAGAAGTACAAGAAGACAACGCTGGCGCGACAGCGCTAACAATAACCGCAGAGCAAATATGGACCGTGACGTCGCAAAGTCAACAAGGACCGAGGCGAACGTCGCAGCAAGATGTCCGTGAAGCGATAAACCTGGGAAAAGCGATAGCCGAAGGTAGATTTCCAACGCCTATCACAACACAGTCAACGTGGGTAAACACGTTAGCAACCACAACGACAACGGCGAGTATAGCCGTAGCCAGCACTGTTGGCACATACACAATACATTCAGCCCCGCAATCGGTCTTCACGATACGAACAACAGATACAGCCGATGACTCTGTACAATGCAAGCTCACAAACGGCAAAACATACACAATGTCAAGAGCATGTTAAATAATGAGAATACAAGGAATAGCAAAAGACTACGACAAAGAAATAAGGCAGCTGCAGGAGCAGATGTCAGACCTGATAGCGAGCACACGCCCGTACGCAATGTCAAATAGAACGATACGCAACGAAGCGAGCTCGCAAAAACATAAAACAGTGAACTTCCAGGATACGTACAGACTAGAGTACCTCGACGAAGGAAGTACACAAACGGACTTGCGCAACACAGCGACGAACGCAAATGCGCGACAGCCACCAGCGCTAAACCCAGCAGCGCAAAACTTCACACCGCAAACGAATTATGAGAACGAGCGTGGTCCCCAGCAACATCCACAGCCTCATGCCCGCGATCGGCAAGAGTCTTGGAGGAGGGGGAGCCTCCCGAGTAACTCGTAAAGCAGATACTCGGGCGAAGGTACCACGCTCCATCAATCTATTAACATGGACGTTAGTAGAACAGTGCGGCAGTGGAAACTGCAATTCGCCGGCGAGAAAGGTAGTAGCATCGAAGAATTTCTCGAGCGAGTTGACGAATGCCGCTCGCTCGCGCGGATCACAGACGAAGATCTGCTGAACGCGATGTCCGACCTGACGTCTGGCGTGGCAAGGCATTGGTGCCGCCAAGCTTGCAAAATTGTCGAACTTGGGACGATTACTGCGTCGCCGCGCGCCGCTGCTACGGGATTGACAAGCGATTTCAGCAACGGCTAGTCAGCGAAGCACAAGCACCCGCCCAAGGCAGAGATGAGTCTGTAAGTGACTATATTGTATGCCTTCTTACGATTTTAAGCAAGTTCGAGGAGCCTTGGGATGATGAAGGCCGCTCGAGCACATATATAGAAATATGCTGCCCAGTCTCTAGCGCTTAGTGCCGCGGAAAAAAGTTACAGACACAGACAAACTCATAGAGCTTGCACGAGAAGCGGAAGCGCTACGAGAGGCGAAGAGGAACTACAGATCTCTCCAGAATTCGGACGATAATCTGTTACTAGACGTAGCCTACAAGGGGCCAAAGTCCGCGAAAATGCAATCGCTGCGAGGCAAGAGTAGTCTCGCAGCTTTAGTGAGTGACACGACCACGCGAGACAAGGATGGAAAATTCGCGACGAGCGATGGCAAGCTCAGCCTAGTCGCGATGGCAGAGCAGTCGGCTCAAGGGCTCGATCAGCTGATTAGCCAACTACTAGATGAAAAGCTCGCAAAACTTAACTGGAGCAGAGAACGACCGTTGGGTCCACCGCCAACAAATAGCAGCCCTCCCAAGAGGACAGGAGCGTACCGCAAGAGTGGTCGCAGCTCCCCTAACAAGCATAGGAAAAACGCTCTGGCAAGAACCGGCGAGAAGAATTATGCGCCGCCAACTCCAACTAGCGACAAGAACGCCGACAACCAGCCGGGGCCAAAAGACCACGTGCGGTGCTGGGGTTATAGCTGGCCTGGCTATATTAAGCCACACTGCCCGGAGTGCTCTGGAAAAGGCAGAAGGGGCACGTAGATGAGGTCTCTCTTGCCCCTCCAAAACATAACGTGATCTCAACTGCGCCTCCGCAAGGTGCTCCGGCTGCATTTGTCGCAGCAACCTCTACTGAGTCGGAGGGAAATTTGAGTACCCCGAGTCAACCAGAATACTCGCGATGGTATTTACCCGTGGGTCTGGGCGGATTTCGCATACGCGCGCTACAAGTCTCAGGCGCAACTCACACCACAGTAGGCTCGATTGGCTTGCAGATTGCGACCGCATGTGGCAAGAAGATTACGCCGCACAGCGAAAGTGGCGCACGCCTCGCCAACGGCAAAACCGCGGCGGTGCTGGGCCACCTGCCCGTTGACGTGACAGGTATGCGACATTACCTTGACGTGGTGATCCTCGAGGAATTGGACGCAGACTGTCTGCTCGGCACCGACTTCATGCGGAAATTTAACGCCGTGCAGTGGCCGCGCGAATCGACGCTTAGCATCGAAGGAGTTAAAGAGCGAATTCCACTAGAATTAGCATCACTAGCGCACGACGAAGCGAGCGCTATTCACCTCGCTTCGGTTGACCTCGCCGATGTTGACGAGGCCCAACAGCGACAGTTGCAAGAGTTGCTCGACCTACTGCTGTCCACGAGTGACGCACCATTAGGGTGCACCAGCTGGGCCGAACACAACATCAACGTCTCGAGCACGAGGCCCATTAAGCAAAAGTATTACCCTGTCTCGAAGTAGCTCGAGAAAGAAATGCACAAGCAAGTGCGAGAGATGCTCGAAGCGGGCATTATTGTCCAATCGACCAGTGAATGGTCGAGCCCTGTTGTGATGCAACGGTAAGCGAATCGCACGTACCGATTCTGCGTCGATTATTGCAAGTTGAACGCGGTAACGATGGCGAGCGCATACCCGCTCCTTCACATGGATGCGATTTTACGCAAGCTCCAAGATGCTGGATATATATCGATGATCGATCTGAGCAGCGCCTACCACCAAATTCCGTTGCGGAAGAAGGCGCAGGCGCTAACCGCGTTTGCTGTCCCTGGAATGGGCCTATTCGAATTTACCCGCAAGCCTTATCGGGTAGTGGACGGATCAGTGACCTTTCAGGAGCTTTCGGACCGTGTCATCGGCCCGGAGATGGAACCTCATGCGTTCTTCTATCTCAACGATATTATTATCGTCACGGAGACGTTTGAGGAACACCTCAAGTGGCTTAGCCATGTTCACCAGCGCATTGAAGGTGGGTGTCTCACGATTAACCGTGAGTAAAACGAGTTCTGTCGCAGCGAGGTCAAGATTCTCGGGGTTTTCGTTAACCGAGACGGCTTTAAGCCTGACCCGGACAAGATTGCTCTAATTTTGGAATATCCAGCGCCGAAGAACCTCACACAGTTGAGAAGGTTCCTTGGCATGGCGTCGTGGTATCGCAAGTTCTTGCCCGACTTTGCAACGATCGCGGAGCCGCTCACGCAGTTAACAAAGCACAACGTTGCAAATGTGTGGACTGACGCGGAGCAATCTGAATTTGAACAAATTGAAGCTCTCATTACGTCTGCCCCAGTATTACACCGGCCGTTGTTTGAACACCAGTTCGTTATTCATACGGACGCGAGTGATACTGGCCTTGGAGCGGTACTCACGCAGATAAATAATCGACGGCGAAGAGCGAGTTTTATGCTTCGAAAGCCGCGCGATGACCGCCGCGGGACGGAATTATTCCGTCACGGAACGCGAATGCCTCGCAGTTTTGTCGGCGATACGCAAGTTCCGTGCTTACGTTGAAGGCTATCACTTTAAAGTGATAACGGCCCATAGTAGTCTGAAATGGTTATGCAATTTGCATAATCCCACCGGACGCTTAGCGCGGTGGGCGCATGAAATGCAAGCGTATGACTATGACGTCGAGCATCGTAAGGGCTCATTCAATCACGTGCCTGACGCACTCTCTCGCATGTTTGAGGACGAGAAAGCGCCAGACCTCGCGGCGGTAGATATCTCCGAAGAGACAGACGATGCCTGGTACAAACGCATGGTCGCCACGTCCGCGATCTACTAGAACCCATGCTGGCAACCGGACTCTCGCCCATACTAACGACGTCCCTACGAGAGCTGGCCTACAGCGTAACGTCTCTGAAGCCGGACATATCGCAGGGTCTCTTACGCATGCTCTCACAGGTGCTGATGTACAAACCGTTACGTCACCCAGGTGCTCCGTGGACAGCTGCCAGTCCAGTCTCTGCTCCACCGACGGAAATCGACGTTGCCTCAATAGTCCTGAGTCTGCGGACCCTCGGCACCTTCAATTTCGACGGCAATTCTCTGCTCCAGTTTGTACGACGCTGCGCTGATTAGTTCCTTACCTGGGAAGAGCCAGAAGTACGGCTCGAGGCTGTCAAGATCTGTTCGCGGTTGCTACGATTTGCTCTCGGCCAGCTTGGACCCACGTTACTCGTCGTCGGTATTACAGATACCGATCGAGACGTGCGATACTGGGTGCTGGCCTCGCTCGATGAACCTTTCGATATACATCTCACCCAGACGGAGAGTCTGTCGTGCCTGTTTATCGCTATGAACGATGAAGTTTTCGAAATACGTAAATTGGGTAAGGAAACCATTATTTTTTGTCTGTTTATTCATTTACCATGTTAAATGGACTCTTGTAATAAAGAATTTTTCGATTTTTCGAACAAAAACTGGAATATAGAAGATCCGCTCTTGATAATTACGATATTAGAATATTGAATTTTAAACATATTTATTACTTTTGAATAGTAAAACTATTTTTAGTAGTTATTATTATACTGTAAATAACGTCGAATGACTGTCGATGGACATACAAGTAGTATGAAGAAAAGTAGTTAACTGGCGTAATAGTTTTTATACCACTCTAACCTCAAAATCAAAACAGAATAGAAAAGAAAAAAGTATACGAAAACGAAAAAGAAAACGAAAACTAATGTAGGTATTACTAAGAAAAAAGAATACGAAAAAAAACAGAATAGAAAAGAAAAAAGTATACGAAAAAGAAAACGAAAAGTAATATAGGCATTACTAATATTAACATATTGCATTCTCATAAACATGACGAATGAGTAGTTGCATGTGTATAATTATGTACTTAGTGCATGCATTGTTTGTTTAACTTAGTACATTTGTGTACTAGCAAAAATTGATAATATGCAAAATTGATAATATGCAAAATAATGCTTATAATTTTATAATGCATAATATGATTACATTGCAAATGAAAGAATACACTATAAAAGAAAAGAAAATTGTTTGCGACAATAACAATATTTAAAATGAATATAATATAAATAACAACAAATATTTAAAATGAACATAATCTAAATGCTAAAATGAATAGCATATGACCGGTATCTAAAATTGATACTTTAGATACTACAATGTCATAATATATGATGAACGAGTATGAGTAGTATAAAAGTAGTGTGTAATTATGTAGTTAGTGCATGCATTGTAGTTTATTTAATTTAGTATTTATATACAAAAAAAACAATATTTTTCAGAGTTACACTTTTATAATACGTAAAATAATTTATTATACTAAAAACAAAATATTTTTAGTATAATAAATATGATAGGGTGACTACACTAGTATTGGAACAATCACCAGTGAACGAACATTTTCTTTATATATATGAAAATATAAAGCTTTCTAAGTATTATTTATCTAATATGACGATAATTTTCGAATCCTTAATTTTTATTTCATTGTATATAATGATTCTGCACAAAAGAAATTATCTTGTTAAGAATATAATCATAAAATCGCCGCTATTAGGTGTTCCTTTACTGGCGGTGTATTCCTTCACTGGTGACCCTTATTTAGATACTAAGATTGCGTGTTCCTTTATTGGTGTTTAGGAGATATTTACAGATTTCCATTAAATCCAATTTTTACATTGATTCTTTATTCAAAGTTTTGTCACCGAATTAAAGTTTGAACACGCTAGAATATAAATTTCAAAAGGGATTTACTTTTAATTCATTTTTTAACCACTTAATTAAATAACAAAAGTTACAATTTCCTTATTCGTTCCTTCACTGGTGCAGTTACCCTACAAATTATAAGAAAAATAGTATATACTTGACATCTAAAAGTGTGATCTAAAAGCTTTATAGCTCAGCATGTTATATTCTCATACCATGATGATTTCATATCATAATTTACAAATCATGATTTATTATATACACGGTGACCGATTTTAATAGCCGCACCCGGATTTCTCGGAACCTGAGCCAAATAGAGAAAAATGGTTCAGACAAAAGTTATAGGGGACAAAGTGGGCCACATAATGGCGCCAACGTCTTTGACCTTGAACTTGACCTTTGAGGTCATTTCAAGGTCAAAGTGGTTTTTTCATATGGAAACACCTAGTTTTGACCCCGGATTCGGAAAGAGCAGGAAATTTTACGTTCAAAACCATATTGAGAAATTTTTTCCAAGGTCATTTCAAGGTCAAATCTAGGTGAAACTCAGAAAAGTCCGTTCAAAATCGTTTTTTTCCATGAACCACAGGCTAAGCTGGTTCAAATTGATCGTAGGATTAATAGAGGAACCCATATACCCCAAACCCACACATCCAAAACTTACACATCCTAGTAAACAAAACTCAAACTCGCACGTCCTAATCCCATACACTTCATCCCCTCACATGCTGAATTGTTACACCCCGGTCCCACAACCATACCCCACACCCCCTAGTCCCACACATCCCTACCCCACGCATGCTAATCCCATACACCCCAAACCCACACATCCTGAACCCTGAAAAATTTTTCTCAAGGGCAAAATGATTTTTTAACGGAAACTTTAAGATCGTTGAAGCTTCTGTTATAAATGTCTTAACCTTACTTTTTGCGCTACCCAGAAACAACGACGTGGACGTAGTAAGGATTGTTTCCTTTGGGGTGTTTAATTAAAGTGAGTCCCCTTGCCTCTCACTGTTCGGGGTGCTTGATTAAAGTGAGTCCCCTTGCCTCTCACTGTTCGGGGTGCTTGATTATAGTGATTCCCCTTGCCTCTCACTGTTCGGGGTGCTTGATTACAGTGAGTCCCCTCGCCTCTCACTAATGTAAATAAATTTTTATTTAACCTCGAAGCAAGTGTTCGAAATTACGACCATTTGCTTCAAGGCACATAGTCAAACGCCTTTGAAAATGATGAACTGTGTTCTGCAAAGTTTGTCTCGGAATGGCAGCGCATGCTCGACGAATCCTATCCTGCATATCTGCTCTTGTAGTGGGTTGTTGCTCAAAAATAGCATTTTTGAAATACCCCCATAAACAAAAGTGTGATGTTGAAGTATGGGATGAAGAAGCAAGCCATTTCACCGGATCTCCTCAACCAATCCATCTAATACTAAACTGTTTATTAAAAAATGCTGTTATTATGGGCGCGAAATGTGGTGCTCCACTATCCTGCTAGTGTTACGTCCGGAGACGTATCATTTAAACATTCATTAAATAAAACGTAAATCAGTGATTTTTCAAGACACAGAATAATGTATACGCAGCACTTCGTTCGTGCGACATCGAGTCACCGACCTCGTATAATGAAGTTAAATGACGACTAAGCCCGAAAACACTAGTACCAATGCCAGCAGATAGGGAAGGGCTAAAATCAAGAACTTGCATTCCGACACCATAATCTCCATAAGAACCGAGATAGGAGGATCAGGAAGAAAAAATAATAGGTCAAATCAACGTTCAACCAGACAACCTCAAAAATGCTGAAAGGGTCATTTGAAACTTAAACCTGACACCACTAATTCAAAGTAAAACTGACGAGTATTATTATTATTGTTATTTTTATTATTATCATTATTATTATTATTAATATTATCATTATTATTATTATTATCATTATTATTATTATTATTATTATTATTTTTACTATAATTATTATCATTCATAACTCGTATTATTATATTTTATCATTTACTTATCAATAAATTTTTGTAACGGGAAATCTCTGATGGATAATACATTGTTGAATCTCTATGACATTCAACAGTCTAAGGGGGGAGGTGTTACGTCCGGAGATGTATTATAGAGATTTAGAATTTCATTCTGAAAGTTTATTCACATCAGATATTTCCTGACATATAAACGCGAGAATGCAACGCAGCATTTCGCTCAGGCATCGTACCGTAGACCGTGTGACGTAGAGAGCCATCGACCTCCAGAAGACAGTGGCGTGCAATTTTGTAACAAATCAGCATTTCACAATGCTACCACTTAAATGCTACGCGTATAAGCCGCAACCGAAAATTTCTTAATAAAGATGATCTCAATTTATCATCTATAACCCAATTAAACCGCATAATAAAACTGCGAAATGCATCACGCAAGTCAGTCACAGCGTACAAGAAACCTGGCGAGCTCCGTGTAACTCTACGACATCGAGGAAGTTGAAATCGTAAGCCTTATCCAGCAAGCAGATCTTATAAGTTATTTATAGTAAATTTATAAAAGCAAGTGTAAATTCTAAACGTAAAGAACAATTATAGAAAAAGAATTGTAAGTAAAATTACAACGCATCGATCTACCAGAAGCCAGCAGATTGTATTGGTAAATAAATTATTGTATTTTATATAATAAACATACATAAAACCAATTACTATTTATTTCCACTCATTCCGGACTTCACATTGGTTCCGGTACGAATCGAACGTTAGTTCACTAGACTGTTTAAAATAAAAGAATAAAAATAACTTATTTCCGGAACGTCACATTGGTTCCGGTACGAATCGAACGTAAGTTCACTAGATTTATACGAAATATAAGACCGGAGTAAGAGGAAACGAATAGTATTTGAAAATTACTAAAAATATCACTACTAATTGCTTCCGAGCTTCTCGTTTTGCAGTAAGAAGTTAAGAGGACCATTGTAGCATGATCGTTTAAACTTCTGAAGATGAACGTGTACGGCTCGTCCAGAGAATACTAACATATTAACAGATAAATAAAAGAAGAAAATAGACGATGTTATAGAAATATGATAACCCAAATACAAATAATCAAACATAAACGAATATAAAAAAAGATTTCACATAAAAATAAAATAAAAATAAATCCAAATATATAAGTAAATAGCATCACGAAAATATATTTGACAAACAAGAGAAATAAAGTGAAAAATTGATATTACGGCTCGTCCAGAGAATACTAACATATTAACAGATAAATAAAAGAAGAAAATAGACGATGTTATATAGAAATATGATAACCCAAATACAAATAATCAAACATAAACGAATATAAAAAAGATTTCACATAATATTAAAATAAAAATAAATCCAAATATATAAGTAAATAGCATCACGAAAATATATTTGACAAACAAGAGAAATAAAGTGAAAAATTGATATAGGGAAACATTAAGAAACAAATAAGTAAATAATATCAGTAAAAACAAATAACTAAAATATTAGTGAAAAAGAAATAAACAAATGAATAAATAAATAAAAACAAATTTAAATAAATAAAACAAATCCAACACGAATGAGAAAAATGAAATAATAATACAAAATAATAATCATTGAATGGATAAATATTATATTTTACATAAACAAGAAATAAGAATATCAGAAATCAAATTACACGAAAAACATTGGCGAATAAATAAATAAATTGCCAAATAAATAATACACAAAGAAAAATATATAGTTGAACTAATAAACAGAAATATTAAGTGTAGCATAAGCAAAAGAGTAATATGTCATGTTGTCATATCAGAAAAACGTATAAATTATAAAATCAATTTACAAAACAAAGGAATTAAACGCAATTCTGAAACAAATACAAACAAATAAATAATAAATTATTAATATGTAATGTCACATAAGAAGGATATAGAAAATCCAATAATAACAAGAAGTAAAACTACAGAAAATCCAATTTTAAAAGATAAAGTAAGTGAAAGAAATCGAGAATCAAGTAAAATATTCCAAAGAAGTTCTAAAATACTACGATCGCCTCCACGCGCACGAAATATAAAACCATTAAACGAAGGAACAGGAATATCTGACAAAGAAATCGCGACAAATTCGCAAAGTTCAAACATAGACCTCATTGCTCTTACACCATACACATACGCAAATGTATCACAAGACTCAAAAAATAAAACATTACTAGAAATACCGAGTATTGACATTCAATCAACCTCAAGAGTAGGAAATAAAAAAAAATCAGACAACAAACAACTGGACAATCAAGACAATTTGACACAAAATCACTATAAAAATTCTTTACTTTTACCTCAAACAAAATCGGATTTAGAGTCACCTACAAAATATTTTACGCCAAAATTATTAAATCATAATTCTGCATTTTTCGATAAATCAGTAGATACATCAGTAGATGAAATAGGCGACTACACGGACATAGACGGAATACTAAACGAACAAAGTCTTATTTTAGCTAAAACAGATCTACAGGAAAGAAGAGAAACAGAAACAGAATTATTAAACCAAACAAATAATACTGTTGAATCGGAAATTAATTAAACCATAATAGAACCCGAAATAAATATGGCAAATCAACAACTCAAACTACCACTGAAAGAAATATTGGGATTGGTACCAACATTTGACGGAAAAAATATAACAGCAGAAGAATATATCGACAAACTTAAAGAAGCAAAAAACATTGTTAACGCGGCTGACGAACGAAATTTAGTACAAATTTTAAAAATGAAGTTACGTGGGGAAATACATAAAGCAATAAGAACAATAACAATCGGGAACATCGAAGAATTAATAACCGCTATAAGAACTATTTACCCTTGTACAGAAGACTTATACACACTATATGGTAAATTACGGAGAATGGTTCAAAAAACCAATGAATCAGTATTAGAATACGGAAATAAAATTCGAATAATAAGCACAAATATAATAGAACAAAAAAAAAATAGAGGACGGCGTTACAGCAAAGCAATTACAAATATTTAAAACTCAACTAGAAGATGATGTATTAAACAGTTTTAAAAACGGTTTGAAACAAGAACTAAGAGTAGAACTAGGCGAACCGAATAGTACACATGCCGCTATGAAAAAAGTAATAGAGATAGAATTAAGACTCGAAAAACAAAAATTACTAAGAGAAGATAAAGCAAATATACTATTCAATACTGAGAAATTAAATATAAAAAAGGAAGCTAGAACATTTCATTGTCAAATTTGTAACGATAAATTTCATGAAGCAATGTTTTGCGTAAATGCAGGATGCGTATATTGTAAAAATAAAGACCACTTATCATACTTTTGTAATACGGTAAAAGATAAAATGGAATTAATTTGCAATTATTGTAGCTTTAGTGGACATTCAATAGATACATGTAGATTAAATGAGATGCAGGGAAACCATTGTCAATACTGCCAAAACATGGGACACACAGTAACACAATGCCCGATTATAAAAAAATATGAATTATGTTGGAAATGCAAGAAAAATGGCCATGACCCAAATACGTGCGAAAAAAGTGCTAACGCCGATGAGTGTTGCGAACTCTGTGGTAACGTGAGCCACACAATGAAGAACTGCCCGTCGGCAGTATGTCAAAGGTGCAATAAACCCGGACATGTAATGAAATATTGTCAGGTAACGAGGAAAATGATATGGTGCACAATCTGTGCTATAGGAGGTCACGAAACCTCGGATTGCCAAACAGCGGGAATTATGGCTATGCAAAGTAGACAACAAGCATTTGGAAATAGAATAAATTGTCAAATCTGTGAAGCAATAACACATACATCAATGCATTGCCCAGATAGAAACACTAATTTACCAATAAATAATAATTATACAATTAACAAATCAAATCATAATAATCCAGAAAACAAAAATAATTATCACACTAATAACAATTCAAATGGATTCACAAATAAAATACAACAACAATATTTTCATCCAAGAAACACGAATTTTGATCAACAAATAAACACGCAAAAAGGAAAAAAAACTATATTGTGAATTTTGTAGAATTCCAGGACATTCAATAGAAAATTGCAGGAAATTACAAAAGGCAGAAACAGCACCAACTTGTGCCTATTGCAGGAAAAGGGGACATACGATCGAAAATTGTATGTTATTGAAAGGTAAATTAGACAAATTCTGCAGCCTCTGCAAAAATTTTACTCACTCACTTGAAGAATGCTATAGGAGACAGCAAAATGTCTATGAACAGCGAAATTCGGGAAACGCTTAAATGAGTGGATCAGAAGAAAACAAAACGAAACACTCGACGATAAAACGAACATCAAAACAATCACATTAACAGATAAAACTACAAAAAAATTAGAGTTAGGAAATCAAGAAAATAAATTAAGTACAAAAGACGTTGAAGTTGATATGTTAATCAAGAAGAACGAAGAAGAAAATCTGTTAGACACTCAAATGACCACAACAAATGCAAATAATAAACTAACTTCATAAAAAATTACAATGTACTTTCTAAAATTAGAAATTGCACTGCAGTATATTTAAATAAAAAATCCTTACACCGCAAAATCATGCAAACTACTCGTAGATAGCGGAGCCCAATTAAACATTATCAAGAAAAATCAAATACCACCATACATAATATTAGAAAATAAGAAAATTCAGCTATCAGGCATCACAGACAAGGCTATAGAAACATTGGGAGTAGTAAAAATACTAATTCATGATTTGTTTATTGATTTTTATGTAGCTCCTGAAGAATTTTCTCTCCCTTACGATGGAATACTAGGTATTAAAATACTCTCAGAACAGAAGTTAAGACTAGATGAAGGTTACCCTACTGAAAAAGTGCAGCTGATTATCAGCTGATAATCAGTTGATAATCAGGTGATAATCGTGCCAAAACGGCACCTGATTAGCAGCTGATTTTCACAGAAAATGTATCCTTTAAAATTTATTTATTATTAATTATAGTTATTTATTATTATAAAGTACTATCATGGTTCATTTACTTGAACCTACGATTAATTAATGTGTTGGAAAAAATGACAAAAAATGTAGATGCTGACAAAGAAGTTTTGAATTATTTCTTACAATTTAAGAATGTAGCATTACTAACAATAATTAATAATAATAATTATTCATAATAAATGAAAATATCAACATGATTTTCTGGTGCATATCAGCTGATAATCATCTCAAAGTCGGGTAACTATAAGGTGACTGTCAGGTGATTATCATCTGATTATCAGCTGATTTTGACCTGAAAATCCTGTTGATATTTTGATTTATTATTAATCATTATTATCATTTATTATTGTTAATTTTAATTTTATATTCCTAAATTATGACAAATAATTCAAAACTGTTTTGCCACAGTGTACATTATTTTAAATACATTAGTTAATCGTATAGATTCAAGAAAATGAACGATAATAATAATTTATAATATTAAATAAGAATAATTAATAATAAATAAATTTTAAACGATAAATTTTCATGTGAAAATCAGCCGATAATCAGGTGCCATTTTGGCACGATTATCACCAGATTATCAGCTGATTATCAGCTGATAATCAGCTGCACTTTCTCAGTAGGGTATTTACAATTAAATAATAGTAAAATTGCCTTGAAACCAAGATACACGATAAAAACAGGCTCTTTTAATACAATTACAAATAACCATAAATCCCAGGGAAATAAAATAAGACAAACATTTAATAAGGAAATGGAAAACATACCAATAGAACAACAAGCGAAATTAGAATTTGAAGAGGAAATAAAGCTAGGAAAACTAATGTTAAACAAAAATTCGGGGAAATCTGAAGAAGCGACGTGCTCTGTATCCTATGAACCTGAATTAATTAACAAAAAAGAGATAGAAATAACTTCAGAAATAACATTTTATGAAGATATAACAAAAATCTTAAATCAAATTCCCGAACTTAACAAAGAGGAAACAGAACTACAGAGAAAAATGCTCGACGAAATATTACCCAAGGACAAAGCAGACGTACATTACGAAACAATTTTGCAGAATAATAAAAATAATATCAAATCTTTAATAAGTAATATTAATATAGCTCTTGAAAATAAAGATGAAACAATGGACTTTGAGGAAATCAAACCGACAGACTACAAACAATTTTTGACAATAATAAATACGAATATTGAATCTGATTTAGAAGAATATAAAAAAATGTATGGAAACGAGAAATAATATAACTTTATCTCTTATGAAATAGATTATTTGCCTGACGGTTTTCAAATAACGGATGATTTACAAATAAATGAAAATGAAATTTTAAACTTCGGATCAATAAATTTTATAGAAAAAAATGATTCAAATAAAAAATCGAACCGCGAGGAAGAGTTACTCAAAAAAATCCGTTACGAAAACTTACCTGAAAACAATAAAATAATTATTAAAGATTTAGTAATAAAAAATAAAGTCATATTCTGGTTAGAAGGCGACAGTTTAGGATCATGTAACGTAGAACAACATGAAATAAACTTAATAGATGATAAACCTGTATATGTAAAACAATTTCCTTTACCACATAAGCTAAAGGAAGTGGCTGTAGAAGAAACTAAAAAATTAATAAAAAATAATCTGGTAAGGAATTCAAAAAGTGCTTTCAACGCTCCAGCATGGATTGTAGAAAAAAAACAGCTAGTAAACGGACAAAAACGATGGCGTTTAGTTATAGATTATCGAAAATTAAATGAGAAAACAATCTCGGATCCTTACTTACTTCCAAATATTACAGAAATTTTTGATCAATTGGGGACAACAAAGTTTTATCATGTCATAGATTTAAAATCGGGATTTCATCAAATTCCCATGAATTCAAAAGACACAGACAAGACAGCTTTTAGTATACAACCATTAGGACGTTTTGTATTTCACGTATTACCGTTCGGATTAAAAAATTCGCCGCGTACATTTCAAAGAGTGCTGGATACAGTTTTAGGCGATTTAATCAGTAGAATATGCTTTGCTTTTATCGATGATATAATAATTTTTGGAGAGACTATAGACGAAACAAACGAAAGGTTCAATATAGTTGCACAACAATTAAGGGAAGCTAATTTAAAATTAGAACCGGAAAAATGCGAATTTTTAAAAAGAGAAGTATGTTATTTAGGACATATTATAAGCGAACATGGCATAAAACCGGATCCAAAAAAGGTAGAAGTAGTAAATAAATTTCCAATACCTAAAAACATTAGAAAAATTAGAGAATTTTTAGGACTTTCGAATTACTACAGAAGACATATAAAAAACTATGCAAATATAACAAAACCTTTAAATATATTACTAGAAAAAGACGTAAAATTTCATTGGGAAAAAGAGCAACAAATAGCCTTTGATGAAATTAAATATTTACTATGTACAGCACCAGTTCTGGCATACCCACGTTTCGACGAACCATTTATTATCACATCAGATGCTTCAAATTTTGCTTTAGGTGCAATCTTATCACAAGGAATAATAAGTAAAGATCCAGCAATTGCCTATGCATCACGAAGCTTACATAAAGCTGAAATTAAATATCACACATATGAAAAAGAGGCATTAGCTATAATGTTTGCAGTAAAAACATTTAAAAATTACATATACGGAACCAAATTTACAATCTTCACAGATCACAAACCTTTATTGTGGTTAAAAACAGCTGACAACCACGCCAGAGTACAAAAATGGAGATTAAAACTATCTGATTATGATTTTGATATCGTGTATAAACCAGGGAAACAAAATGCTAACGCAGACGCACTGTCCCGAAATCCCATAGAAGTTTTCGTAATTACAAGAGCACAAAAAAGAAACGAATTAAATACCAACATAGGATCACCAAACGAAACTGATAAAACAAGCGACACGAATAAAGTTCAGTCAAAAACTCAACAAAAAGGGGGAAGATCAAGAAAAACTACAGCTGGTACACAAAAACAGGAAAAAAAAGATAAAAATAGCAAAAACAACAACGGCACAACGACGCAAACGCAACAAAACATAATATATTCAAAAAACGCAATACAATTTAGAAACGACAACATTGTGCATCTTATATCACATGAACACCAAACATTAGACGTGAATACTAACTTATTAATCAAAAATAAAAACTTAAAAATAAATACAAACTTAAAAAAGGGCGAAATAGATATAATTAATATTGAAAATAAGAAAATATTTATTTGATGTCTTGATACATCAGCAACATCGAAAATAGTTAAAGAAAACTTAATAAAATTAATACAAAAATTAAAAGAAATTTTGAACACACAGAAGATATTCATTTTTAGCATATCGAGGAATATTGAAATTTTAAACATAAGTTGGGAAGAAATAGAAGAAGTATTGAAGGACAATTTTCAAAACACAAAAATTAAAGTAATAATATGTCTGAATAATATAGATTACGTAAATATAAACGATAGAAATAGAATTTTTGATACTTATCACTCCTCTATAATAGGGGGACATTCAGGCATAAATAGAACTTACAGTCGTATCAAAGAGAAATATTTTTGGGAAAATTTGAAATCAGATATTCAAAACAGAGTAAACAAATGCGAAATCTGCCAAAAAAATAAATTAAAACGAAAAAAAACTAAGCAACCAATGATTATCACAGATACACCAGCAAAAACTTTTGATAAAATTGCTATGGATATTGTAGGACCATTTAACACTACTAAAAACACTAATAAATATATCTTATCTATACAAGATCAATTATCTAAATTTATAATTTTATCGTGCTTAAAAGATCGAACGGCGGAATCAGTATCAAACGCTTTTATAAAAAAATTTATATGTATATTTGGCTCACCAAAAATAGTACTAACCGATAGAGGAGCAAATTTCACAAGTAATCTTATTAAACAAATAGCTAAAAGATACAAATTCGAAAAAATTGAAACAACAGCATTTTCGCCACAATCAAATGGATCCCTAGAAAGGGCACACCACCCACTATGCGAATATCTAAAAAATTTTTCAACAAAAAAATACGAATGGGACGAATTAATAGAATTTGCACAACTTCATTATAATACAAGCGTACATAGTAGTCATAAGTTTACACTATACAAACTTGTTTTTGCTTATCCTGCAAGAGTTCCATCTAGCGAACCAATTAAAAGATCGGAATTATTACCGACCTATAACGGGTATTTAGAAAAATTAATAAAAAACATTACTACAACTACTGAGTTAGCTAGAAATAACTTAATAATTTCAAAACAAAAATCAAAAACTCATTATGACAAACTTATAAACCCGATACAATTTAAAAAAGAAGACAAAGTATGGCTCTTAAAAGAACCAAAACCGGGAAAACTTGAACAAAATCATTATCAAGGTCCGTTTGACATAATAAAAATAAATGCAAATAACAATATTACTATAAACTACAACGGAAAAGCAAAAACAGTTCATTCGAACAAATTAAGTCTTGTAAAATAATAAAAATAATAACATAATTTTCTGTTATAGGACATGATGGAGTTACTAAAAATTTTTTTAATATATAATTTACCACAACCAAATCAAGCAATAATTGGATTCGATTGCGGTTCTACTGACCCAACAGTAACAACGTACTCTCTCGTAGACAACGGAGACTGTAATTTTCACGAGGAAGATTTAGTAATAATAAATACGACCATACAATTACTACAATTAGCGGAATTCAAAACAAATCAGGTAATGCAATGCAAAATAGAAATAATACGAACAATACATCACTGCGGAATGTTCAGCCACTTAGATCCAGTTGAAAACGACCTACAGGAATATTTATACGACATTAGTGCTGAACAATGTAAATTTCTACACAATATAGGAATATTTAAATATGACAAATTTCACACAGTACCAAATATTAAAATAAACGAAACCAAAACAGTAGGAATAGACCTCGTAGGAAAAATCGAAGGGAAATCTTGTTAGGGAGACACCTACGCGGATGATTATGGAAGTTGGGATAATGTTCTTGTTCAAGGACTCATAAAAATTACACTTACGGAAGAATACGCAAAAGTAAATTTAAATAATATAATAAATTACATTTAAATTCAGGAACGACATGCAAATTCTCAGACGAGCATTGCATAGACGTTCGAGCCGGTTACACATTTTGGTCGCATTTCCAAACGAAAACTGTTTTGATAACAAATATGATGTTCTATTTAAGGGTACTGTAACAAAAACATTATCACCAAACCAAGAAATAATGTATACAATAAATACTTACGATATATCTTTTTCTTTAAATGCTGTACAAAGTATTAAGTTTTGCGACAGAATTATAACAAAAACGGAACACCCTAAATTATTTATTTACGAAAAAACCAATGTAAATGTTCTATTCGATACCGATGTGAGTCATCAGCGAGATTTAATTAATATAGATATTTTTGCGTATACAAATGCGAAATTTGTTCATGTAGAAAAACATTTTCGGGCGCAATTTAAAAGCTTATATTTAAATATTTCAACAAAAATATGTGAATTAGAAAGAAAGGAAATTCTAAATTCCTTATTCTTAGCCTCCCATTCCCCAGATGAATTTGCATACAATGTAATGCAAAAACCAGGATACCTTGCACGACTCGCAGGGGAAGCAATACATATAATAAAATGCACCCCTATCAATGTAAAAATCAAACATACAAAAGAATATTACGAAGAACTTCCTGTTACAGCTAGAAATACTACTTGGTTTCTTACACCAAAAACTCATATTTTAATAAGAACAGGAACTCAAATCGACTGTGATACCATAATTCCACCATACTACAAAATAGATAATAACTGGATAAGTCTAACAACCACACCTAGAAATATTGAAAAAAACATAACCATCTTTAAACCAAAAATAATCAGAAATTGGACTCCAGAAACATTAACCTCACTAGCAACTAGTTGGATATATACACAACAAGACTTGGAACATTTCCAGGAATGACTACTTTACCCGATGGAAAAAAAAACTATAATAAACACAATAACAAAATTTACACGAAGCGAAAATTCTGCAAAAGATGACATCATGAGTAATCTTCTCACAGAAAGAACATTAACTAACATTGCTGAAAATACTTGGAAAAAACTACTAGAGAAATACAAAGAATATGGAACATATAGTTCTGGAATTATAATGACTCTAATCCTACTACAGTTAATAAAAATGTTAGTAGATAGAGTAATACGAGGTTACACATTACAAAAACTATATGCATGTTGCAAACACCTTTTTGGGGCAATGTTTACCTCCATAACACATCTACTAGTAGTATTGAACAAACTCGATGAGACAAGAGAAAAAAATAAAAGCAACAGCGAGCTAAAAGAAATAATAATCAGCAAACCAACAATCTCTAGGCCAATCCAAAGAAAAATTAGTACTAAAAAACACGAGGAATTCGACTTACAAGAATTAAAAATACAAAGACCATTTAATCTGAGACCCCTACCACCCCTTCCTAAATCACCTCTTAACTCAACGAACGATATCCGACCAACACCCATACAAGAAAATGAGGTAAAAATCTTTTCGTTTTAATTCACAACACATTACTTTAGTTAAAAGTAACGCCCGAAGTTAAAGAAATGCCCGAAAATGTTAAATAAAAATTGAATAAAATAATAAATAATTCTAAGCAGGGAGGGAAGTGAATGATCACTTGAATCATTCCCTATATATTTCTCATCGTTTTTTATTTAAAATTATTAATTTTATATTATTATTATTATTATTATTATTATTATTATTATTATTATTATTATTATTATTATTATTCCCGGGTTCCCCCGTGACCCGCAGAATAACCACATTGCGGGTCATGGCGGCGGCAGCGGTTTTGTTTGGGTGAGGCACCAGCAAACTGACTACATAAGCGTATACCTCACTCCAAACCAGACCATCAGCGACTTCCAGGCCAAGCTGGAGGGCCTGGAGGATGCAACACGGGAGATGCAGGGTGAGCTCATTATCGCCGGGGACTTCAATGCTAAAGCCGCGGAGTGGGGGGAAGCTCGGTCGGATCGTAGGGGCCGGCTGGTTATGGATATGGCCAGTCGGCTAGACCTCGTGGTACTAAATAAAGGTACCACGTCGACCTTCAGACGACCGGGCTACAGGGAGACCATTATCGACGTCTCCCTGGCAAGCGAACGCCTAGCCGGGCGAATCCAGAGCTGGCATGTGATCGAGGACTATACAGGAAGCGATCACATGTATATCACGTTCCGTGTGCGTGATAGCAGACCGGCTCCGTTTCCGCACAAGCGCGGCCCCCCCAGGTGGAAAATCGCCAAGATGAACTACGAGAGGTTTGCCACGGCGATAGAACACGGACAGCGAACACTGCGTGAGATCCCGGAATCGCTGCCGCTATCTGCGCGGGCAAAAATGGTGACCGACTACACCATGAAGGTCATCGAAAAGGCCTGGGCGGAGACGGTTCCCAGGAAATCAACACGTGGGTCAAGACGACCTGCTTACTGGTGGGCGAACGACATTGCGGACCTTCGTAAGACGTGCCTGCAGTTGCGACGCAGAATGCAGAGGGTCAAAAAACGCGATCACGACGCAGCCCCCTTGGCCGCAGAGTACAAGGCGGCCAAGAAATCCCTAAAGAAGGCCATCAAGTCCAGCCGGCAGCGATGCTGGAAAGAGCTACGGGAAGAGATGGATCACGATCCGTGGGGATTAGGGTACAAGATCGTTATGCGCAAGCTGGCGACCTTCGGTTCGTCAGCGCCGAAAGATGCGCAAACGATCACGAACATCGTACGTGCCCTTTTCCCCGAACACCCAAGGAGACCGGATGGCCCAGCAACATCCGGCCCGTTCGAAACTCCTCTGTTTACGAACATGGAGCTCTCCATCGCAATAAAATCTTTGCGTAATAAGAGAGCTCCGGGGCCGGATAGATTACCAGCAGAGCTGCTGAAAGCCATCGGCGGCAGTCACCCGCGCCTCTTGCTGGACATGTACAACTCCTGCCTGAAGGCGGGCATTTTTCCTGCCCGCTGGAAGACAGCGAGACTTGTCCTCATCAGCAAGGACAAGGGTCCAGCAGACAGTCCGTCGGCCTACCGCCCGCTGTGCATGCTAGACACGGCGGGAAAACTCCTGGAGAAACTGCTGAAACCTCGCCTCCAGGCAGCCATAAGTGCGTTCGGAGATCTGGCTCCGCGGCAGTATGGCTTCAGGCGAGATAAGTCAACCGTAGACGCAATCCAGGAGGTGGTAAATGCCGCCAGGTCAACGGAACAGGGCAACCATTTCTCTCGCCCTATTTGTCTGCTGGCCACCTTGGACGTTAAAAACGCGTTTAACTCAGTTAGGTGGGACAAGGCGCTGGAAGCTTTCGAGCAGGACTTTCGTATCCCCGCGTATCTTTTACGCATTCTTGGGGATTATCTGAGGGACAGCTCGATAACTTACGACACTGAGGATGGACCAATGAAGAGGGAAATAACATCTGGGGCAGCTCAGGGCTCCATGCTGGGTCCCGATATATGGAATGTATTCTATGACGGGATCCTGCGCATGGAAATGCCCGAGGGCACCTTCCTGGTTGGGTACGCTGACGACATAGCGGTGGTCATCGTAGCCAGAGACGTTGACCTCGCGAGGCTGCTACTCAACCGGGTAATGCGTCGCGTTTTCTCCTGGCTGGAGGATCACGGGCTTGAATTAGCCACAAAGAAGACGGAGGTCGTGCTACTCATGAAGAGGCACATCAATACCATGTGCCCCTTTTAAGTAGGAGACGCGACGGTCCAGGCAAAGAGTGCGGTGAGGTACCTGGGGGTGACGCTTGATAACAAGCTCACCTTCAGGGAACACCTCACCATAGTGACGGAAAAGGCGGCAGCAGTAACAGCCTCGCTGAGTAGGCTCATGGCCAATACCGCCGGCCCCCGGCCTTGTAAAAGGCGCCTACTCATGCGTGCCGCCGAAGCCGTCATGCTGTACGGAGCGGAGGTCTGGGCCGATGCGCTACGGAAAGACGTGCACAGGAAGCGTCTCGCCGCGGTGCAACGGAGAGCAGCACTCCGGATCGCGTGCTCTTACCGCACGGTCTCCGAGTCCGCGATATTAGTGGTCGCTGGGGTAGTACCCATCGACCTTCTTGCACTGGAGAGACGCTTCGTCCATCAGCAGAAGCCTGCTCTTGGGGTAGTGGAGGCCCACCGAACGGCCAGGGCCAATACCATCCAGGCTTGGCAGCATCGGTGGGAATCCTCCACTAAAGGAAGATGGACGGCCAGGCTGATCCCACAAGTGGACACCTGGCTGTTCCGAAAAGAGGGTGAGGTAAATTACTACCTCACCCAATTCTTGACGGGGCACGGCCTGTTCCGCGCATACCTACATAAGATGGGTAAAGTCGCGGAGCCAGGCTGCGCCTATTGTGAGGGCCTCCCGGACGACGTGTTCCACACCTTTTTCGTATGCGGATGATGGACCGTCGAAAGGGGGGCACTAGAGAGGGACCTTGGCTGCATATCACCTGACAATATAGTCAGGCTGATGCACCAAGGTCCTCAACAATGGGCGAAAGTCGCCTCCTACGTGGAGGCGATCTTGCGCCAAAAAAGGGAAGAGGAGAACAGCAGATCAGCCGTCCACAGGGCGCCGTAGCTGTTCACGGGAAAAAAAAGACCCCTGCGGGTCTCAACGGCCGATCTGAAGTGTGAAGGTGCCGCTCAGGCGAAGCAAGCCCTCCCCTGAAGTAATGTGTAAAACGGTGCCGGGGGAGGGTCTGTACAGTAGTGCAGAGCAGAAAGGGTTAGTGTTTTTAGTGGGTAGGAATCCCACACGCCGTGGGAGTGCGGAGCCTCTTGGTGTCTCCTGGGCTGGCATGGATATGCGGCCCAGGCGGTCCGGTGGAGCATTTGGTCCACCGGACTGATGCAAGATTTCACTGTTTCCCTCGTAAAAAAAAAAAAAAAAAAAAAAAATTCCCGGGTTCCCGGGTTCTATCCAACGATAGATGAGCATTTTTCTATGCTACCGGGCGCGTCCCCAGGTTGTGGATCGGGGAACGGCCAGCATAGTCTGGTCAGTCGTGAATATAATGAATAAGCGGTCGCGAACAAAGAAATCGTGAGAATGGCAGAGTGAATGAGCATTGTGCGAATGGGCTGCGGCCGACGGATTGTGGATATTCCCGCTAGACTAGCCAAAGGGAGAGTAGTAAACTCCCTAACCGGGGTGGCACGAGATGTCAGTACCTAACCTCTGCGTTTATTATTATTATTATTGATAAACGCATGTTCAATGTGGAAGGACCGCTCTAGTGCTCACTGACTGGAGCCAATGGTGGGGTTGAAGCAATCATTGTTGGGCGCAGATCTGAAGGATTACCTGGTCAGTATTTCCTTATACTCGAAGTTGCGTAGGGCAAATCGCACACCGTCTAGCCCGAGGTTTGGGTCAGGTGTTGGGACGGACCCGACATCGCCCACTCGGTAGGGGTGACGTTAAACCTTTGTTTCATTATGGCGCGGGCCTATCCCGTAACCTTTTTTGTAATGTCACTAGGTGCCGATAGGAGTGACCATCCGACAAACCGCCTCTCGGCTTCGGCATCCATAACTAGGGTTCCTTATAGGCGGGGATAGTAGCCACACCGAGGTGTGGCTCCCATAGTGGGTGAACCGTCTTAAACAACATATTCTATGCATGATGAATTCAAACATCCAACACAACCAACAAACTAAGGAGAAAGAAGGTGTATGCCAGACTGCGGTGGAGAAGATGCTCGCAGAAATGCGAGCGCTCCTCAAGGTTATGGTGCAGGCGCTAAAAACTCAGCCTAATATCAAAAACGATATTAAAAAGGGGTTGCCAGTTATGGTAGACCAACTGGAGCAGCTCGAAAGCGCCGTGAAAACGGAACTACGTGCTGCTAAGCAAGCCAGGGCTTACACACCAGCCAGGAGGCAAAGGACGATGTCCTTGGTAGAAAGTATGGGGACACCAACAGGGTCACTTGGCCCCGAGCCACTTGGCGGCACGAAGCGAGGCGCCTGTAGCCCACCTAGCCTGGATGCGGGGGAAAAGCAAGTGAAGAAGAAAAAGGCGGATATCCCTAAGGAAGATTGGGTTGCTATAAAAAGTAGAAAAGGGCGGAAGCAGCCGAAACAACAGCAGCTGCAGCCACAGAAACAGCAGCCGCAACAACAGCAGAGGAAGCAGAAGACAAAGAAGAAGGAAAAAAGGTAACAAAGCCGGATGCGATCGTGCTCAAACCAGCAGGCGGCTAGTCGTATGCGGACATTCTGTCCACCATACGTAAGGCTGTCAAGCCGGAAGAGAGTGGAGTAGAGATCCGATCCTCGAGCTGAAAGAAGGCAATTCAGTAACAAGAACTGCCTTCTCAGAAGCACTCAGAGAAGCTACTGGAAACGACTGCACCGTTGTTAGGGAACTGATCCCCAGAGTCGTCCTGGAGATCAGAGACCTCGACAGTTGCACGTCCAGTGAGGAAGTAGTGGAGGCCTTAAAAAGAGACCTGTAGGACTACAAGGGGTTCCTGCAGTCTGTCTTGACTAGGCCAAATGCGAGGGCACAACGGATGGCCATAGCGACGGTGGACACACCGGCTGCGGAAAAGCTAATGGCCACCGCCCGCATAAAGATAGGCTGGGTCAACTGCAGGATCCGCAGGAGAGCCACGGTTACCCGTTGCTATAAATGTCTGGGCTTCGGCCATCTTAGCCCGGACTGCAAAGGGCCCGACCGCAGCAAGCGATGCTATCGCTGCGGGGCTGAAAGCCACATGATCGCAGGATGTAATGCCACCCCACGTTGCTTCCTGTGTCCAGAACAAGAGGACAGACCTGATTCCCGCAACCATACGGCGGGATCAAGAGCCTGTAGGGCCTTCCAAGAGGCACTTGCAAATGCCAAGAAAAAATGGCGGTAGTTCGGCAGGGTAATATGCACAGGAGCAGGGCAGTTCACGACCTCCTGGAACAGATCTGTTTCGAGAAAAACGCTGATATTGTACTAATCAGCGAACAGTATCGAAACAGAGATGGTCCAGGATGGTTTGCCGATGACCTGGGCACCGCAGCCATCTGGAACCGTGACCCGCAGAATATCCACATTGCGGGTCATGGCGGCGGCAGCGGTTTTGTTTGGGTGAGGCACCAGCAAACTCACTACATAAGCGTATACCTCACTCCAAACCAGACCATCAGCGACTTCCAAGCCAAGCTGGAGGGCCTGGAGGATGTAACACGGGACATGCAGGGTGAACTGATTATCGCCGGGGACGTCAATGCTAAAGCCCCGGAGTGGGGGGAAGCTCGGTCGGATCGTAGGGGCCGGCTGGTTATGGATATGGCCAGTCGGCTAGACCTCGTGGTACTAAATAAAGGTACCACGTCGACCTTCAGACGACCGGGCTGCAGGGAGACCATTATCGACGTCTCCCTGGCAAGCGAACGCCTAGCCGGGGAATCCAGAGCTGGCATGTGATCGAGGACTATACAGGAAGCGATCACATGTATATCACGTTCCGTGTGCGTGATAGCAGACTGGCTCCGTTTCCACACAAGCGCGGCCCCCCCAGGTGGAACATCGCCAAGATGAACTACGAGAGGTTTGCCACGGCGATAGAACACGGACAGCGAACACTGCGTGAAATCCCGGAATCGCTGCCGCTACCTGCGCGGGCAAAAATGGTGACCGACTACACCATGAAGGTCATCGAAAAGGCCTGCGCGGAGACGGTTCCCAGGAAATCAACACGTGGGTCAAGACGACCTGCTTACTGGTGGACGAACGACATCGCGGACCTCTGTAAGACGTGCCTGCAGTTGCGACGCAGAACGCAGAGGGTCAAAAAACGCGATCTCGACCCAGCCCCCTTGGCCGCAGAGTACAAGGCGGCCAAGAAATCCCTAAAGAAGGCCATCAAGTCCAGCCGGCAGCGATGCTGGAAAGAGCTGGGGGAAGAGATGGATCACGATCCGTGGGGATTAGGGTACAAGATCGTTATGCGCAAGCTGGCGACCTTCGGTTCATCAGCGCCGAAAGATGCGCAAACGATCACGAACATCGTACGTGACCTTTTCCCCGAACACCCAAGGAGACCGGATGGCCCAGCAACATCCGGCCCGTTCGAAACTCCTCTGTTTACAAACATGAAGCTCTCCATCGCAATAAAATCTTTGCGTAATAAGAGAGCTCCGGGGCCGGATGGATTACCAGCAGGGCTGCTGAAAGCCATCGGCGGTAGTCACCCGCGCCTCTTGCTGGACATGTACAACTCCTGCCTGAAGGCGGGCATTTTTCCTGCCCGCTGGAAGACAGCGAGACTTGTCCTCATCAGCAAGGACAAGGGTCCAGCAGACAGCCCGTCGGCCTACCGCTCGCTGTGCATGCTAGACACGGCGGGAAAACTCCTGGAGAAACTGCTGAAACCTCGCCTCCAGGCAGCCATAAGTGCGTTCGGAGATCTGGCTACGCGGCAGTATGGCTTCAGGCGAGATAAGTCAACCGTAGACGCAATCCAGGAGGTGGTAAATGCCGCCAGGTCAACGGAACAGGGCAACCATTACTCTCGCCCTATTTGTCTGCTGGCCACCTTGGACGTTAAAAACGCGTTTAACTCAGTTAGGTGGGACAAGGCGCTGGAAGCTTTCGAGCGGGACTTCCGTATCCCCGCGTATCTTTTACGCATTCTTGGGGATTATCTGTCGGACCGCTCGATAACTTACGACACGGAGGATGGGCCGATAAAGAGGGAAATAACATCTGGGGCAGCTCAGGGCTCCATGCTGGGTCCCGATATATGGAATGTATTCTATGACGGGATCCTGCGCATGGAAATGCCCGAGGGCACCTTCCTGGTTGGGTACGCTGACGACATAGCGGTGGTCATGGTAGCCAGAGACGTTGACCTCACTAGGCTGCTACTCAACCGGATAATGCGTCGCGTTTTTATTATTAATTAGCCACAAAGAAGACGGAGGTCGTGCTACTCACGAAGGGGCACATCAATACCATGTGCCCCTTTCAAGTAGGAGACGCGACGGTCCAGGCAAAGAGTGCGGTGAGGTACCTGGGGGTGACGCTTGATAACAAGCTCACCTTCAGGGAACACCTCACCATAGTGACGGAAAAGGCGGCAGCAGTAACATCCTCGCTGAGTAGGCTCATGGCCAATACCACCGGCCCCCGGCCTTGTAAAAGGCGCCTACTCATGCGTGCCGCCGAAGCCGTCATGCTGTACGGAGCGGAGGTCTGGGCCGATGCGCTGCGGAAAGACGTGCACAGGAAGCGTCCCGCCGCAGTGCAACGGAGAGCAGCACTCCGGATCGCGTGCTCTTACCGCACGGTCTCCGAGCCCGCGATATTAGTGGTCGCTGGGGTAATACCCATCGACCTTCTTGCACTGGAGAGACGCTTCGTCCATCAGCAGAAGCCTGCTCTTGGGGTTGTGGAGGCCCACCGAACGGCCAGGGCCAACACCATCCAGGCTTGGCAGCATCGGTGGGAATCCTCCACTAAAGGAAGATGGACGGCCAGGCTGATCCCACAAGTGGACACCTTGCGGTTCTGAAAAGAGAGTGAGGTAAATTACTACCTCACCTAATTCTTGACGGGGCACGGCCTGTTCCGCGCATACCTACATAAGATGGGTAAAGTCGCGGAGCCAGGCTGCGCCTCTTGTGAGGGCCTCCCGGACGACGTGTTCCACACCTTCTTCGTATGCGGAAGGTGGACCGTCGAAAGGGGGGCACTAGAGAGGGTCCTTGGCTGCATATCACCTGACAATATAGTCATGCTGATGCACCAAGGTCCTCAACAATGGGCGAAAGTCGCCTCCTACGTGGAGGCAATCTTGCGCCAAAAAAGGGAAGAGGAGAACAGCAGATCAGCCGTCCGCAGGGCGCCGTAGCTGTTCACGGGAAAAAAAAGACCCCTGCGGGTCTCAACGGCCGATCTGAAGTGAGAAGGTGCCGCTCAGGCGAAGTAAGCCCTCCCCTGAAGTAATGTGTAAAACGGTGCCGGGGGAGGGTCTGCAGAGTAGTGCAGAGCAGAAAGGGTCAGTGTTTTTAGTGGGTAGGAATCCCACACGCCGTGGGAGTGCGGAGCCTCTTGCGGTGTCTCCTGGGCTGGCATGGATATGCGGCCCAGGCGGTCCGGTGGACCATTTGTTCCACCGGACTGATGCAAGATTTTACATGTTTCCCTTGTAAAAAAAAAAAAAAAAAAAAAAAAAAAAAATTATTATGATTATTAAATCTTTTGTAACGAAAAAATCACTGATAACTCAAATTGATCATTCAATTACTTCACTTGTTGAATTTCTACGACATTCAACAGTCTAAGGGGGAGGTGTTACGTCCGGAGACGTATCATTCAAACATTCATTAAATAAAACGTAAATCAGTGATTTTTCAAGTCACAGAATAATGTATACGCAGCACTTCGTTTGTGCGATATCGAGTCACCGACCTCGTATAATGAAGTTAAATGACGACTAAGCCCGAACACACTAGTACCAATGCTAGCAGATAGGGAAGGGCTAAAATCAAGAACTTGCATTCCGACATCAAAATCCCCATAAGAACCGAGATAGGAGGATCAGGAAGAAAAATTAATAGGTCAAATCAACGTTCGACCAGACAACCTCAAAAATGCTGAAAGGGTCATTTGAAACTTAAATCTGATAACCACTAATTCAAAGTAGAACTGACGAGTATTATTATTATTGTTATTTTTATTATTATCCTTATTATTATTATTATTATTATTATTATTATCATTATTATTATTATTATTATTATTATTATTATTATTATTATTATTATTATTATTTTTACTATAATTATTATCATTCATAACTCGTATTATTATATTTTATCATTTACTTATCAATAAATTTGTAACGGGAAATCTCTGATGCATAATACATTGTTGAATCTCTATGACATTCAACAGTCTAAGCGGGGAGGTGTTACGTCCGCAGACGTATTATAGAGATTTAGAATTTCATTCTGAAAGTTTATTCACATCAGATATTTCCTGACATATAAACGCGAGAATGCAACACAGCATTTCGCTCAGGCATCGTGCCGTAGACCGTGTGACGTAGAGATCCATCGACCTCCAGAAGACAGTGGCGTGCAATTTTTTAACAAATCAACATTTCACAATGCTACCACTTAAATGCTACGCGTATAAGCCGCAACCGAAAATTTCTTAATAAAGATGATCTCAATTTGCAAGAAACCTGGCGAGCTCCGTGTAACTCTACGACATCGAGGAAGTTGAAATCGTAAGCCTTACTCATCCAGCAAGCAGATCTTATAAATTATTGATTATTTCTGAAACATTTTCTGAAACCTTTTAGCAAAGTTTACGCAATGTTTTGGATGCGATATTGACATCGTGAAAACGCATTTCAAGAAATGTTAATGCAAGGTTTTACAAGGCTTTCCCGAATTTTTTTCGGAAACTTTCTATAAAGAAACATTTCATAAAATATTACGAAAAGCTTTTTTTTATGAAACTGAAAATGTAAAAAAATATTTCTGAAACCATGCAAAAATATTTCCTTTCCCGAAAAGTTATAAGGAAGCTTTCAAAAACATTTCCTGTATCATTTTCTGAAACGTTTTAGCAATGTTTTCGCAATGTTTTCGATACAATATTGACAGCGTATAAACGCATTTCAAGAAATGTTACTGCAAGGATTTACGAAGCTTTCCCGAAATTTTTCTCGCAAACTTTCTCTAAAGAAACATTTCATGAAATGTTACGATAAGGTTTGAAAAAGATTTCTTGGAAAGATTTTTTTATGAAACTGAAAATGTAAAAAAATATTTCGGAAAGCTTGCAAAATCATGTCACGAAAAGTTATAAGGAAGCTTTCAAAAACCTTTCCTGTATCATTCTTACACGCCCTCCGGTCTTAAAGCCATTTTAACTCAAACGTAGATCCCTAACTTATCGGCACATAAATATTATGTTTTTTATCACATCTAAAAAAAAATTTTAGGAAAAAGCGTTTTTTTACACCCACCGAAATTGGTTTCAGCATACTGTATTAAATTTCCAAATGATTCCATCCATTAGATTTTTCCAAAAACGTTTTCCAAATTAGTAATTAACCCGAACAAAGCGTGAAACATTTCAAAATCCATTTTATAAAAATCTAATTAATGCAATGATTTAAAAATTTAATAGGGCATTTCACTTAATGTTATGTCGGAGAGCATGAAGAACGCTTTTTCTAAAATTCTTGTTTAAATACGATAAAAGAATTAAAGTTTAGGTGCCCGTAAGGTAGGGATCATGTCGGTACTTCACATGGCCTTAACAAAAGAATTAGTTGAGTCTATTAAATATCATAGTCGAAAGTACTCAATATGTTGTCCTCTAATCAAATATTTGTAATTTTTATTCAAGTTTACTCTATACTTAGCTAAAATTAAAATTTTGTACGGTAGAAGCGTTGCGTAGCGTAGTGTTTAGAGCGTCAGCCTTGTAATCCGAGGGTCTCGAGTTCGATCCCACCTTAGGTCAAAATTTTTTTCTGCGTTTTTTCTGTAAGATAATTTGTAAATGCGAAATTGCGAGCGATAATTAATATAAATTAATGCAAATATATAATAATTTAATATTAAAAAACATATCTGATATAATAACTATTCATATATATTAAGTTGCAGGAGTTCAGGTAAGATCATCAACTTGAAAAGTCTACAAGGAAAAAACTTGTTATCAAAATTGTTAAAAAAAAAAATTAAAACATTTCTATTTCCGATTTCTTTTGAAAAATATTTTTTTAAATCTTTTTAAAATGTTTCAAAAACCTTACTTGATGGTTTTGAGGCCTCTTAGAAACTTGCGTAAAACATTGTCGTATCCTTTCAGAAATATTTCACAGAACTTTTCAGGAAACTTTTCCAATATCTTTCACAAAATATTTCTTGAAATATTTTTTAAATATTTCAAAAACCTTATGTGATGATTTGGCAACCTCTTAGAAACTTGCGTAAAACGTGGTCGTAACCTTTCGGAAATATTTCACAGAACTTTTCAGGAAACCTTTCGAAAAATATTTTTGTAAATCTCTTCGAAATATTTCAGAAACCTTTCGTCATAGTTTTCAGACCTCTTAGAAACTTGCATAAAACATTGTCGTAACATTTCAGAAATATTTCACAGAACTTATTAGGAAACCGTTAAGATACCTTTCGAAAAATGTTTTTTTAAAACTTGTTGAAATATTTTGAAAAGTTTTCGTGATTGTTTTGAGACCTCTTAGAAACTTGTGTAGAACATTGTCGTAACTTTTCAGAAATATTTCACAGAACTTTTCAGGAAACCTTTCAGATACTTTTCGAAAAATATTTTTTGAAAACTTGTTGAAATATTTTGAAAAGTTTTCGTAATGTGTTGAGACATCTGAGGCACTTGCATAAAATATTGTCACAACCTTTCTGAAATATGTCTTGTAACTTTTCAGGAAAAGCTTTCAGAAAATATTTCCAGAATTCTTTTTAAAACGATTTAAAAACCTTTCATGAAATTTTTGGGCATCTGAGGCACTTTCCTGAAACATTGTCAAAACCTTTTAGAAAACTTTCATGTAACCTTTTAGGAAAGGTGTCAAATATATTTCAAGAAATATTTTTGACCGTTTATCGCACGGACATATGAACCTTTTAGAAACCTTTTTCCGAAATATTTTTGCAAGGTTTCCAACCTTTCATGAAATCTTTTGAAAACCTTGCAGAAACATTTCGTGCTATGTGAGTGGGCTGATTCTTTAAATAATAAGTTTTCGTGTAGAGAAAAAGTGGTTTATTGCTGGTGCCGTCGTACTGTGGAGCGTACAGTGGTTGTTGCTGTCTCTCTTGCCGTCGCGTGATGAACTGAGCTGTCGGCGTTGCGATGTGCCGTCGGCGTGCTTGGAAGTAGGGGCGGCGACGAAGAGTAGAGTTGCGGTGGCCGTACGCAGATCGACCACGCGAGTGATTCCATCACTCCCTGGATGAATAGCGGTGATGCGTGCGATGGGCCACTTGGCGAGAGGCGTAAGCTCGTTGCGAACGATGAGTACGAGCTCGCCCATGGTGACTGGTGGTTGCGGCTGTCTCCACTTCATGCGGGATTGAAGAGACGTCAGGTACTCGCTGGACCACCTGGCCCAGAAGTGTTGACCAGCTGGCCGATCAAGAGCCAACGCTTTCCTGGAGGAACATTGAAGTTGGTGACATCTTCTTCCGGGACTATAAATGAAGAACGTTGTATGAGAAAATGAGAAGGTGAAAGGAATTCAAGGTCAGAAAGATCATCGGTGAGAGCAGTTAATGGTCTGGAGTTAAGGCAAGCCTCAATTCTGCACATAGGAGTCGCAAGCTCCGAAAATGTGAGAACTTGATCTCCAAGGACTCGGCGCATGTGATGTTTTGCCGATTTAACTGCGGCTTCCCAAATGCCCCCAAAATGAGGCGCACTGGGAGGATTGAAGATCCAAGACGTACCTTCTTGAGCAAGACAGTTTACAATTTGAGTAGAGTAAGAAGATGAAGAACTAGCCATCTATTTTAACAGAGCATCAGCACCTACAAAGTTCGTACCTTGATCGGAAAAGAGTTCTTTGCAGAAACCTCGACGTGCGGTAAATCGATGAAAGGCCGCGATGAACGCTTCACTAGTGTAGTCCTCGACTACCTCGACGTGGACGGCTTTAGTAGCCATACAGACGAATATCGCGATATATACTTTCAATGTACCCTTTCCTCGAGTTTTTGAAAGACGAACGTTTATAGGACCAGCGTAGTCAACACCAGCACGCTCAAACGGTAAAGTGGGGCGCACTCGGGCCTTGGGCAATTCATCCATTAATTAAGTAGGCACTCGAGCAGCATGGCGTGAGCATGCGAGGCAAGCTCTGATGACTTTCTTCACAGCGGATCGACCTTTCACTATCCAGTACTGACGTCTGAGTGTGGCAAGTGTTAATTGAACACCACCATGAACAGTATGCTGATGAGCATCTCTTATTAATAAAGTTGTAAAGTGACAATCAGCTGGAGGGATAAGGGGATGCTTAGCATCTTCTTCTAAAAGAGAGTGAGAAAGACGATCGCCCACCCTGAGCAAATGATTTTGTATCATGGGGTTCAGAGATAAGAGTGTGCTTTTAGACGAAAGTTTTCCTGCTCTAGATAGTTGTTGAAATTCAGACTTAAAATAAGCTGTCTGAATTAAGGGGGCTAGACACCTTTTTTCTCTGAAATAAGAAGTCACATTTTAATACATAAATGCAAACTAATTATTTCATACTTTTTATATATAAAAGTGGGTATATTTACCTTACCTTAAAACTTTCTCCGATGGGCCTTTTATATGGTCCAGAACCATAGTCATCGATGAAACAAGTTTTTTCACTAACCGTAAGCTTTGAAATTTTCCTGTGGATGGATTGACTCCAGATTTGAACTAAATTACTCCTGAATAGTATAATTCTCATATGAGTGTAGGGATTTTTGATCTAATGAGAAAAAAAAAATTGTGGTCTTTTACAAGACCTTTTTTTCTATTTTTTTAAATTTTTTATATTTTTTCATAATTTTTCTGATGTAAAAATTTTTTCCGACATTTAATCCTAAATCCCTACACTCATATGAGAATTATACTATTCAGAAGTAATTTAGTTCAAATCTGGAGTCAATCCATCCACAGGAAAATTTCAAAGCTTACGGTTAGTGAAAAAACTTGTTTCATCGATGACTATGGTTCTGGACCATATAAAAGGCCCATCGGAGAAAATTTTAAGGTAAGGTAAATATACCCACTTTTATATGTAAAAAGTATGAAATAATTAGTTTACATTTATGTATTAAAATGTGACTTCTTATTTCAGAGAAAAAAGGTGTCTAGCCCCCTTAAGTGGATCAAAAAAAGTTTGGTGTTTCCAATCTCTCTAGCACTAACCTCCTCAGAAGTCGGAGTGTGATGGCGTAGTAGAGATTGAAGAACAGAAAGAAGGCTAACGCCTAACTTTGACGACGTCGTACGCTCTATTTTCGAGCTGACTCGATTAATGAATCGAAAGCAATACGAAGCCATACGTAACAACTTATCTAACGATGAGTACTTATTTATAAGACTCCAAATTTCTGGAGTATTCTCAACAGAATTTGGAGTATTTTTACTAGCGACTAGAGTATGACTAGGTTGAAGATTCAGACTATTTACAGTGAAATTGAGCTCGTCATGAGACCTGGACCAGGGTTCATAGCTATCGGAGAGCCATGCGAGACCTTTCCACCATAAGCTATGCGAAGCTAGTTTGGAGGGCTCAATACCTGGAGATATGACATCAGCAGGGTTGTCCGCTGATCGCACATGATGCCAATATGCGTCAGGTAATAGAGTGTGAATTTCCGAACACCTATTAGCTACGAACACTCCCCATCTAGATGGGTGATCCTTTAGCCAGAAGAGCACATCCGCTGAGTCTGACCATAGATGAATACTTTCGACCTTATCCACCATCGGCAAATCCGTGAACTTCAACTAGTTCACAATGAGGTGTGTATCCACTCCAGCGAGGGATTCTGATATGACTTATATGCTGAAGATCTTGCAACCAAGACTGCCACCGATTAGAGATGTCGAGAGGAAGTTCCTCATCCCAACTAACCTTAAGAATCCAAAGAGACTGCATAATAATCTTTGCGGTTATTACAACAGGATCCAACCATCCCATGGGATCGAAGATTCGAGCAATTCGTGAAAGAACTGAACGCTTGGTAAATGGCAGGTCAGGAGGGTATCCTCCATATGAAAATAAAAATAGTCCTTGTTAGGTTGCCAATCTATGCCTAAAATAGGTACAGATGTTTCTGAGGCAAATAAAGTAATCGTTTCGGCAGCTAACATCTCCGACGGTAAAGCCGTGAGTACTTCAGTATTGTTTGAAGTCCACTTTCGCAAATTGAGATGACCTTGCTTAAAGAGTTGAATTAACTCATCTTGTTTCTGCAAAGCTTCTTCAAAGGAGTGTGCACCAGAAAGCACATTGTCTGAATACATTTCTGTTCGGACAGCTTCAGCTGCGATTGGATAAGCCTTGCCATAGTCTTCGGCTAATTTCAAAAGAGTTCGTATGGCTAGAAATGGCGAACAGGCCAAACCATACGTCACTGTGGGCAATCGATAGATTTGAATGGGCTCACTCTTGTCATAAAACGCCATAAAATCGACTGATAGGGTTGATCAACTTGTTCGACACCAATCTGTCGGAACATTTTCTCCACGTCAGCTGAAAGAGCGATCTTGTATCTCCGCCAGGCACAGATCAAAGCGACGGGATTTTGAAGAAGATTAGGTCCAATGTGAAGAAGATCATTGACCGAAGCACCTGATTTAGACTTACTCGAGCCATTAAACACAGTACGTAACTTGGTTGTCGTACTTGTTTTTTTCCACACTCCATGATGTGATAAGAAGGCTTGAGATTTGTTAGATGATGGATCAAATTTTGAAGAAAGTGACATATGACCAAGGTCAATGTATTCTTTCATGAAATCAGTATAAGCTATTTTGAGTTTCTCATCTTTAGCGAAGTTTGCTTCGAGACGAGTGAGTGCGCGTAATGCGGCAGAGTAAGAGTTCTCGAGATGAGCAGAGCTCAACTGGTCTCGACTTTTCCAGGGTAGACTTACAATATATTGCCCTTTTTCATCTTGACGAGTAGTTTTTTGATAAATTTCCTCGCAGGCTTGTTCGTCAGGAGAGTAAGATTTTTTGTCGACAGGTATTTCCTCCAACCTCCAAAAAGTTGTACGAGCTCCAAAAGTTTGGCTTCATGCTCGCAGCTGTTCGAACAATGAAGAGATATTGATTCTAGTCCTATTTCTGAAGTTGTAGAAGAGATATTACCTGTCAAGAGCCATCCAAGTTTGGAACTAAGTCCTATCGGCTCAAGACTTTGGCCCTTAACTATTTGATTTTCAATGATTTGCGCATAAACGCTAGCCGAGTAGAATATCGATACGTGAAGGTTCGAGATACTTGGGGTCTGATAGTTGCAGCCCTCTTAAGTATTCGAAATTTGTATTACCCCCTACGACGGGAGGCTTATACGACGAGAGTTTTGGCAAAACTATCGAGTCAACCTTTAGAGAGAAGGTTGAATCAAAATGAGGTTGTATAGAAAGACAAGCTACCTTAGAAGATACAGCAGCTGTCTTTTCGCCCATACCTTGAATGTGCATATGACTGGTTCTACAATCTAATGAGAGCAGGTTACACAAGGCTTGTGTAACAAGTGAGATTTGAGATCCGGGGTGGAGGAGCGCACGAACTAGAATTTTGGTTCCGTTAGGACCAAGGGCGTTAACCCTAGCGGTAGCTAAAAGTACTCCAGTACTTTTAGTACTTACTCCACTATTAAGGGAGACTGACTGTGATGCCAGTTGAAAGTCATTGGAAACGACAACGTTGTTACAGTTTGGGTTAGTGGGGCTGGACACTGAGTCAATCTGATCAGTCTGCGATGAACTGACTACTTGGGGTCTGTACTTGGGTGCACACTGACAACAATCATGCTGTCAGTGTGCACCAAAGTGTGATGCTTAGCTTTACAAAGAATGCATCGGTACGTGGAAGTACAATTTTTAGCATTGCGCTTCCCTAAACAATTGAAATAAAGATTAGAAGATTTGATCAATTCCTTTCGCTCAGGAATCGTTTTATTGAGAATTCGTTCACATCTGTTCGTAAAATGAGATCGATTGCAAATCGAACATTTCTTTTTTGTTGTGTTCGAAGATGAAGTTTGATGTGAAAAAACCGACTGAGCATTGTCATGCTCTGGCTTACGTAATTTTGAGTTAGATGTCTGAGTTTTCGGGTTATTATTCGAAGACGATTTAGTGCCAGCCTCGATGGCCTCTAGAGTGAGGGTTTCACTTCGAAGAAAGGCTTGAAGTTGTTCCAATGTGGGTGGATCAACACTATCACCAAGATGTCTTTCCCATTCTCTACGAGTATTCAAATCAAGCTGCTTAAGCGAGAAATGTACCATCAGATCACTACCTAAAGAATCCGCTCTATTAAGGGATGTTAGACTAGCTACAGGGTTGTAAAGTTCCCCGTAAATACGTTTAATTTCCGAAGAAGAGTCTGTCTTCATGGGTTTGACTGAGAAGATTTCTGAAATGTGAGAGCCAACAATACGACGTTGATTTTCGTAATATTCGATTAAAGCTGTCCAGGCTCGTTCATAATTATCACCCACAATGGGCAGAGATTTAATTTTCTCAAGTACGTCACCTGTAAGGTGAGTGCGAAGATAATGCAATTTCAAGACAGGTGTTAAATCTTCGCGTCAATGAATGACTGAACGAAAGATATCCCTAAAATTTTCTCAATCCGAGAATTTGCCAGAAAATTTGGGTAGATCTATCTTAGGTAGCGATTGAAACGCAACCTTAGTGGCTTGAGGGAGGCTTGGTGGCGCTGGGGCAGCAGTAGACGTAGAAGGGTCTTGATCGGCATTTCTCGTTCTACAGGCTTCTAAAAAATCCAGAAAATCACCTCTTCGGTCGTAAAAGTTGTATCAAGATCCTCAATCTGCATGAGTTTCTCGTGATTTGAACGAAAAGTCGCATAATTTTTTTCCAGTCCGGTTAGACGCGATTCCGCATAACCTTCAGTCATGTTATCTTTACCCTTAGATTTGAAATTTTTGAAAGAATTTGCAATTTTAACTTGGAGTGCCGTCTGCTTAGCATCAAACGCCTCCATTTTGAGATTAAGTTATTTAGACTAGTAATAAATTTGTCTATTTAATCTGAGTGAACTAGTAAGTTACTCTACTATTTCCCCGAAGGTAGTATTAGAGTAAAGGCAATTTCTTACAGCTAAGACTTAAGCTAAATTACAATACTTATGCTACTGTGCATAGAAAGGTGTGTCGTTGACTGTGGCTGCGGAAGCTCTCACGGCGAATCAGATGCTGATTCACCACGTTGACTGCTCGAAGAGAAGTAACTGCAGGCGATGAATTCAGAGACTCCCTGCAGAATAGTCAGCAACTGAATCAGGAAAGCATCGAGGTGTTGACCAGCAGTCGAAATTGCTGCAGTCAAAATGAAGTATCGGCAGGCAGCAATACAACTGCAAGGTCAAGTCACATAAGTACATCGCAATTATAAGTAATTGCACCCAAGTTCAAACTCGGCCGTGATGTAATTCCCAAGTTCACATACAAATATTGCAAGTTCAAACTAAATAAGGTCAAGTTCACCAAGTTCAAGTGAAATGACATCAAGATCAATCAAAAATAGGCCAAGGTTCTAAATTATAGATACTATTAGAAAAGACTAGATCAAATAAATTGGAACGATACTTAGGTCCAAGTATTAGGACAATCGATGTATCCGTCCGCTTCCTGTGGTAGTCCTTGGATGGACTGGTGTAGACCCCGTAGCGCAAGCTGCACGCGGGTACTTCGTGTCTTGACCGGTGTGAGCCCCGTAGCGTGTACACCGCACGCGGGTACTCCTTGTCTTGACTGGTGTGGACCCCGTAGCACGTAGGCGCCACGCGGGTACTCCTTGAAATGAGAGGTGTGAACCCCGTTTCGACTCGTTGCACTAGCCGGCAACGAATTGATGGTCACCGTACACGCGATGACTCCAGAGCTGGCTTAACAGCGCACGCTCTTGGCGGATTGAAGCTGGTCAGCGACGCACGCTTCTTAACAGAAATGCCACTTGTTGCTCTTGGCTACAACAAGATGACTGATCATTGTAAAGGCGAAGATTCTAGAACTGCCGATCATCGTACGAACGCGATGATTCTGGAGCTTGCTTTACAGCGCACGCTCTTGGCTACGTCTTGGAGTCGGTAGACACACACACTCCAAGGCGCTTTCAGAAATGGGGAGAATAGCAATTGATGTACTATTTCCCCTCGGAAGCCTTAGAAGGTGGCTTCCCAATTCACGCGACGGCGTAACAAACGAGAGAGAGACAGCAACGTACGCGCGAAGTCGGCATGTGAGCACATGCGACTGTTACGGCACTCACGACCACGAGTTATCGATGCGTACCTGTGAAGGAGACGCTATTCCTGCGCTTCCCGAAGGTGACGCAGAAATAGAACTGAGATCTTCTTCTGCGTGGCCATCATGGAAGATGTCCTCACACGATCCGGCTCGAAGGACCAACTGTTTTGTAGTGAAGGATGTTGGATCGTGGACTGGGCTGGTTCTTTAAATAATAAGTTTTCGTGTAGAGAAAAAGTGGTTTATTGCTGGTCCGTCGTGCTGTGGAGCGTACAGTGGTTGTTGCTGTCTCTCTTGCCGTCACGTGATGAACTGAGCTGCCGGCGTTGCGATGTGCGTCGGCGTGCTTGGAAGTAGGGGGAGGGGCGGTAGAGAGACGCGTGGAGAGCGCTGAATGGCTGCGCTTTCACGCGATCGCCACGCGGAACCTCAAACTCTCGCGAGGGAACTTGAAGAGTCAGCGAGAGAACTTGAAGCGCCCGCGAAGGAACTTGGCGCGGCGGCGAAGGAACTTGAAGCGCCCGCGAAGGAACTTGAACACTAGTAATTTACGCAGATATTTTAGTTCTATAAACATATGTGTAAGGTTAACTATTGATCACATAGTACGTGATATAAAAATACTAATTAATTGATGTCTTGGTCATATTTATATACGTTATAGTAACATTTTTAATCGTCTAGATACCGGTCTTCATTTCCAAATTGTTTAGATATCGGATGTATGACTTTTACCAAAATTCCTGCATCATTTATATTATATACGTACTAAGAAAACTCCTTTCATTTTTCATTTGCCCAAGTTTGTGACTTATTCATTCTAACATCATATAAGAACGGTATTTGGTTCAGGCGGCAAGGCGTTTGCCTCCTAAAATAAATATTGTTCAGGAACTAGAGTTCGATCCCCCGTTAGGTCGAAATTTACGAAAGCATTTTGAAATAGTACATTACGATACTAATGGCATAGGTCGTTCTTTATGGCATGTCGTTGAGGGCACTCGTTATACGCTTGGGCGCTTATACGCGCATACGGCATAAATCGCACTTTGATAAGCATGGTACAATAATAGACTACTTATGTCAGGGATAGACGTGTCAAGGCGGATTTATGTCAGCAGTGCTATAAAAAATGTTTTGTGAATTTTTCGATAACGGAGGATGAATCCGCAGTCTGAAATTGATGGTTTGAGACTCCCGTAAGCACCTCATCTGTGAATCGAATTGAATAAATACAATAATTGCGCTGGGCGCCTGAGTACCCAAAGGCCGATTCCACTAGAGGTTTCATTCAAAAGCTTCGCACATCTGAGAAGGGAAGGGTTAATGGTGGCTCGGTCGCAAGACTGGGAAAAATCGTCAAGCCGTGTTTAAGCCCCAGATCTTCACCAATTGATATAAGCATCACTATGCCAAAAATACATGTGCTTTGTGCACCAACATACCACTGACCCTCCGGCTCCGATATATACTCACATTGTTATTATAATATCAAGAAAGAGTAAAAATTTCAATAATTTATTGTGTGTTCATGAGTTTCGTAGTGAGTCTCTAAAATTTCGACTTCCAAATAAATCGCGCGTTTACCTTAAATATTTATTTTTATCAGTGTAATTAGCATTAACATTTTTTTATTTGTTTTTTTTTTTTAATTTAAAATATTATCGTTATAGGTTTCGAATAATATTTTTGATGATAAGGATATCAATAAGGATATCAATGAGGATATCAATAGGGATATCAATAAGGATATCAATACGGATATCAATAAAGATATCAATAAGGATATCAATAAGGATATCAATGAGGATATCAATAAAGATACGAATAATGATATTAATAAGAATATCAATAATGAACCTAGTTTTAATGATACGAACGAAAACAGTCAAATTGGAAATAGTAAAGAATGAAGACTTGATAGGATATGGTGAAAGTAGTAGCGCAAGGAAATACCAAGGGAAGAAGTCAAATGAAAAAAAAGTAGAACTAGCCGTAAAAGCAAGAACTCAGAAGAGATAACATCATTAAAATCAAAAGTAGTAAAAAGTTAAAATCAAAAAGTTGGACTACTACTTTCACCATATCCTATCAAGTCTTCATTTTCTTTACTATTTCCAATTTGACTATTTTCGTTCGTATCATTAAAACTAGGTTCATTATTGATATTCTTATTAATTAATAAAACGTGACTAAAGAAATAATGTCTCTTATGGGGGCCGATGTCCTCAAAACTGACGTTAAACATATGTAGATTCAGGGACTGTCCCCAAAATTAACAAATGTCCCCGAAACCAACGTTAAACATCTGGAATGTCCTGGAAACTAACATAAAACCTAAATATATATATATTTAGGTTTTATGTTAGTTTCCGGAACATTCCAGAAACAAAAAAAACATCTGGAATGTCCTGGAAAATAGCATAAAAACTAAATATATATATATATATATATATATATATATATATATATATATATATATATATATATATATATATAAAGACCTATACACGTTATTTCTGGTAATCTACAGGGTCCTATAGTTTATCTCTTCAGAGTTCCCTATATAAGCGCGTGACTAAAGAAATAATATCCCTGGGGTTATTGACTCTAGACGCGTCCCAGCAATAACGCTTACGTACAGAAAAATTTCCGGGACGTCCCGGAAAAAACAGCGCGTCCCGGAAATAACAGCGATGTACAGTGTAAACGTCCCGGAACGAACCGTTGCAGATATATATATATATATATATATATATATATATATATATATATATATATATATATATATATGGGGCATTCTCTGTCAACGCGACACCCCCTCTGCCCAGAACAATTTTGATCCAAATGGGGTCTACCTGGGCTCAAATGAAAGCTCTTGACTTCTACTTTCGAACGCCGTCTGGCGATTCCGAAAATTCAAAATGGCGGATCCAATATGGCGGCTGAAAGTCTCGGAATGATGGAAAAACAAGTTTTTCTTCACTCTAATAGCGAATCTGATACGAAAATTGTTATTTCTTGCCACTAATATGAAGTTTGCGACATATTTTCTTACTACTACCGTTCAAAGCGAGCGGTTAAAATTATATTTCAAGGTCATTTTGAAGGTCAAAAGTTATTTTCTGGATTTTTGGACTAGTATTCCACGAAACTAGTAGAAAACTTGATTAAGATTACAACTAGACTTGACCTTGGATCATTTTTCGAGGTCATTGTCATGGTGAGTTCTAATTTTAATAAACCGATTCTTTCGCAGTTATACTTCTTCAATTCATGCTATCAATCGGTTCTAATTCGGAACAGTAACAGAAAAACTGTGGTTATATCCACACTTTGAAACATTTCAGAATCACTGAAAAAAGTTTGGTGGAGAAGAAACACGTTAGCGTAGAGTATCAGTACCAAATGCAAGAATTGTTTCGTAACTAAACATTAAGTCCTTTACTCTCCCATTTTAGAGCAAATGTTGCACTAAAATTGTTCCGCATTTAATCTATTTCATCGTTCTTCAGGAGAACAAAAGTTTGGGGCAGAAGAAGCACTAAAAAGTGTGGCAATGGAACAACACATTTGTTCTGCTACTGCTTTTTTGATTTGGTGCTCTTCCTGCACAAAAATCGTGCAGTATACGCACTGAGAGAAAAAAACCGACGTGACGCCGTGGATGCTATAGTTGGTGTAAGGCCGTGTGACTATACACGTATACAATGCGATCAAAAATTGCAAAATTTTTGAATTTTGCAATTTTTGAATTACTTACGGTATGACCTTAGCTTTTTCAAAAAATATCGTTTCTGGGAAAATACGGGGGTCCCATACTTTTTGATAACCCTGTAATTAAACTTTACAATAGAACATTTCTAAAATCTCTCTAACTTTTTTTATTCCTCTTTCGAAACTCTTTAAGTACCGATGCTTCTCTAAAAGTCTAGTGCGGCTGTTACTCTAACTCTTTGGTGTATCTGTGGTTCTATATTTCGTGCATTATCTTTCCTAAACGTTTCGTACATATAGTTCCCATCGATTTTCGAGAGGATTCAAATTAATTCGAAGACATTTTTCACAGCACCTGTTCTAACAGTCCTACGTTATTATATTCGAGTATTATCACTTACTTAGATGGATTGAATATGTCTACTGTAGCACGGTCCGATCGTTGTATCAACCCTCTCAATGCTAAGGGTCACATAGGTAATGATTTACGCTTGTTGTCGAACAACTTAAAACGAAGATTTCCAGATTTGCCAGATAATTCAAAAATTTGTAGTAAGTGTAGAAAGTTATGTGGATCTCCCATTTCATCTATTGGTACAAGAGATAACGAAGGCAACAACGAATATGAAAACATGGATATAGAGACGACATCAGAAAACACTGGTATTGATAAATCTGTTCAAGAAGCTACACGATCAGCTAGAGAAATCGAATTGGAAGACATGTTTTCAGAATTAAAAGAAAAGTTTTCTAGATTAGCAGTTAATGACCCTTTGAAACTAACTATACTTACAATCGCTCCATCAACTTGGAATATTAGTCGAATTTCCCGTGAATTCAATACATCAAGACATTTAGTAAGAAAGTCGAAAAAACTCAAAGTCGATGGAGGTATTTTAGCTACAATAACGGCTAAATATGGTAAAACTTTGTCAAAGGCAGTAATAGAAGTCATTGTTGAATGTTATAATAACGATCTGCACAGTCGGATGATGCCGGATCGAAAAGATACTGTCTCTGTTATTATTGATGGAAAGCGGACTCAGGTGCAGAAACGTCTTTTATATTTCGATTTACGAGAACTTTACGAATTATTCAAGATAGCAGAACCAACAGTGCAAGTAGGATTCAGTACTTTCGCGAAATTACGACCAAAACATTGTGTTCTTGCTGGTGCTAGAGGAACGCATAGCGTCTGCGTTTGCACCATTCATCAAAATTGTAAATTGATGTTGGATGCAATCGATATTCAGAAGCTCACGAAAAATCAAGAAGAACCCATTTGTAGTTATAAAGATTGAAAGTAGAGTATCTTTGCAAAATATAGAGAAGTTAAATAATCCTTTATAAGAGTCCCTAGAAAGAATATTACTTTAATAAACTCGCGCTACATATTGGTTTATATATTTATTAATACCACTCTTGTTTTACCACCACTTATCATTATAACTATAGTCATATTCAGACGTGTCTAATTTTTGAGATTAGTAAATAAATTCAAGTAATAATTATCTAATAAGAACTATTTAATACAAATTTTGGATGGGTTTTAATTATCATTTTTTAAATCTATTTAAATGCATACATAAGTACGAGGGTCATTTGACAAGTACCTAGCCTCACCGCCAGATGGTGCCACTATCGCACCAGAAATACACTACAGTGCAGTATCTTCCTGTAAACGGTTACAGACGAAATTTCAGCCGGATCGGAGTTGTAGTTTATTTTTTAGAGCGTGTGAAAGCAAATGTGTCCGTTGATTTTTGAAAAAATGGAGAAAGAACAATATCGGTCGGTAATTCGATTCTTGTTTTTGAAAGGAAAATCGCGCAGTGAAATTAAAGAACGCTTGGATGCAGTGTATGGGGATGCTTCTCCTTCGATGGCGACCGTTAAATTTTGGTATAACGAGTTTCAACGTGGTCGTACGTCGGTTTTTGATGATCCACGCCCTGGTGCTCCGAAAACAGCCACTACGGAGGAGAACGTGACAAAAATACACGATATCGTTTTGTCAGACCGCCGATTAAAGGTGCACGAGATAGCTGCGATAGTAGGCATCTCAGAAGAATGCATGTGGCATATCCTACATGAGATTTTAGGCATGAGGAAGCTGTCAGCAAGGCGGATGCCGCGTTTGCTGACTGCAGACAACAAGCGCATCCGTATGACCAGTTCAGAGTAGTGTTTGGAGCTGTTTAATCGCAATCCAAAAGAGTTTTTGCGTCGTTACGTGACCGTCGACGAAACATGGATTCACTACTACACTCCAGAGACCAAGGAGCAGTCAAAACAGTGGACCTTACCCGGTGAACCTGCTCCGAAGAAGGCGAAGACGGTCCCGTCGGCCGGCAAGGTGATGGCCACTGTTTTCTGGGATTCTCAAGGTGTGATTTTTATTGACTATCTGGAGAAGGGCAAAACGGTCACAGGACAGTACTACGCCGAACTATTGAGCCGATTTGACGCCGTGTTAGAAGAAAAACGGCCCCATTTGTCTAAAAAGAAAGTGCTTTTTCCACCACGATAATGCACCGGCTCACACTTCTGCACTCGCCACGGCTAAATTGATCGAATTACGCTACGAACTGCTGCCCCATCCACCGTATTCTCCAGATTTGGCTCCGTGTGACTTTTTTTTGTTTCCGAACCTAAAAAATTCGCTCGCCGGGAAGAGATTCCACTCCAATAACGAAATAATCGCCGCCACGGAGGCCTATTTTGCAAACCAAGAGAAAACATTTTTTTCAACGGGGTTAAAAAAAAGGAGACTACATTGAAAAATAAATTTTATTTTTTGTAAAATTTTGGTGTTTTCATTTGTAGGCTAGGTACTTATCAAATGACCCTCGTATAACACACTCTACTCAAAAACTCGCGAGACTAAATGTCTGACTACTCGCACGATTATCGTTTCAGTTTATTGAACTTTTTCCGTTGTAATTGTCGCGTGGCCAGTCGCGCACTTCATACAAAATTGATTTTCAAATAAAATAAAATTGTTTAAAATGCAAAATTGATAAGTGTGGTGGACAATTCATGAGGTACCATTCGGATGGTAACCTTTTATCAGTCGATATCACTTATCAATTTAGGATGAACTGCGCTATTGATTACACAATAATCACGCGAAAATCGTATGATAATCGCGTCGGAAAAAGTTCGATAAACTGACGCGATAATCGCGTGAGTAGTCATACAATTAGTCGCGCGATTTTTTTTAGTAGGGCATGGCTAATTTCAATTGAAATATTCATTTTATATTAGAACATTTGAAACTTTGGCGTCAGTCGAAACTCATATTTACTCATTAACCAATCACCTATCTTATGCATTGCCTTAGTCTTCCCTACTTTCACTGTATATATAAACACATGATGTATAAAATAAAATAGATTTTATCCTTTAGCATCGAAAAACGTCGATCCCTTTTCAGCAATAGGATTGGGAGACATAAAACTTGGCTTTATAGATACAGCCAACAAAAAAGTATGTTTATACCCTTAAGAAAATGTCAGAGCCTATATAGAATTCACAGTTACCGACATTTTGCGGTTTCTCATTATTCTTTTTGAATTTTTAACTTTTAATAAAAATCCAATTATTTCACATTTTGAAAAATCACGAAAATTCAATATAGGAATCCGACATGTTCTTTTAGCATTCGAAAGTTAATTTTTTAAAAAGAATTTCTGCTTATGACAATCAACAAATCATTTTTTCAGATTCACTGTGGCAACAAGTATTATACAGGGTGTGTCATTTTAATTGACAAACCCGAAAATTTCAAAAACGGCGTCTCCTAGAAAAAAATGATTCAAACAAAAGTTGTAGAGTACGGAGGGGGCCAACTGATAATAACCTTCACTTTGAGCTTGAGGTCAAGGATCAAGCTCATTTGAAGGTCAAATCGATTTTTTGCATAGTAACCCTCACTTTTGACCCCGGAAATGGAAAGAGCGGCAAATTTTACGTTCAAATATGACCTTGACTCTAACGTCAAACTCAAAGGTCAACATAATGTAAAGAAGGAAATCAGTCAACGCATTCAAACATTTGGAAAACTACACAGCCTACACAAGAAAATGTTTTGTACAAAAGCTGAGTGTAGGGGGGGGGGGGCAACTGACCATGATATTGATCTTCAGGTCAATATTAAGATGTGGTCTTGACATAGACGTGAAGATCCAGGATAATGATCGAAGAGATCCAAGAAGGACAAAGACCTATTCCAGCTTTATCCAGACACAACGACGTAGACGTGATAGGAAAGTATTTCGTTGGAGTGCTCAATTTTTCTAAGCCCCCTTGCCTTTCACGTTCCGGAGTGCTTTCTGTTGCCGTGAGTCTCCTCGCCTCTCACGTTCCGGGGTGCTTTCTGTCGTCGTGAGTCCCCTCGCCTCTCACATTCCGGGGTGCTTTCTGTTGTCGTGAGTCCCCTCGCCTCTCACGTTCCGGGGTGCTTTCTGTTTCCGTGAGACCCCTCGCCTCTCACGTTCCGGAGTAATTTACTTTTTCAATATCAATCAATGTCAACCTCGTAATAGTTGTTCAAAGTTAGCACCATTAGCTTCGAGACATAAGTTGATTCTAATTTGAAAATTATCAACAGTCTTCAGCAGTACGTTTCTTGGAATTGCCGCACAAACTTCTCTTATTCGATTTTTCAAGTCTTGTCTTGTAGTTGGCGCTTCCTCATACACTTTATCTTTTATGAATCCCCACAAAAAAATTAAGCGATGTCATATCAGGTGATCGGGCAGGCCAAGAAACTGGACCTGCTCGTCCTATCCATCTTTGCGGATACATGTTATTCAAAAAGTCCCGCACGATTCGTGCATAATGCGGCCCTTCACCATCTAATTGAACGTACATTCTTTGTCTCGTTGCCAAATCAACATTTTCAAGCATAGCAGGTAAGTGCTCACTAAGCATCGCTCGAAAAGTAGCTCCTGTTACATTCCTTTCAAAAAAGTATGGGCCAAATAGATAACCATTCACGATGCCACACCAGACCATTAGACTGCAACGGTGTTGGTTATCAACTTGTCGATACCAATGAGGATTAACCTCTGAGTAATAATGGCAATTGTGTTTATTAAGTTCGCCGTTATTTTTGAAAGTAGCTTCATCGCTAATCATTACAAACCTAAAGAAGTCATGGTCCTCCTCAATTTTTCGTAAAGCCCAATTACAAAAATTTAAACGCTCTTGATGATCATTGGGAGTTAAGGCTTGCACTAATACTATGTGATATGCGTGGAATTTCACTTTTTTGATAATTCTTGAGCAGTTTTAAAAGGAATACCTGACTCTTGAAATGATTCGACAGCTTGTTTGCGGATTTAGGTGAATGTAAGCTAAAATTACGAGAGCACGTGTATCAGTTTCGTCGTATACACGACTTGGACGTTGTCGACTTAAGTGGCCATTCTGAGCTCTCAACTTTAGTCTTTGAATGGTTCTGTCATTAGGATATCGCCGATCTGGGTAATGCTCTGCATATCGTCTAGCAGCAGCTCGGTAACTACCATGACATTCAGCGAAAATTATAAACATATCAACAATTTTAGCTGGTGGGTAGTCTGCCATAAATTTTGACAAAAAATTTTTGTTAAATTGGAAACAAAATGAAAAATTATAATTAAAACTTAAGAACAAATTATTGATCTATGGACAATAAAGAGCGGAGACTCCACAAAATAATGTATGTCTGTCGTATTAACTGATGCGCAAACTGCTCCTTTAATTTAAATTTTAAGTGCCTTTCACTTGAGATTAAGTTCGCAAGCAGAAATAATATCACCAGTGGTCACCTTAGGTAAAAGTTCGTTATTGATAATTATTAGAAGTCACATAAGATGAAAGTTTGTGATTCATGGTTGAATGCGTAGTTTTTGAAATGGATACATTGATTAATTTAAACATTAGAATGACCTTAATTATTAAATTTCAAACGATAAATTAGTCGAAATTATTCTAAGTCCAAGTTACAATTTAAATAAGCGACTGACAAGGGCTTCTCCCTACGAAACAAAATGAACAAAAGCTTCTGCCTCGAGAGGCGCGATGCGGCTTTTATACCCGCGCTTCTATTTAGGGCAGATACAAAGATAGGGGAGTGTAGGGTATCTCATCTATGCATGGGGTGGCAAAGATTCGGGTTGGGAATAAGGTTACTCGGGTTCAAATGTGGCGTTTGCCAAGGAGAAAGGTTGGATCGATAGGCGGTAAAGCTACGGGTAAGGTAGGATTTGTTACCATGCGAACTGTGGCTCTCGTAGGTAACCCAGTTGCTACTAGGTGGCGTTACTGACAGAAAATAGGACTCATGGTAACATGAAGGAAAAAAGGTTGTAGGGTGGTAAGGATAGATGATAGCACGGGTGTCGAAAGTAGTGGTCAGTCGTACTCGACGTGACACTCCCATAAAAAATAAATATTGACAAGCGAAATCCGCACTTATTCCACCGAAAAACAAATATGAAACACCTATACAGAAACTAGTATTTTCTTCCTGTAATTTACTAATAAATCCGTGTAAAAGCTCTAACTGGGTAGCTTGTAAAATACAATAATTGCTTTTACAATTTTTTAAAGAATATCTTATTGCAAACTATCGTATTACTAATGCAAATTTCCTCTATGCAAGTAGTCAAATTTTGATCAGCGCAATCGCCATTTATTCCGTCAAAAAACACAAATGAAAAGCCTAGTTTAACACTATTAATTTTTTACTGTAATTTACTGATAAATCCGTGTAAAATCTCTGACCGGGTAGCTTGCAAAATCCAATAATTGTTGTTGCGATTTTTATAAGAAAATCATTATTGAAAACTATGGTACTACTAATGCGAAAGTTCCTATATGCTCTCATAAAAGGCCAATAAGCAAAAATCTGGGGTAAAAGAATTCTTTAAGTAGTACCGAATGTCCGCTTGAGGATAATTTTCTAAGTATTCACAAAGTATTCTTATAGATTATGTTATATAAAATATGTTTACAAATATTTTTTATAAAACAAAATAATATCAATGGAAAGTAATCACAAATCGAATCGACCTATTTTCGTCGGACAAAGACTATTCTCTTCATCTCGCGAAAAAAACTCGGTACCCTGATTTACTAGAGATTTATTGATTTTCTTTTTTTTTCTATAAAGAAAAACCTATTTTGATTTTTTTTTATCGACTTAAAATTTTAACCACTTATTAAACTCATTGAAGACCATATTTGTTTAAAATTTTAAGAGATTATCTTCATTTATTTGTTAGCAAAAAATTTTTTTAAATAAAATTTGCGTTTTCGTTGCCGCACGATAACAAGAGTAAAAATTATCTAATCATCCTGAAATTTGGCACAGATGTAGCTTTTACATATCTTCAGATCGAGTTCTTTGCGCAAAAAATGATCCATTACGACCAAAGATATTTGAGGTTAAAAATTTGTTTTTTAACTTTTTGAATCGTGTTTACTCAGAGAATACTTGCTATAAAACATATAAAAATTAGACGATAGGGAGGGTCAGCCCTTCAAAAATAAACAAAAAAATTTTTTCTTAAATTTTTAACCACTTAATAAACTCTTTAAAGATTATATTTAATTAAAATTTCAAAAGATTATCTTCATTTTTTTTAAAAAAAGGAATGTTTTTCACATTTACCTGCATTCATTTACATTTTAAAATTTTTGCTAGAGTTGTAATTAATTAAACTATTATTAACAAATAATAATAATATTAATAATTAATTAATAATTCACAATTAAATTAACGAATGATATTTGAGAATTATATTTCTGAATGATATTTTGAATAATATTTGAGAAGAATTTATAATTTGTAACTAATTAAACTATTATTAACTAATTAACTATAGTAATAATAGTACACACTGCGCCCGTACTAGAGTCCTCTCCACTGTCTTCTTTCCTAAATCTATTTGCTTTTGTTTTCCCTTCCTCTCTAATTTTTAATTATTCTATTCTGCCCCTTACCCATTTCGATGCTCCGAAATTTGAGGCATTTTATCGGAATATATACACTTTTATAAAATAAATCATCATCAAAAAACATTGTGATGGATATTAATTAACAATAATAACAATTATTAATTATCAATTTGTAATTAATTAAACTATTATTGTAATCGAATTAAGGTGGCGTGGGAGCGAGAATTGGTCACATTATGAAAATTTGTTTGCAATCGTTTGTTCACATGTTATAATGTAAGAAGCGGCATCATATAAAAATATGGATCTTAAAGTAATTAACAAAATTTTTGCCGACGAAATTTTAACATTGTACAAGTAGTTATCTATTAATAAAAAAATTATCTAATTTGTTTAATTTCAAATTGAAAGGATTGACATTGACTAAATAAAATACATTCATTGTAAATATTACACCCTGCACCCGTGCTAGAGCCGCTTCCACTGTCTTCTTTCCTAAATCTATGCTTTTTATTTCCCATGCTTTCCTCTATCGGCCGCATTCAAGATCTATTTGCTTCTATTTCTATGTTACAGTGAAGTTTGTTGTTTAGAATTAACATATTAACAAAATAATTAACAGTATACATTAACAAATACATTTATGTTATGATTTACATTACACAATTATTGAAGTCGACTCAAGTGAATACAGTTGCATTGTGGGCGTGCGTAGCGCGCCCAACATTCTAGATGTGTATACAAGGCGTTGTTATTATCATATTTTTCGCATCTTTTTTTATGTTCTTTTATTCAAATATCTAACCTACGGCTGGTTTGCCCAACATATGTTGCCTCACAGTCATTACAATCTATACGGTAAACCACATTTCTATTGTCACCTGTTTTACATGTATCTTTTCCCAATTTTATAAAACACTTGAATTTATTAGTAGTTCTATAGATTATGTCTGTATAATATTTGTTAAAGAAGTTTTTCATAATCGGTCTCAATTCTTCCACAAACGGTAACACTATACATCGTTTTTTGCTTACTTTAGATTTTTTCAAATTGTGATTTAAAAATTTTAATCTTTTTTCAATGTATATATTAACTAGATTTACATGGTAATCATTTTCAAAAAGTAGTTGCTTTATAAAACTGAGATTTTCGTAGTAGAAGCTTTCATCTAACAATTTAATAGTTTTATCGACCAACGAGTAAATAATTGCTATTTTATTATTCTTAGGATGTTGTGAGTGAAAGTTCAATAACCTCCCAAACAAAGTCAGTTTTCTGTACCAATTTGTTATAATGCAGTTGTTTTTAACTATTGCTTCTATGTCTAGGAAACTAATTCTATTATCTCATGATCTTTCCACTGTAAATTGCAAATGTTCACTGTACATATTAAAAATGTTTTTTGTATATTCGATCATATTACACGGCACACACAAAGGATATCATCTACATGACGAAAATAGAGAACAGATTTCAAGCATAGGTTAAATAGCGCAAAGTTTTCAAGGTTTTGCATGATAATGTCAGCCAAAGTAGGACTGATGGGATTTCCCATGCCCGAGCCGAAAATTTGTGTATAAAAGACGTTATTAAATTGGAAATGATTATGCGTGAGTATAAATTTAATGACATCTATGAATTCACTGCAACTCATATTTACGTAATGATATAAGTATGACCATCTTTTTTCTATTGCAGCGTAGATAAGTTCATTAGATACCTTATAGTAAACAATCTCACTACATCCAAACTTATAACATCGAAGCCAGGAGGTATTTTCATTTTTTCTATTTTTAATTTTAGTTCTAAACTATTGTCAATGTGGGATTTTGGTTTTTTCAATTTACTTTATAAAAATTGTGAAAAGAATTTGGACAGATTATATTGTATGTAGGTGAATTAATTGTAGAAATAATCGGTCTGGCAGGAAAACCTTGTTTATGTATTTTTATCAAGCCATAAGCTTTAGAAGTGTTGCATTTTTGTGCTATTTTATGTTGTATTTCTGTATCATCACCCATAATGTTTTTGAGAGTTAATTGTTTGGTATAATTAGACGTTTCTTTTTCCAAGGATGATAAAGGGTCGCCTTTCAGTTTTTTATAGTAACGTTCATCTTGGAGTAAGGTGTTCATCTTTTCCAAATAAACTGGTTTTTCTATGGCTACTGTAGCATTACCCTTATCAGCCTTGGTAATAAGTAATGCCTTATGATTTTTGATAAAGTGTTTAGTGTTATTGTGAATATTTAATATCAAAGGGTTTGTTCAATAAACCACTCTTGTTAACAGTAACAACTTCAAATCTTTATTAACACACCTTCTTTTGTAGTACAAATCTCTTACGTGCTTTACAACCGCATCGTGCGGAGGCCGACAGTCGAGTGAGCTCCCGCTCGGCCGCTCACCAGTACAATCATCCGTGTGATGGCGCTGCGCATACATTCTCTTTCTCTCTCATACGCCGACATAAATGTAGCTCATATCTTAATACGCCTCCTTACATTTATGTTGTGAGCAATACAATATTTATTTAAACTAAATACAATAAACTCCTCAATTTTTCAAATCTTACTCGCCCAAGAGTTTTTGTCAAAATATTTGCAACATTTTTCTCTTAACTAACTTTTACTATTTCAATTAAGCCCTTTTCATAATTCTCATTTACAAAATGATAATGTACTTCGATGTACTTACAAGGAAAGTACCCGAACTGTCAAATTCAAAAAAATTCCAAACCCATATTAAAAAGTAGACCTCCATGCGAGATTCACGAAACCATTTTTTTTATCGGCTGAGAAGAGCTTTATAAGGGTTAAAATCACCCCTAAAGTTTACCTCCAAGAAACGTTTTTTTGGAAACAAAATGGAAAGAGTTTCTTATTAAAAAGTCAAGAAATCCGTGGTAGTATGAACATTAAGGGTTGCATCCCTTATATTTTAGAGGGTGAAATTGTGTTTTTTTAAGAATAATTTTTGTTGTGAGAATTCATAAAATAATTAAAAATTGGTCAAAACATTATTTTTGCCAACTACAATAAATAACAGTTGGTGTGTTTGGGCATTCTTCGCGAAACAACCCCTTAAGAGGTGGTAAACCACCCCTAACACAAATTAATTAGGTATATTTTTTTGGCAATTTTTTTTTCCTTAAAATGGGTTCTTGAAGTCGTTAATCGGAATCCACAGTTAGATCCACAATAAAAATTTGAAAATAGTGAATTCAATATGGCGAAAAATTTTTTAGAAATATTTTAAATTCCACCAAAAATAGTATGCAGACCCCCTAGCGGAAATTATATTATGTAAATAAGTATATAATAATGTAACAATGTTTTGTTATGTTATTCTATTATTTATTATTTTTTTATCATACACTTGTTTATCGTACGATAAACAAGTGTATGATAATGTAGTTGTTTGTAAAAAAGTGTAAGAAAACGTAACAAATTGTACTTTTCTACTGGATTTCGGACGCTTTTACATTTTATCACAGTTTATACCATTTTTTAATAATTTCTTACTTTTCCTTACATTTGTCTACGTTTTATTACTTTTTAATTTGTACTCTTAATTCAAATTTGATAGGCATTCTTACTCTTTTGTACATCTTTTTACATTTTATTATATATTTGTACTTTTAATTACATCTTTTTACGTTTATATACAAATTTTGATACACATTTTACATCGTATCACATATTTGTACACTTTTTTCAAATAGTTCATAATTATACTTTTATAATAATTTATAATTGTACTTTTATTTAAATAAAGCTATAAATAAAATATTTTCAAAGATGTAAAGAAAAAATACTAAAACGAAATAAAATGTAAATTATTATGTATTAGAAATATAATTAATATATGTTACAAAATGTAAGTTACTGTATAAATGTTTAAATTTTTACAAATTCTTACAGATTTTTCTAACAAATTAATTCTTACAGATTTTTCTAACAAATACTTCCTTATAATTTCATAAAAATAAGCTACACAAGGAAATATTTAGAAAACGTAAGGAATTGAAAGAAAATGTAAGAAACTTTAACAACTTGTTAAATATCCCCGAAATCCAGTATCGTATGATTTCTTACATTTTTCGACAATTTATTCCATTTTATAAGTATTTTCTTATTTTCTTTCATATTTTATAATTTCAGCTAGGAGAGATTTTCATGCTTGTTGAAATTATGATAGATTTTAATAAGAAAAGTTTATTTATGATTTATTAATATAAATTAATATGAACAAAATTTATAATATAATGATAATTATAGCAATTCATGGTTATTGCGCAATATACATTACAATACAATTACGTACACTTGCATTGATATGGCTTATCTCCCGATTCCTCTTCTTTTATTCATAAATAAGTGAAACATCGGTCAGTCGAAAACAAATATACGTTACTGAACGTTTTTTTACGCTCGTGTTAAATTAATATTCAATGTCAACAAGGTATATCATAATAATTATAATATTTTTTCACATATGTACTGTTATGACATAATAATAATATATCAAGTATTTTTGGAAAAGAAAGGTTACGATTAACACAAAAATATATCTCAAAATTCATTCTTTCACAATAATTTATTCAGACCTTTATATATTTGTATTATGTATCTTCATTTTTCTTTTACAAATAAACATTTTTTTAATTTTCATAAGGGTGATTTGCATGATAAAAGTACAATTACTTAGGCAAAACTGATAATAGTGAAATAATGATTATTAATGATTCTTTGTAATAATTTCTACATCAATCAACATTTAAAAAGATACCTGCAAAGTACATCTATATATTTAATTAAAAAATTATGTTCTATATATCAAAGCAATCTAAATTAATTTTCTCAACTCGATTGTCAACCTAGGCGCGCGCGAGAGAGAGAGAGAGTAATCGAGTCGGTCTTACAGCTGCGTGGTATCGTTGTCGCCGGTCGCGGGTTCGCTGGAGGCCCCGTGCCTGATGCGTCGCACGCTCTCGTTCGCCTCGAAGAAGGTCATGTGCCGTGGCAGGGTGCACACCAGCACGCACACACACTCTCTTGAGGCACACACTCACGCGAGAAGGAAATCTCTTCCGATATTCACTATACTCAAGGAGCGCGGGCGCTATCGCAAGCGAGACTAATCTAGACTCTCGCTCGAGTCTACCGGGTCGCGCGCGCTCCTCGCGCTCTCGCTCTGTCTCTCTCTCTCTCTCTCTCTCTCTTGGCTAGGCGTCCTTTTCGATCGTCTGCACCCGTAACAGAATCTTAGGAGGTTAGTACAGATGTAATGCGGAGAGAGGGGAAAATGACGAAGAATTGTTTTCCGTCATACGCCCCTTCCACAGACGCTGGTTTCGGGCGACGTACCAGCTCGAGATAACCTCTCTCTCCGTCATGCAACATGCGGTAAGAGCTGGAGCTTCGACGAGCCATGCAATAGGCTTGAGGAGTAGAAAAAGAAAAAAGGTAAGCAACTCGGGTTCTCTTCTACAAGTTTTATTCGGCGGCTCGCAGACCCGCGGTCTTGCGGAGCGGCGATCCTTCGCGCATTGCGCTGGCACTTATCGGCTCATCCCTAGATGATTCGCCCTAGCGGGGAAAAGAGTTGGTCACTATGTTCAATGGTGAGGCGCGTGGTTAAGGGGTTAGTGACGTGCTCGGCTCGTTGCGGCTCGTGTGCGTCGGGGGGAAGGTGTCGCGACGCGGTTCGTTGTGGCTGTGTTCCGAGAACCTTTATCCGCGGCTTCGGGGTGGCGTTGCTATTGCGTTTGTCGCGAGTGGTGGCGGCTTCCGCTCGTCAGCGTCTGCCGTTACTCGCGAGTGCTTGCTCGCCTGGGCCCCTATGACACGTGTATTTGGCGTTACCACCAACCGTGCTTTGCATGGTCTTCCCCGTGTGCGGGGTGCGGGCTGCTGCTCGCTCGGCTGGCCATTGGGAAATCCGTCGTTGTCGGAATTTTCCCCAGCCTGGTCATCGCGTACCGAGTTAACGTCCGTTGAACTCCCTGCCCCCACGGTAAGATCAACCTTTTCGTGGTAGGGTTTAAGGTCTTCCACGTGGACCTTACTGCAGTCTTTTCCATCAAGGTCTTGCAGCTTGTACACATTCGAGCCTAGCTGGGCTGCTATTATGTATGGGCCGGCATACTTCGGCGCTAATTGCGCCGCTACGCCTTGGGCTGCGGAGGACAGGATGCGATTTTGCTTCCACAACTTGTCCTTTACTTCAAAGTGAACATCGCGGCGTGACGTATTATAATATTGTGACTGTCGCTGTTGCGCTGCTGAAGCGTTCTTCACAGCGGATTGTTGCACGTCTTGCAACTTGCTCGGCTGCTTCTGCGAGCTCTTCTGCTGCGCGCTCTTCACGGCGTTTCAAGAAAATGGGTGGAATCGGTTGCCGTCCCATGTTCAGGAAAGCTGGGCTCGACCCTGTCGACTCCTGAGTCGCAGTGTTGTACGCGAACATTAGTTCGGGGATATGCAAATCCCAATCCTTATGGTTTTCTTCGAGGAACGCGGTGATCATCGTTTTCATCGTACGATTCACTCGCTCCACAGGATTCGCCTGCGCGTAATACGGCGGAATCGTCGTATGCACAGCACCACACTTGTTTAGGAAGGAGTCCAGAGCCTTGTTCTTGAACTCCGTTCCATTGTCAGAGTGAAACGCTTCGGGTACTCCAACGCGCAGAAAGATTCGCTGTTCTAGTTCCTTTTCGATGGTACGTGCGTTCGCCTTGCGAATTGGCACGCATTTGATCCATTTTGTAAATAAATCCAGGCAGATCAGCAGGTACTCGAAACCTCGAGCAGACCTGGGAAAAGGTCCCATAATGTCCCCTGCAACGATCTGCCACGGGCGTAATGCGCGATGGCTGCCCATGAGGCCTGCCGGCGCTGTCTGCTGCACTTTGCACTGCTGACAGATAAAGCAGTTTCGCTCAAAGTCAGTGACATCTTTGCGCAGCGAAGGCCAGTAAATAATAGAGTGTGACACGCGCATAAGTTTTCGCTCGGCCTAAGTGACCCGCGGTAGGTTTTGCGTGGCACTTTTGCATCGCTTTCTCGCGCTTCTCAGCTGTTAGCACTAATTTCCACGCGTCCTCATCCTCGAGCAAATCTTCGACAGCAGGGTTCGGACGATAGCTACAGAGACGCCCGTGAATTATTTTCCACCATGGACAGTCACCAGAATTTTGTCCAACGTCGGCTGTTATTGTTTGCTTTACCGTATGGCCGAGCAGAATGATGCAGATAAAGACGGTGGGCTCGAGTGTCGAGCTCCTCTTCTTGTTCGGGGTTTCTTTAGACGGCAGCGAGCTTTTTATCACCTCCATGATCTTTGGCAGATAGGGTTTGATTATTTCGTCTACGGCAACGGCGATCAGTCCGATAGTTGTGAATGCCGCCGCTCTGTCCATTTCTCTGCCCCGCAAGCTCAACAGCAGGTAGTTGAGAACCTCGCGTAGATTGTCGGCAACAAATTTGTCTTTGTTGAAGGCGTCAAGTCGGGGAAGTAACGTCATGAGGGCATTCTGGATGTGCCCATTGCGACTGTGTCGCTGGTTGATGACGTCGCTGTTGATGTCGTCCAGCTTCTCGAGCATGAGACTGCGACAGACGGCTGCCTCATGAATCGGATAGAGGCTATGCTAGACACTCGATGCGTTCTGTGATGCGACCATTTCGATACGAGGCTCGTCCTCAATCTGGGCATCAACGATAGAATATCGTTTTCGTTTGTTTGCGAGGAGCAGTTTAGTCGATCCATTAAATTCTCGTAAAGTCGTTCCCATTAAAGATTACTGCAACTTAGCAGCTTATTCAGAAACTAGAAGCGATCCGTGAATACGTTCGTCTCGGTTAAAACCCTTCTCGCGACTGTAGACGTCTTCGAAGCCAGCCACTATCTCGTCGTAGCATTCTTTGTACCACTGAGATTTATGCATCTGCTTGGCAGTCTCGCCCTGGGCCGTCACCACTAGAGCTGCCCTGAGAGCCTCGACTGCTTCTTCTCTGATCACGGGCTTAGAATCTCGTACAGTATTGAATATGAGCTCGAAGAACTGTGTCACCTGTTGGAAGAAGTATGTAGGCATGGAAACTGCAAGTTCCTTGAGAACAAGGACAGCTGCGTGTCGTTTGTTTCCATGTCTGTCACCGCTGAGCCACTCAAAAGTTCTCTTGACTTCAAATTACACATATTCTGCAGTAAAGGTACCAGATACCAGAGCTAACTTTCCAACTGTCTTGGCAGCTACTTCTATAACTCCAACATCATCGGAGGTAATTGGCAAATCTTATAGTGCGAGTATTGATGTTTCCTACGTCTGCTCCAATGAGGCAGACAATTGCCAGTATTCCTCCCTTCTTCTCATTTATATCTGAGCCGGGTACCATTTCAAATATGTGGTGATTAAAGTCATCCATGAAGGCTGTGATTTCTTCTTGCGTGACTTCGCGTGGCTCTGTCTTGACATAAAGACAGAGCTTACGAGCTGCCTTATTCCTGACATCTTCATGTTTTGATTTGAGCCGCTGTAAAAACTGTATAACCAGCGAACTTGTCATCTTTATGATAACAATCTAGTCACTCACCGCCTAGAATTAAAAAATATACTAATGTAAAGACATTTCTAAAAAGAATAAGACAATAATTAGTACATCTTAAATTACTTATTAATGAATATAGCATATTTGCTATATTCACGAGATAGCGTGTGCGTGTGCTTATGTGTGCGTGTATGTGTGTGTGTGTGTGCGTGTGTGTATGTGTTTGTGTGTGTGTGTGTGTGTATATATATATGAGAGTAAGACAGAGAGAGAGAGAGAATTTATAATCACTTAATAAAGCTTTTAATACGTTTTTTTTAATTATTATTAAAATTATTATTAATTATTAGGTAATAAAGTAGCTTAGAATTTTTTAAGAAAAATCAAAAACTAGTATTAAAAAAATCTGCGCATCTTAAATTGCGTAGTTTAAAGGGTTCATTAAAAGTCAAAAGAACTACGAGTTACTTACGAACTAATTACCAAGCAATTACATTTTCTGTAATGTAACATTAGAGTTTTTTTAATTAACTCCCTGTCAACTCTTGACAATCAAAAAGTGAAATTAAATTTATCTCTGGTTTTTGATGATTATTAAGAATTTACAGGTAATTTCAAACCCCAATAAGAAATTTCAAAGCTTTACCTTCCTGAATTTAGGAGAAAAAGGCGAAAACATTTAGTACAATCTCATATTTCATCCAACGCGTTGTCCAAAATATGAAAATGCAAAACTGTTTAGCCTTTTTCTCCTCAATTAGCAAAGGTAATGCTTTCAAATTTTGTATAGTGACTTGAAATGATCCGTAAATTAATAATAATGATGCAAAAAATCAGAGGCAAATTTAATTTACATTTTGAATTTGAAGAAAATGATTAAAAAATAAATCTAATGAGTATTTGGTGAAGATTATCCATGCCAATAATTCTTCAAGTTACCATTTACATTTTCTGGCTGATGCAGCCAGATGAAGCTCTCGAGCCGTGCGAATCAGAAAGCCTCTCAGTCAGGGTTACTTTTTTTGATGCCCTTGTAGACTTTGTAAAAGTTGCACTGTGCAATGACAGCAGTGAAGACCAGCAGCAGTACCATAACAGCTTTTGGAACAATACTTTTTCCTGGAGAAATCACAAGGTTCATCGTCACAGCCTTGAAGCCATGCTTGTCCTTCATCAGCTATCTTGTACGCAGCTGCCATTGAAGATTAGATGGAAACATTGCTTGCAAGTTCCCTTGAACTCTTAAGGGGGCTAGACACCTTTTTTCTCTGAAATAGGAAGTCACATTTTAATACATAAATGTAAACTAATTATTTCATACTTTTTACATATAAAAGTGGGTATATTTACCTTACCTTAAAACTTTCTCCGATGGGCCTTTTATATGGTCCAGAACCATAGTCATCGATGAAACAAGTTTTTTCACTAACCGTAAGCTTTGAAATTTTCCTGTGAATGGATTGACTTCAGATTTGAACTAAATTACTCCTGAATAGTATAATTCTCATATGAGTGTAGGGATTTAGGATTAAATGTCGGAAAAAATTTTTACATCAGAAAAATTATAAAAAAATATAAAAAATTTAAAAAAATTAAAAAAAAAACTCTTGAAAAACAGCACAATTTTTTTTTCTCTTTAGATCAAAAATCCCTACACTCATATGAGAATTATACTATTCAGGAGTAATTTAGTTCAAATCTGAAGTCAATCCATCCACAGGAAAATTTCAAAGCTTACGGTTAGTGAAAAAAATTGTTTCATCGATGACTATGGTTCTGGACCATATAAAAGGCCCATCGGAGAAAGTTTTAAGGTAAGGTAAATATACCCACTTTTATATGTAAAAAGTATGAAATAATTAGTTTACATTTATGTATTAAAATGTGACTTCTTATTTCAGAGAAAAAGGTGTCTAGCCCCCTTAAAGCATTTGGAAAACACCTGAAATACAAATTTATGTACCATCTAGACATATGAAGAAAATGATTGGAAGCCGACTCACCTAGTTTCAGCTTGTAGATGATTTACCGTGCACAAGTATTCCTATTAGAGAGTGGGTCAACTAAAGAAAACAGCATATACATATTCTAAATCTCGCTGTCACCTTCACAGTTAACTAGAAAATTCACACAGCTTGGAAGCCATCCTCATACACTTGTGATGTGCCAGAAAACAAGTAATGTGATTAATTTCTTAGTAAAAGAAATGCTAATAATCACCGATCTCACCTAGAGGCTGAAGTACTGGAGATAACAACATAACCTCTTCTTGTTCCCATCAGTAGTCGTCCTTTGCAACCTCTTTCTTCGTTATCACTGGCAGATAATATGCATAAGCTGTTCCTCAGCGGGAAGTCTTTTTCTTTGTCATCACCGGGGACAGCACCAAAATATAGGTACATATGTGTACCCACACATGCACTAAAGCATGACTAAAAATCTCTTGAGGCTTGTATGGCACCAGCAGACTCCAGGACATGCGCATTCTCCATAGACACCAGAGGAGGTGATGGCACATCTGGATTGGCTTTGTGAGGAACTTTTGGTACTATTTTCTTGAAAGCCTCCTGGCTGCGATATTAATGGTCTTGTCTCGTCTGTCGGGAAAAGAAGACAGAAATAGAAATTTTTCATCACATAGTTCGTCTTATATGTTATTAATATAAAATATATTATTTTTCACATTAAATATGAAAAAAGATTCATTTTTAAATGAGTTCTTTTCTGACGTCTCTCCAAAGGTCTTCTTCATAGTGAGTAGTATGATCCATCATTAATAGCTTGCACAAGATCTTGTGTCATTTTTACTCATGTAGTCCAATCACCAGTATGATCATGTCCTTCATATTTCAGAATTCTCGAAGAAGCAGGGTGTGTAACGCTGAGCAATTTATTGATATCGCTGTCAGATATTTCATAATCATGATCATTTTCAGACCATTCTCAGTTATGTCTAAACCGGGTTTAGTTTTGAACCCAATGACGAGCACAGGTTCTGTTTTGATTTTTGTTTTTAAACATTTTCCTTTTGATTTACTTCTAGCTGTACTGGGCGTTTTTGAATTTTTAGAAGCTATTAACTTAATATTTTTGCCACCTGTTGGTACAACAAATGGCTGGTCTGTATCGTTGAATACATGTGGATCAGCACCTTTTTGCGTGTCTGTATTCACTAAAACTTTGAAGCGATCAGAAAATTTTAATTTATTGTCCTGCTTGGCTGCTTTGAATTGAGGATCTTGACAGAAAAGCTGTATATTCAAATTCATCAAACTTCTTCTCTACTAGGTCAGACTTATTGGAAGGCAGTTATAAAGATTCGTTATCTTCATAATGCATTATAAGCGTATCAGTATCGGGTCACTTCAGCATTGCTTAAATAGTAAAAATAGACCCCATCTTCTTATACCCTTCTATTGTTATGATGTTCTTTGCAATACAAAATATAAACAATATGATTTCTTCAAAAATTTCTTACACTAAGAATTTCATTGAATCTGTATATCTAAGTGTTTACTTGGTAAAATGCTTACATGCGCACTACTATAAGCACTTTGGAGAGGGTTTTTCATAGTTACACACTTGTCGTTTTGTCTACTGCTGATATATAGAGCAAAAATCTTTATTTCCACATTCACATAAATATTTGCACAATTTCTATTAACCTTTAGAGGACGGGGATTTGGGTTTACTGTTTTCTCTCACTTTTCTATAGAAATCGAGTTTTTGTGATGTCTCACATCTCAAAACTAACACATGTAAAGGGCCGATCATGGACATGGCCCGTATAGGGGCCATCCCGTCCTTTAAAGGTTAATAGTAGCTTCCGCTCCTCCAGTTCAATTAACTCGAACCATCACTTTCATTGAGCACTGCAACAACTCAAAACAAGCTAACAGTGGACATCGCTGCACCAACACACTCAATTAGGTACCTGCCAGAACAAAACTAACCACATTTTGGGGTTATGCGCTCTTGCTTTTTGACAACTTCGTTCCTCCGCGAGAGTGAGAGTGCAAGAGCTGTGGCAACGAGATCTCGTCCGCGGCATCAGGTCTTCATGCGATACTCGTTTGTGACACCAGCCTCACTAAGCACCCGAGTTTCCGCTGGACTTGGGTTGAGTGCGGCGACGAAGACGACGCTGCTGGCTGCGATCTCGCGCCTCTGCTGTTGTTATCAGCGGTATCATGTCGTCGGCCGTGAACACATAAGCGCGTTCGCTCGCGTTTGGCCGCGGTCGGCCGCGGTAAGAGCGTACGCGCTCGCTCTCGTCGTCGTAGGTCGTAGACGTCAACGCCTGATTACAAACACCACACATTCACAATAGGCGTGCGCTAACCGCGAAGTCGTCCCGGATTTCCTCGTCTAGACATACACTGAAAAAGCTCTGGCACGAGAGATGTCTTTATTCCTTTACGGAGGTCGTCTTAAGGTTATGTACGTCTGCTGTCTCGCGCGGCAAGTCTGTTGTGCGGCAAGGGGGCTCTGCCGTCCTTTTTTTGGGTCATCCGCTCAATCGCCGCGTGGCGCACGCGTCTCGGCTCGTCTCTTACCCCGACAGGGACGTGAGAGCTCCCTTAGCAGGAACAACAGACATACGCAATCATCGAGGCGACTACTGTTTTCGTTTTGGAACGTCTGTCGTGCCAGAGTTTTTTCAGTGTAGCAGACGCGGCATCGCCGAGACATCGTGCCGTGTCGTCCACACTCCACAAGCTATGCTGTAGCCTGCAGTCACGACCGCGGACGGTACGCTAGTAGCGCCATCCTCTCATAAATAACACAATAGACATATGGATATGATAACAAATACTTAATACAGGATTCAAGGATAGAATCATTTTCGTATGAAATGAACCACCAATCGACGTCTAATTCCGGGTTGAGGCCTACGGGTAGGGAGCATGTTCAGCGCTCGAGCGTGCTCCCCACCCGTAGGCTACATCAGAAGCGCGGTACTACCGGCAGATATGGAAAGCAAGGCAGATTATCAGTTCTGCGACCAAACACCTTTTCCACTTGGAACAGACGGCAGCTGTGATTATGAATATCTTTATTTATTTGCCAATAGGATTGTTTATTGTCGAAATAAATCAATGCCGCTCTCAGCGACTTGCTTTCGCAGTTTGCCGGGGGGAATAATTGAAATGCCACGAATGAATAATTCCCGAATTCTGGCAAATTAAGTAAACTTATAATAATATGGCATTACTACAATTAGAAAATTTGAATAATAAATCCCGATTTACTTATTTATTCGAAAATAAATCTCCGACCTATCACAGGCTACGCTATATGCAATACTAAATTATTTATTTATTGGAAATAAAAATCATTTCCATCATCAAGAGTTGATATTAAGGTTGTGTATCAAATTAATCTAATAAATACAGGATTCAAGGATAGAATCATTTTCGTATGAAATTAACCACCAATCGACGTCTAATTCCGGGTTGGGGCCTACGAGTGGGGAGTACGCTCAGTGCTCGAGCGTGCTCCCCACCCGTAGGCTACATCAGCAGCGCGGTACTACCGACAGATACGGAGAGCGAGGCAGATTATCAGTTCTGCGACTAAACACCTTTTCCACTTGGAACAGAAGGCAGCTGTGATTATGAATATCTTCATTTATTTATCAATAGGATTGTTTATTGACGAAATAAATCAATGCCGCTCTCAATGACTTGCCTTCGCAGTTTGCCGGCGGAATAATTGAAATGCCAAGAATGAATAATCTGGTAATTATTCACTAGCGATGATGACAATTATTGGTCTCCGTCAAAACCTAGCCAGAAACGGATCGTGAAAATCGCCTACTTATCAGCATAGCGAATTAGGTGACCAGAACAAGGTCGGGAAATTTATGTGTCTTTCTAAAGTCAAGATAAGACTGGTATTATATTATCTAGGTATTTCCCATATGATTTTCAGAATAAATATGTATACATTTTCCTGTTTACTTAAATTTAGATAGTTAAATATGAGAAGCAAATAATAGTTCAAGACTTACGTTTAGAAACGGCTATAATAACCACATTCTCGCGTCACAGATGGAGGTATACAATATTTATTCAGCACATAATAATACAGCTATTTTTGCTTATAGAAAATATTTCAAGAATACTATACATACGAGAATGGTGAACACAATTTCTTTCCAAGTTTGCTAAATTTGGTTGCCCAAAACTCAAATGTATATGGGCAGTTCTCTGGAAGATCGTGCGCAAAATATTTGTTTTCCTTTGTTCACTATCTAAATGTCTTCCCAGGCATCCCATTAATGCCACTGAATTTTTTATATTGTTTGGGATACTTAAAAAAAAAGCTGTGACGTCATATATATGGCCAGATCTAGCATTTTTAGCTTTTTTGCTTCTTTTCAAGCTTAAATTACTCCAGAACGGTGCCATTATTGCATAAAGTGATACATACATTTATGCTCGTAAATTTTCTCAATTTTCAGAAAAAAATTATTTCAAAGTCATTGGAAAAAGTTTGAAGGTCATTTTGGCCATTTTAAGTCTTAAAATGAGCTTTTTAAAAGGTTCGATAACAGCTAATGCCAAGCGGATGTCCTTAAAGTAGTGCTATATGTTGTAAAATATAGCTGATATTGTCTCAGAATGTTGTAAGAAGCGATTTCCACGTAAAAATGCATTTCATCACCAAAAAAAGTCGAAAATCAGCTATTGTTGTGCTCTTCCGAGTCAATAAATTAATTACATTAACTTACTATCAGATCAATATTGCAACTTATGTAAACGCATGAAACATAACTTTCTCTTATACAAGGACACACAAAAATCAACAATTTGACCATTTTAGACTTTCCTATTCTTATAAACAAGTTGATTAGCGCCGTCTTCTAGCGACCCACGCATTTATTCAAGGATAAATTTTTTATTATGGATATTAGTCGGTCGACAGGCGATCTGGCAATAATTCAGTCGCGATGGTGACACTTATCCGTATCCATCATAACCTAGCCAGAAACGTACCGCGATAATCGTTTACTTGTCACTATAGTGAATTGGGTGACCAGATCAAGGACGGAAAATTTATTTGACGATCTAAGGTCAAAGTAGGACTGTTCTTATATAATTTAGGAATTTCTTAGTTGATTTTCGTTAAAAATATGTAAAATTTACATGCTTATTTAAATTTAGAATCTTAAATAAGAGAAGTAAATAGTTGTACAAGACTTGTGTAACGGCTATAATAACCACATTCTCGCATCCCAGTCGATGGAGGTATCCAATATTTATTCAGCACATAAAAATACAGCTATTTTTGATTATAGAAAATATTTCAAGAACACAATACATATAAGAATGGTGAACACAATTTCTTTTCTAGTTTGCTAAATTTCGTTACCTAAACCTTAAATGTATATATTAATATATGAGAAGTAAATTATAATCCAAAACCTTTACAATCCCTTTACAAAAACTTTTACAAACGATAAGAATTATTTCGGAAACCATAAGAATTATTTTCCGAAACCTATACAATATCCTAAAAAATTATTTACGTTTTATTTTATGAAAAGGAATTCTACGAATAAATAATAAATTTTTGCGTTCTAAAGTCGAAATAAATTTCTTTCACGCGGATACTGAAAGTCAAACCCAAAATAGTTGTGAAATCAATTAAAGTGTAATTTTATACTTAACAAACATTATTTATAATGTACTTTTACTCTTAAAAAGTTGTGAAATCTCTCTAAAAAAATTTTTTACAAAAGTAAAAACTTATAGGCAAGAATAAGTTTGGTTACTATTCCATATAGTTTTATACTGAACAAACATTATTTGCTAAACTCTCCAACCCTCTCTTTCTTCCTCCTCCCTCTCACCCTCTGTACCAAAAACTTTAATGAGAGCTTAAATATTTTTCCAAAACAATCAACACGTTCTTTAAAAACCAATTTTTTAAATATATTCTAACAACACAATTTGTCTATAGTTCTTTTATTTATTTTAATCTCATTTATTCAATAAGCACTCTCTACAAATGGTAATAATTTTTTTCATGACTGTACAAATAATTGTTAATAAAACTTTCTACTAAAGTATAAAATAAGGCAAGTATAGAAGTTTTTTCTGTATAATCTATTTAAAAGAAGTCAAATAAATACTAGTAAAAAAGTATTTTACTTCTTTGAGTCAATGTATGCATGCTCAACAAATTATATGTAAGTACATTCAAATTGTTCACTGCAAATCAAACAAACGAAAGTTGTGAAATCAATTATCGATAGTCAAGTAATGCGAACCATTCTCCGAAAAACTATATGACTGTGTTTTCAGAAATGTATTCAAATTTCTTCATTCTTCTATACAAATTAAACACAAGAAAATCATGAAATCAATTAATTGAAGTCAAGAACCGGCCATAAGAACTTTTCGTACCTCTCGTGTAAAATTACATTTTACGCCCACGTTGTAACTTCAAAATTATTCAGCCAGCGGGCATAAAGTACTACATAACGCCCAAGAGGCCTAATAACTCACACACTCCTACAAAACTTTATAGTACCTAGCTACGTACTTTACGCCCGTGTGGGAAAAATTATTTTAATTATATAACAATAACGCCTTCTTTTTGCTTTTAAAATTCATAAGAATTTTTTCAGGTACTTACGAAAAGTCAAAAACTATATAAAAAGAATTACATAGTTACCAACACATCACTATTTTTCATTATTCCTCCTCAATTTTGAACTTTCTATAATATTACGCATCTTGGAAGGACAAGAGAAGTCTAGAGCTGCTCTAGCAGGGGTGGTACTCCGATCCCCCGTACATACTTGGCGGGCCCGACGGTTTGCAGTTACGTGGGCTATTTAAATGTAGAATACTAAATTTTTGCATAAATTCATGAACAATATTTATACCTATAAATTCACCATAAATAATTACATTGGCTCTAATTTTTAATTGATGCTGTTAAGTACAACATATCCGTACATGTGCAGAATCGTGATTTATATTTCATTATCAAACATATTTTCCCTTGTGTCCGTCCTTTTTAAACGAGAATAAAATAAAAAATTCATATACATTTGTAGCTTGCTCAAAGTCCTTTACATTTCACTAACCGTTTTATAAGCAACATATTTTATATCTTTTCCCCTGTGTGAAAATCACATAAGATCTCATCTGAGAATTTCAGACAGCGCATATCTCGTATGAGGTCTTATATGTGATGTCATATGCAATTTTATATATTATGGGATCTCATATGAGATCTCATATGATATTTTCACGCGGGTGTGTACGTTCTATTTAAAAACAAAGTGATAGATCCATAGATTAATAGTTAATATGTAGAAGCAACCCATTGATACATTTTATCTGATCTTTAACATATGAATATTTATATAAGAATGACCATGCCTTACACCTTGAACTGCAAACCGTCGGGCCCGCCAAGTATGTACGGGAGATCGGAGGACCACCCCTGCTAGAGCAGCTCTAGACTTCTCTTGTCCTTCCAAGATGCGTAATATTATAGAAAGTTCAAAATTGAGAAGGAATAATGAAAAATAGTGATGTGTTGGTAACTATGTAATTCTTTTTATATAGTTTTTGACTTTTCGTAAGTACTTGAAAAAATTCTTATGAATTTTAAAAGCAAAAAGAAGGCGTTATTGTTATATAATTAAAATAATTTTTCCCACACGGGCGTAAAGTACGTAGCTAGGTACTATAAAGTTTTGTAGGAGTGTGTGAGTTATTGGGCCTCTTGGGCGTTATGTAGTACTTTATGCCCGCTGGCTGAATAATTTTGAAGTTACAACGTGGGCGTAAAATGTAATTTTACACGCGAGGTACAAAAAGTTCTTATCGCCGGTACTTGACTACAATTAATTGATTTCAGCATTTTCTTGTGTTGAATTTGTATAGAAGAATGACGAAATTTGAATACATTTCTGAAAACACAGTCATACAGTTTTTCGGGGAATGGTTTGCATTACTTGACTATCGATAATTGATTTCACAACTTCCGTTTGTTTGATTTGCAGTGAACAATTTGAATGTACTTACATATAATTTGTTGAGCATGCATACATTGACTCAAAGAAGTAAAATACTTTTTTACTAGTATTTATTTGACTTCTTTTAAATAGATTATACAGAAAAAACTTCTATACTTGCCTTATTTTATACTTTAGTAGAAAGTTTTATTAACAATTATTTGTACAGTCATAAAAAAAATTATTACCATTTGTAGAGAGTGCTTATTGAATAAATGAGATTAAAATAAATAAAAGGACTATAGACAAATTGTGTTGTTAGAATATATTTAAAAAATTGGTTTTTAAAGAACGTGTTGATTGTTTTGAAAAAATATTTAAGCTCTCATTAAAGTTTTTGGTACAGCGGGAGAGAGAGAGGGGGAAGAAAGAGAGGATGGGAGAGTTTAACAAATAATGTTTGTTAAGTATCAAACTATATGGAATAGTAACCAAACTTATTCTTGCATATAAGTTTTTACTTTTGTAAAAAAATTTTTTAGAGAGATTTCACAACTTTTTAAGAGTAAAAGTACATTATAAATAATGTTTGTTAAGTATAAAATTACACTTTAATTGATTTCACAACTTTTTTGGGTTTGACTTTCAGTATCCGCGTGAAAGAAATTTATTTCGACTTTAGAACGCAAAAATTTATTATTTATTCGTAGAATTCCTTTTCACAAAATAAAACGTAAATAATTTTTTAGGATATTGTATAGGTTTCGGAAAATAATTCTTATGTTTTCCGAAATAATTCTTATCGTTTGTAAAAGTTTTTGTAAAGTGATTGTAAAGGTTTTGGATTATAATTTACTTCTCATATATTAATATATACATTTAAGGTTTAGGCAACGACATTTAGCAAACTAGAAAAGAAATTGTGTTCACCATTCTTATATGTATTGTGTTCTTGAAATATTTTCTATAAGCAAAAATAGCTGTATTTTTATGTGCTGAATAAATATTGGATACCTCCATCTGGGTTGCGAGAATGTGGTTATTATAGCCGTTACACGAGTCTTGTACAACTATTTACTTCTCATATTTAAGATTCTAAATTTAAATAAGCATGTAAATTTTACATATTTTTAATGAAAATCAACTAAGAAATTCCTAAATTATATAAGAACACTCCTACTTTGACCTTAGATCGTCAAATAAATTTTTCGACCTTGATCTGGTCACCCAATTCACTATAGTGACAAGTAAACGATTATCGCGGTTCGTTTCTGGCTAGGTTATGATGGATACGGATAAGTGTCACCATCGCGACTGAATTTTTGCCAGATCGCCTGTCGACCGACTAATATCCATAATAAAAAATTTATCCTTGAATAAATGCGTGGGTCGCTAGATATTGGTATTTAGGCATTTTGCAGGCGGAGAAATAAGAACAAAAGGTGTAATTACTAATATGTTATTGTATTTATTATTGCTCTTCTATACTGACTATTAATGTAATACAATCTTTCTTCTCTTATATGCGTGACTTCTCTCAAGGGTTGACATTACCCGACTAACTGACACGCTCGCTCGCGCTCGCACGGATACTAGTAGAGGGGAGGGGGAAATGCCGCTAAACAGAAGAACTTTCCGAGCTCGTATATATACATATATCCAACACTCCCTCCCGAGGGAAGTTCCTTTTCTATTCTGCTATATTTGGATTTTCTAATATCTGTAATCAAAGAATTTGTTAATAGAATAATATAACTATTGTTTATCTACTCTAAATTCAGCATTCTACTTATCAATCGTCTGAGTACCATTTAGCAGTGCTCAATCTCTTCTTTACGCAATCTTTCACGTAGCGTTTCTAAGTTCAGCACATGTCTATGTGACACTTCTATTTTTATGCTCGATTCTTCTGCTCTATTGCCACAATATAAGTTTGCAGAAAATAATTCTTCTCTAATAACTATTTTAATGAATTGTGATTAAGCATATCGTTTTCTGACTGGCTTTACTTATCATCGCATGCTCTGCTCGACAGTTAAGGTAAGAAGGTGTTGCTTATTTAGTTTCCATACAATCGTATTATTTCTGTATAATTTTTAATCCATTAGTTTCTTTTCTAAGATTTATGTCATGTGTTTTAAGTCTGTTTCAAGCGTTTATCTATAGACTCCTTTTGCCAATAACAATTCAGCTTCTGTTAGATTCTTTAGTGTCCACTCAATATATTTCTAGCTTACGTTATATCACTCCCACAGTGCTTGAAAGGTACAGCCGTATTTCAACTAACTCTCTGTATTTTGCAATTTCCGTATTAGTTACTTTCTTCAACTTTTCTTTGCTTATTTCATCTTTTCTATCTCGTGACTTTCCATCATTTAGTTGGTTAGTTATCAAAGGCGTTTCCTGTGAATGCATTTGCAATGTCCAAATATCTAAGTATACATTCTATATATTCATTCAGTGTAAGTTTCAACTCTATGCCTTTTCTATTTTTGTCTACACTCATACTAAGGAAGCGGCTAAATTGGTCATTATGAATTTTGTTTCAGCTTATTTGTATTCATCTCCAAATCATTCTTATTACTTGTTATAACTATATCATTTACATAAAATATTGAAATTAATAATTTTCCTTTTCTACTATTAATACACAAGCCCAGTTCTGTGTTGCCACTCTAATTTCTAATGGGTTGTTTAAATCGCTTAGTGCCCTTTATAATCTGCAGACTGGAATTTTGCATTTAGTCTCAACAGTCTACACATTTCAGTATTTCTACTTATTTCTGTTTTTCATTATATATATATATATATATATATATATATATATATATATATATATATATATATATATATATATATATATATATATATATATATATATATATATATATATATATATATATATATATATATATATATATATATATATATATATATATATTATAATTATCCCCCCATTCTTTTATGGAGCCCATCCCTGTATATTAGTACCTACAGCCCAGAGATCCCTATGGCAAGTGACTAAAGAAATAATGGACCCTGGGGTTATAGACTCTAGATCGGGCTCCATAAACGCCTGAAAAAAATATTTTATGGGACCCGGGCTCCATAAAAGAAAACGGCTCCATAAATATGCTCATGTGTATAAAAGGGCTCCATAAATCTGTTAAATCAAATATATATATATATTATTTTCACATCTAATTTACATATCTCTAAGTCATGTTTGTCGGTATAGACAAGTACTAATCTAATCAAAGATAGCCTAAATATCGAAGCATATGTTCCACTCAAATCATGATCATTTCTCTTCTCAAATATTCCAATTACCAACATAACATTTCATTTATCTTTAATATTTGCTTTTCTCTTTCTTTAGATTCCATTCAGAATCTATCATGTCGGGCTTCTTTCCATTTATTATTTTAGGTTTTATGTAAGTTTCCAGACTTTATTTTCTTACACAGATTTGCATCCTTTTCTATCAGGAATAGCCTATTGGTTTCTTTCAAATGTACTTCTCTATGAGAGGTTTGATCTTCATTTAATGAGACAAGCAGTGTCTACATCTCATCCTTCTCTAATTCTGTATTCTCTTTCTCTGACACGTCTAATTGTTGCTCTTCACTAATTTATTTTATTTTTCCTTGATCTCTTTCTTTGAGCTCTCTCTCCGTTTTCTATATTTCTTTATCTTCATCTAAGTTCTCGTGAAATTCTGATAGCCAGCTCTTTGTGTTCGTTTGTTTAGTCCCACTCATTTCTCAATTTTCGTTTTGCTGTATTTATCTTCAAACACATATTTTTCTTTCTAATTTTACATCTTTACGTTTTATTATACTTTCTTTCTTCAGGATAACAACCACGTCAATCTAATTTGTATTATATTAGCCCTACTCATTTTGTTATTTTGCTGTACTTGAAACACAGTTTTCTTTGATCTTTAAAATGTACTAATGTACAAAATCTAGTTGGTTAGTTGTAATAACCTTTTCTAACATCTCTAGAATAAAGTTATCAATAAAATCACTGCTCTGATCTGTTTTAACTTTTCATCTCAACCCATCTAATCTCTTGCGCTGATAATAAGTGTTTCTGCTTGGTCGATCGTTTATTTCATCTATTGACTTCATTGGATATTACACAGTTATTCGTTATTAAAGTTTTGTTGTTTCCACTCTAGTCTTGTTAATTGGAACTTTATTTAATTTGAACCCCAGCCATATTTCATAATCTAAGGTCTTCTTATCTAATTTAATTTTATCATGCTACTCTATGTTTTACATTTAGATTGTATTTCTTTTACATATACCACCTCATGTCGAAGTCTCGTATGCTGAAGCTTTTCTTAATTACATGTTTATCTTTCACTTTAACTGTCACTCGAAACTATTTAGCTGTATCTTCTCTAATTATAATTTTGCTATTAATGTTAGCTTATTTTCTATCAATTGCCATGTCAGTAAAACTTTTGTTGATTTGAGTTTTCATTCTCGTCAACGTTTTTCTCTTTCCGATTGTACCACACTTTCTTTGGCTGCTTCTCTATGAGTACATATGCAAATATTTTATCTTTTTCCGTGTCTTTGCTTATATTATCCATCCCTTCTCACCTCTATTCTCCAACAAGGGCTTTAATATATTCCCATTATTGAAACTTCATTGGACTTCTTATTTTCGTCATTAAATCTCACTACTTTACCTTCTCCCTCCGATTTAATGATTGAATAATTATTTTTGTTTGCACATCTAACTTCTACGTTTATTTTTAGTTCCAATGATTCAATATCAATTTTGAATTTGACATATGTTCAGTGGCAGCAGAATCGGTTCCGTGTGATTATCTCCTCTATTTAAGCTTGTATCCGTTCTATTTTCAAAACTAGTCTTTAAGCCGTTAATTTGTTATATTCATTTTCTTTCGATTTTCCATTTTTAGTTTCTTTATCGGCGTTTTTATTATTATTATTGTTTTGCGTTCCCCGTCCGCCTCTTATTATATGCCCTTTGTGTTTACGATTTCCATAGCTTTCTCTAAATACTTTACTATTGGGCTGATTATCGTAATAAGGGTTTTGTCATTCGAGAATCCTACTACCATCTCTATTTTGTTGTCTACCACTTCTCTAAAGTTTTCTTTCTTTTACCAATTCTAAATTGATAAGAGTCCTTAAACTTACCATCTCTAGAATTATTTATTTTGCTGTTCCTTGTATTTCCAGAGTCAAAAACTCTTTTCTCTTTTCGGAGGGCAGTTTTTAAGAACATGTTCTATATTGTTACATTTTCGATATTGGTCTCTAAGCCGCTCTATTTCTCTATTTCTACTGCTAATTTACATCCTTCGAATTTCGTAGCAAATATAAAAGGCTCTAGCTTTATGCATTATAAGCTTTATTCTTCTCTATATTTCCAAAATTTCAATATGAAGAACTCTCTGAATTATCGAATTATAAAAAGCATCTATAATTTCTTTCTGTAAGAATGTTTTTCTCCTAATATTGTGATTATTCAGTTCAATGAGTTTCTCATATTTGTCTATATATACTGAGGCTTTTTCTTTGCTAGGATTATAAACTAAACAATAACTATACAATTTCAGTTTCATTGAAACTGACGTTATAATCATTTTGTAATTTTAATCTGCTCCAAGTTTTCTAAAATTTAGTTTGATTCTCTCTTATCTATGGTTTTGTGTTATAAATCTAACTTGTTCTCATTCTATTTATTTATTATAATATCTTTGACTTCAAAATATCTTATTCCAATATATTCTCCTCTACATTGTCTGTTTCTATATCCTCTACTCCATTCAACACTTTTATACAACTTTTGTATAGACTGTATACTTTATTTTATCTTTATCTATACTTTCTTCATTTTACTTATCTTATTATACATAATAAATTTAAGATCTCAACCCTTGTTTCCAATCAGTTAAGAAAACACATCTATTTTTATGCCGAAAATCACGGTTTTATCATGAATCTAAATTTGAGGCTATCTTTTACAGTTACTATCTCTAAAAGACAGTCAAATTGAGTAAACACCGTTTTTCTCCTTTTCAACTTTTCTAATTTGATATTACTACTCTATTTTAATTTATTATGATCTATGTTTTTAAATTCGAAAAGTGTCCTTTATAGTTACTGTCTTTAAAAGACAGCCGAATTTCATTCACCTTTTCATTTCGTATTTAATTTTAAATTTCCCTAATTTCGCTTCATCTGCTCTATTCAGATGCAACTCAGTTAACCTTGCTAAATATATATATTGTTATTTCAAATCTCATCAATCTTTGTCTACCTGTCTATCCATTATTTTATAATAAAATATGTATAGTCCACCTGACTATTCTCATATGACTTTTCAGCTCAGTCTGGAGTCTTGTGCTGTTTTACAGCAGTCATGTTTTATAAAAATAAAACCTCTATTTGCGCCTTGTTATCTGAAAAATAGATAAAAGGTTGTAATATTATTTTTCATTACTTTCTATTTTCTTTCGTAATTACTTAACACTTCTCTAGATTCAGTGATTTAACTCGTCTCTACCATGGACTCGCTGAGTTTCAATTTTATGAATAGTCTTGTTTCTGCTATTTGTTATGTATTTGTCATATTTCCAACAATCTACTTCTCCAATTTTAAATTCGCCCTTCTTTAGGCGTATCATCTCTAGCTATCTTTGTCTAATTTGCCTTCTCGATTTCCATCTTCTATTTTTCTTTCTATAATTTCAGCCCCTGTACTTCAGGCTCTAAGTAAAGCTGCCCATCTCTACCATCTCCACCACAGCTACGTTATTTGGCTCTTGTACAGTTTTATTAATGTAATATTATATTTCTATATCAAATCGTTATTACCAAAATTGAAACTCTTATGGTTTGCCGTACAGCACACTAAACATTAGCAATACTATACGACAATGAGCAGAGCAATGGACACTGAAACATTCAGGCACACTGCAAAGCTCTCACTACAGCAGATATATGACACACGGTGCCCATCACCACAGCAGTGAACTCTGAAAGGCTATTTTATCTAGCGGTCCATCTATCTACTTATCTATTTATCCATAACAATCGCTCGTTGTTTAAATAATGCGATATCTAACTCTTTATTCCTGCATACAAGAATAAGCCTCAGAGTTTTTGTTATTGCACAATACATATATGGGAGCATCCAGCAGAAACGGGCCACCGAGCGCGCGCGGTGTCTTTTTTCGCGTAAAAGGCGCTCTGTTTAACTCGTTCATAATCGTATGCTGCGTCTTTGAAAAAAAACCAAGGACCCATATCGATAGATTTTTTCCTGCTCTTTCCAATGGTGCCATTGTTTTTATTGCGAAACGCTTTCTTCCGGACGAAAACTCGAGTTGAATATTGAAAGCCATTTTTCTCAAAGTATATCATGTTTTTTTTTCAAAATAAACTACACCATTGGAAAGTACAACTCTTAAGCTTCAAAACCCTATCTTGGAGAAGTTGGAGAAATAAAGGGTTTAAAAGTAACAACATGAAAAAGACAGCGCGGAGGGTCCGCGCGAGCCCCTCGCGCCCGTGCGTACGGCACGTTTAAGTGCACGCTCTATTCAATTCGCTAATAATCGTGTACCAAGTCTCTGAAAAAAGAACTAAGGACATATATCGATAGATTTTTTCCTGCTCTTTCCAATGGTGCTATTATTTTTATTCCGAAATGCTTCCTTCTAGTTGAAAATTCCATTTGAATGTTTAAACTCTATTTTTTCAATAAAATATCAGCCTTTTCTTCAAAATGAATTATATTCTTCAAAAGTACAAGTCTTAAACTATAAAATATTATATTTTTAAGTTGAAACATGAAAAGTTCAAAAATAGTAAGATCGAAAAGACAGCGGCTGCCCGAACTTTTTACGCTATGCTCAAGTGCGGATTAATACACGCGATGTGCTATTTCGTCCTTTCTTTTTTGTAAATATAAAATGTTTTGTAACTTACAATGCCAATGCGTGGACATAATTTTGTGGATCTAGTTGTAACAGTTAGTATAATATTACAATGAACTTTGTTCATTTATATAACAAAATTTGAAAAACATAATATATTAAACATAAAAATATCCATTAACGCACTGAAAGCAGTGAAACAGAAATTTAAAATAACCTTATAGATTGTTTAATCTGGCATAACAATATTACCTTTTCCTTTAAATTCTAATTTTTTTACATTTTTTTGATTTTATAAGAATTGTCCTTTTTGCGACATCCGCTTCTTTCTTTGTTTGAGTTTTAAGTACTTTTTCTTTTTTGATCGGTGGATCATCTAGCGGGCACTTCGGATACTAATCCCGAACAGAAGCATGTCGGAATAAAAATAATAGCACCATTAGAAAGAGCAGGAAAAAATCTATCGATATATGTCCTTAGTTCTTTTTTCAGAGATTTGGTACACGATTATTAGCGAATTGATTAGAGCGTGCACTTAAACGTGCCGTACGCACGGGCGCGAGGGGCTCGCGCGGACCCTCGACGCTGTCTTTTTCATGTTGTTACTTTTAAACCCTTTATTTCTCCAACTTCTCCAAGAAAGGGTTTTGAAGCTTAGGAGTTGTACTTTCCAATGGTGTATTTTATTTTGAAAAAAAACATGATATACTTTGAGAAAAATGGCTTTCAATATTCAACTCGAGTTTTCGTCCGGAAGAAAGCGTTTCGCAATAAAAACAATGGTACCATTGGAAAGAGCAGGAAAAAATCTATCGATATAGGTCCTTGATTTTTTTTTCGAAGACGCAGCATACTATTATGAACGAGTTAAACAGAGCGCCTTTTACGCGAAAAAAGGCACCGCGCGCGCCCGTTTCTGCTGGACGCTCCCATATATATATATATGTTTTATGAAGCTTCATTTCTTTATTTAATAGAGCCATTTTATTTTATACATGGGTATAATACTTCATTTATTTATAGGCTCTTTATGTTATATTTTTCAGGCCTTGTGTTTTAATTTAAACTTAATTATTTTCTCACAATTGTATTTTAATTTTCATAGTACTAGAATTTTATTCGAATATTTATTTTCATTTTTGTCTTCTTTAATTATGTATATAGATTACTTTTCTCATATTCATGTACTATTCATTAATAATTAATTTTAATTTAATTTATAAATTCATATCATTTCTATTTGATTTCCCATCTATACATCAATATATTTACGAGTTTAAATCATTTTATTTCTCATCTACGTAATATACTCTTACTTTCTAATATACCATGGATTTTATTTATTTCCCTCTCTACCTTCCTACATCTCTGATCTATTCATTGTTGTTGTTCGGTTATAACCTCTCCCGTACTCGAGTATCTATACATAACAAATTTCCGCTCGACGTCACCGTTTGCCGCTCTGTGTTTGATCTATATGTGTTATGTACGCTTAGCGCCGTACGCTTCTCCGAGTCTCTCTTTTCGCTGCGCGCCACCGTCTCTATCTATATCTATATATATATGTCTGCGCGCGGCTGTGTCAGCGAGCCTCGGACTCCTCTCTCTCTGTGTATATATGTATATATACATCACGCGGGACTGCCGCGGCGCCGGGCGCTCTCGGCTGCCGCACGAGTCGTGGGGACTTTCTCTCTCTCTCTCTCTATACTGTTACGTGGGAGCCAGAATAATTAATGGCGCTCACGTAAATGCGATATTTCTTTCGAAACTATCGTATTATTGGTTGTCACTCTCGGGGCATCTGTCATCCCCGCCTCAATGGGGTCCTCACCTGTGCAGCTGCTTCGGCTCAGTATTCCCATAAATATTAAGCTATATGAGGATTCTGTCTGAATATAAAAAGGGGAACGAGAGAGAGGTTAAAGAAAATGCGTAACACGAACTATCTAGTTCTTTAATATTTATTATGTCCCTGATTCCCATACAAGCGTGTGATCGCGCTTAGATTCCTTGTGTATAAATGTACGTATGTGCGTGTGTGTATTTATCTATACGCTTATATATCATTATTTATGCATGTAAATATATAATATATATTCATTTAAATATACATATATATATTTATATTATAATTGTGTATGGGCGTGCGTTCAATTAACTGTTCATCTAATTTCTCATTCAATGTAATAGTATGATCGTTGAAATAGACCCCGACTATCGCGTGTAACCCAACGCTAACCGGGCGCGGAACGCGTCAGTTCACGGGCCGTGTGATGTACGCGCGTAATTGGCTCTTAAGGTTGCTGGCGCGCGCGAGCAATACATGCAGACCCTTATGCGTGTAGTCCACAACGTGGATTACTGCACTGATAGACCGCGGTCTTACCTGTGTACTAGTCGTGCGGATTGAACCTAACCCTACATGAGGCGAGTGTCAACAAAGAAGATAGAGCTTAATAGAAGCGCAAAGTCCCATGGCAAACTGAGGCACCCCAAGCCTTAGTTAGTACCCCAACGGGCAGGCGGCGCGTCGATCTTTCTTCTCACTAGTCACTAGAACGTAGAACCGCACCGGACCGTCGGTAAATAGTAACAAAGGTGTTGGTAATTTACCAGCGGTGAGCACATTGTATGTTATAGTTAAAATGTCATCGAAAGACCGTAATACCATCCACCCTCAATTCATTAAAACAATCTTAAACCAAATTCTAATCACAACCAAAACCCTAAACCCAAATGGGGGAACAACTTAAATATAATCTATGTGCATACTATCTCAACCGAAGCGTTAGCGTAGTGGTTACGTTTGATTTTGATGCTGCGGTCCTTGGTTCGATTCTCTTTTGCCTCATTCAATTTTTTTTTAAACACATGTATTTAAACGTTGATTCAAAAAATTATTATTTCTGATACATGCAATAACTATATTATATTTTTTACTTTTTAACATTTAAAAATAATTTTCGCAAAAATCCATTGAAATTATTTTACTTATATTAAAAACGAATTTTTAACACATTCATTTATTTTAATTGATAATATATATTATTTACAATTTAGATGTTAATTGGAGTTTACAGAAAAGTATTATTACTTTTTTAATTTCCTTGATAAATAAATTATAATTTCTGATGTAATCAAATAATATTATTATCTTTTTAATATTTAAAAATTTAAAAATCAATACAATGTTTTCATTACTTATTGTTACAAAAATCGAAGTTTTTAAGTAAAAATTCTAAGATAATTAAAACAAAATTATATATATGTACATACAAAAGTAAGTTCTGCCTTCAGCTAATACCAGTTACATTATAGTTTAATAATATAATAGTGTGTAAATTATACGTAAAATTTTCCATATAACTGATATCACTCGATGGAAACCAAGCGGGAAGGTAGCAGATTGTGATCCATCAGGAAGGGATTTGAGGATCGGAAGGAAATGATAGGTAGTGGATAAAATGGGAAATTTTTTCATGCAGACTAAAACTGTTTTAAAAAAATAAAAGACAACTTTGCACAGATTAAATATTAATAAATAATTTATAGCAAATTACTTTAATGTTAATAATATAATAAAAACACAGGACTTTTTTATAATAAATAAGTCGTCTTTTATCTTTTAATTAAACTGGTTAACTGGTATCATATAGTTATATACAAAAAAAATCGTGCCAATTCTGATATATCTATTTACATAACGAGTCAAAATGAAAAATAGAGTATCTTTAATAAAATTCAAATTTAATTTTATTTGCTCGTACCAGTTTTGTCACGAAAATTGGAAAAAGTCTACCAGTTAACCGCTTAATTCATAATAAATTAAAATTACTTTGAAAGCTATTTACAAGTAACATGCAACATGCTTAACATTTCAGTTTTAATAATTTTTTATTAGGCTTAGGCGCAGTTTCTACTCTAACTCGCTTATTTACACTACCTTTATCCCTATAATCTTTTGTTATCCATTTAACATTATTAAAAATATGGGTTCATACAAACAATTTTATAATATAATCGCAATGTTCCATGCAGCCATCATTAGTCCAAAAGTTCATTTTTTTTTCATCAAAGATTGTTTTATTAATTGGAATAGATATTCACCGATGTTTCTAAGGTGTGATGCATTTTTAAACTCTACTTCAAAAATTTCATACATTGATAAAATGATTACAAAAAATGAATCAGTTGGACATTTCAAACTACCACATAATTTGCCTTTCATCGACGGATAAGCCTTCCACAGTAATAATAAGTCTGATTGTGAATTTAATTCTCTCCCATTATCTATGAAATTATTCTGACAACTTTCACAATTGAACTTAGCAATACATTTAAGAGCAAGATATCCAGCTATATATTTTTTCGAACATTTTTGAAGATCAGTCACTTGTATTTCTTCTTCGCTTGAACACTGTTCATCAACATTAATCGTTTTAGTTTCGTTATTAATGAACCAATCATTTATTTTTTTATTCATAATTTCATCATTTAATATTTCTACATTTTCGTCCGTGCATTTACCAAAATCAGAAATTAAAAGTCGGGCATCGTCAGGCTCACAATTAGTACCGACCGGTGGAACTAGAAGCGTAATGATCATACTGTACTGTAGATTTCTTCGGAATTGCATCGCGGTCGGATTATCATTATGACCGGACGGAGACCTCATAGTTCCAAAAAAATTTTCCAATTTGTCTTGATTTAATCGATTAGTTAGTAGATACGGTTTATTCTCAATTTTAAGTTGATGCCAAAGTTCTAAAATACCATTTAATGTAATAATACAATTATCAAAGCAGTCGGGTTTTTTTTACTCGCAATCTGCCATTTAGCAACCCATGTAACTGCATCACGAAGACACTCTTCAACTTTCGGATTTTGAGTAGACAGACCACGTTTTAAAGGATTTGGTTCGTTAAAAACACGTGCGTTAAGGCAATCAAAAATGTCGTTTAGTTTTTTTACAAAAGTTAGCTGTACCAACAACTGTTAAATCTGTTAACGTGCCGGAAGTTGCACCTGCCATTAACGCTGCATAAATCGAATTACTAAAAATTTGAGCAGCTAAACTAACATTCATTTTCTCGAAATTATTCGGATTTAAGTGCCGATCTGTTAATTTGGGTGCTGCTTTGCAAGCTTTAGATCGTTCATTTTCTCTTAAGTCGCGCAGAGCACTCCATGAGATTTGAGTTTTCTCGATCATAAAATCATGTTTTATTAAATTATTTCTAATGCATTTTAGAATATGTGGAAAATCGAAGCCAAAAGTAATTTTACGATTATTAAATTCAAGATATGGATGCTCTTTATTTATGCCTAACATCATAACGGCTTTTTGATTTGTAGCACCTTGGTCGCAAACCATGTGACGAACTCTAAATCCTATTTCATCAGTAATTTTTAACACATTTAAAATAATGTCTTTTAATTTTTCACTTGAAATCGTGCCATTTGTCGGAAAATACATCAAAGGTTGCTTCCAATCATGAGTTAAGCCACTTAACATTATAAGTATATATATATATATATGTAATCCACTTACTGCAGAGTCTTTTCTCATGTAACTGCTTTTTTGTAAGTTTAGATAGGTCCTCATTTCCACACACTCGAAGCCATTTTTCCAAACTAGAAAGACCATAAAAAAATTGTAGCTACTTAAAAAATTTGTTGGTCAATGCTAAATACAATGCTTCTCACACTTCGCACATGCAACTTATAATCACATTTTGAAAAACACGTGTCAAAGAAAAAATTGTAACTGATCTATACTAGTGGTAATAATACAAAATATTTTTATTAACAATAACATTATAAATAATTATAAATATTCAATACCACCATCATACTTTTAAAAAAGTAAAAAATGAGTAATAGATTATGTATCAAGGCTCTAGAATATGAGATTTTCGGGGTTTTAAACGACAACGAAATAATTGTAGGAATAAAAATTTGAACAGTTTGTAATCAGAAATTAAAATTACATAAAAAGTCAGTCGAATTTTCGTTTTTTTTTTATTATTATTTGGAAATCCTAATAAAAACCGCTGCCAATTCATTGGCACGTAGCTTCCTCAACCTTAATTTGTTGATTCCTTTAATTAATTTTTAATAACAAATTTTATATTTTTTTTTTTTAATTTATTGCATAATTATAATTAAATTCATTTTTATTTAGATCAAATTTATATAAATTTTGAGCTGATAAATAAAGTTATCATTTGAAATAGAAGTAAAATATCTATATTTTATAATAAAAAAAATAGCTACCACGGTTCTTTTGTTATTAACAAAAACGTGTTTTTTTTTTAAAGTTCATAACTCACAAATAAATTATAATAATATAGAATATAATGCATTCAGAATGCATAATTCATAATTATAATAGATTATAATAGATATAATTTTTAAACATTTTAATTCATTTTGTTGGTTGGTTTTTAAAAATTAAAAAAAAAAAAACATCATCGAATGCCTACTCAATGACGTTTCCTCATTCCATACCGCCTAGCGATAGATATCACTGCGGGTTTTTTAAAATAAAATATAAATCTTTTTGAATTTAGAGATTAAATTAATTTTTGTAACACATGAATGATTTTTGGCGTTTTCCTACCTAAAAAGAGGTCCTAAAAAGTGACTTTTTTTACTCAACTTTTTTAGATCAGTTTTGAGTACTTTAACTTAAGAATTCAACCTTGAACAAACATATTACATTTTGACGCAAATACTATATACTTTTATAATATAATGATGATGATAACGTCATTAGGGAGTTATGAGTTTAAAAAAAAACACGTTTTTCTTTTTGATGATAACTAAAGAACCCTGGTAGATAGAAAATTAATTTTTTTAGTAAATATAGGTATTTTAATTCTCTTTCGAATGCCACCCACCCCATTCAGATAAATAGAGCCGTTCTCGAGAAATTACGATTTTCAAAATATGTCAAAAAATGTTTAACCTCAAATCTCTGAAATTTATTGACCAATCATTTTGCCCAAAGAACTCGACCGAGAACTATAAAAAATGTACCTCTACAAGGAACTTTGAAGCGATTAAGTCAATTTTACTTCCGTAAACATCGGGCATAGAGAAAGCTTTTTTTTCATTTTTCAATTTTTTGCTCAAAAAATAACCAAAGAAATGGATTCAAATTTTTACAGATTATAGCTATTTATACTGTCCATTATCGTGATTTTTCTCAAAAAAATAGACCGTTTAGTTTGTGAGTTACATGCTTTAAAAAAAAACACATTTTTATAAATAACAAGAGAACCGTGATAGCTAGAGAATTCTTTTTTTTTTAAATTATAGGTTTTTTTACGTTCTTTCGAATGCTACCCATCCGATTCAAAAATTTAAATCCGAACAATAAAAAAAATCAAAAATAAATTTTGAGAAAATCGAAAATTCGAAATAAAACAAAAACGAATCAGCCCAATTGAAAACCGTTTTTGACCCGCCATCACACAAAAAAAATGAGACCTGTCTGATTAAAATCGATCGAGTAGAAGCTGAGATCCAGCTACACACACACACACACACACACACACACACACACACACACACACACACACACACACACACACACACACACTCACACACACACACACACACACACACACACACAGACACACACACACACACACACACACACACACACACACACACACACACACACACACATCCATACAGACATTTTTCAAAAATCATGTATTTTGGTTCCTAACACCTCCAATAACACTTATAACATGTTTTTACAATAACTCAAAAAATTACTATCACAAAGCTTCCTCTAGGAGGAAGCAAAAATCAGAATAGTAAATAATAAAACAAAATTGTTTAAAATGATCATAACTCCGCCCACGAGTTTGTAGGAATATGAATGCAACAAATTTTGTTAATAAACTACTTAATTAAAAAACGAATAGAGCTATATACAGCAACATTAAAGGATATTAATGTAAAGGGATAAGCCATTGCCGCAAAAATTACACTCAAAAATTCAGCAAAATCCAACATGCAATTTATTTTCTTTAGTAGTATAGCTAGGCCGGTTCTGCGACCTCCCACCACTCGGCCACCGGCTGACCTGTGTAGCGTTCTGATTGGTTGAAACGGGGAGGTGAGGCTCCACCCCCTTTCGAGAAGCTTCTACCCTTCAATTTGTAATGACGTCATCGAATAAAAATTGTTAGTATTTTATTGTCACATTTTTGTATGACGGTCAAAAGTTTATTTACGAGCGACTCCCGACCGGGCGGCGGCGGCGGCGGCGCGCGCGTGGGGGACTACCATTTTACCGCGGTGACAAGCTGGACGACCGCGCGGATGAGCTGATTCACGCGGAGATGAGCAAATTACCGCGGTGGCTAGCTGATTTCCGCGGTCATTAGCATACACCGCGTGTAAGTATATTTACCGCGTTGATGAGCTGACTTTCGCGGGCATTAGTCTATCGTCGCTGGTAAGATATTTACCGCGCGATTATTTTTTCGAGGTGGCCCGCATTTTGATGTGGCTCTAACTCAGTAAGTGTATTTCGGCTATAGCATGCTGAACTATCGCATCTCTTCGTTGTTCCGATATTCGTAGTTGCCTTATCGCTATTAATTCTAAGAACTCCAGAGTATTTCAATTGCGTTCTCCTTGCAATCGTTTCCTGACAATGACTCACAAAACTTAATAGTATATCATAGAATTTTACCCGGTAAATCGAAATATTGTTTTGGTTAACTGCATATACAAACGATAAGAGTGACGGCGTCGATGGAAACCCTAGATATAATACTTATTGAAGTGGCCCATACAAAGGAGGCAAGACGAAAAGTATTTCACTCTTGCCAGCAACCACGACACGGGCGACGTCATCGCATGCTGTGCAGGTTGAAACGTGCCTTCTGATATGAGTATTTTGCGGGCATTAGTCTATCGTCGCTAGTAAGATATTTATCGCGAGAGCGAGTGAGAGAAAGAGCGAGAGCGAGAGAGCTAGAGAGAGAGAGAGAGAGAGAGAGAGAGAGAGAGAGAGAGAGAGAGAGAGAGAGAGAGAGAGAAAGAATTTTCAAGGTGGCTTGCATGTATGATGTGACTAACTCAGTAAGTATATTTCGGCTATAACATACTGAACTGTAAACTCGGTTGGGCCGACACAACAGGATGTATAGTTTTTATCTCGAGTGTGTTTCATGTGTCAATAGGGTAGTATTTTTTCGACGCTGATCCATGCACGTATGTGCGCGTGCACGTTTGACGAAGAGTTGTTCCTTTTTCACATCTGGAGTGCGTGTATAGTGCCGTTAGTCTTTTCGATGCCCACCCTTTTTTCATAAGATGTGTATTTTAAATCTCAGTGATCTTCCGAGGAAAATGTGCTCACGGGGTGGACGTTGACGCAAACTCCGACGATATGCTAGACGTTATCGCATGATGTGTAGGTTGAACCGTGCCTTCTGGTACGAATATCATCTTGACGTGTGCTCCATCTCATCGCGCCTAGCCGCCCGATCAAAATATTTTAAAATTATTAATAAAAATGTTTAAATTATTAATAAAAATTTTAATTGAAAGCACCAATGGACTTAGCCGTGCGCGAGCTGTAGACCTAAACACAATTTCCATTTATTTCAGTTTAATATGTATAAAATCTTAGCATGTGTATTGCATAAAGTATGACTGGTAGGAGTTTATTAATGTTTATAAATAATTCACATACACACAACGCAGTTTTAAAGGTATATCCATGTCAGTGGTCCCCATTGTTTTCAAAAGCTACCGAGAAAGAGAGAGAGAAGAGAGAGAGAGAGAGAGAGAGAGAGAGAGAGAGAGAGAGAGAGAGAGAGAGAGAGAGAGAGAGAGAGAGAGAGAGAGAGAGAGAGAGAGAGAGAGAGAGAGAGAGAGAGAGAGAGGTAGCTTGCATGTATGACGTGACTGTTACTCAAATTTAAAGTTGTAAAAAATAAGATGGAGGTAAATGAAAGGATTTGAAGAAGGGATTTCAGGAATATTAAGATTAAGAAATTTTATTACATTAAATGTTTATTTTAAAAATAAAAACTTGAAAACTAATACAATGTAATAATATAACATATGATTCTTACATTATAAAGTGACGGACAAGTTTGGTTCTCAAAAAATAAATAAAAAGACTTAAAACTAATACATGTTATCTTAAAATCGAGATAAAAAAATACTGTTACAACTATGAAACTGATGTATGCCTTATTTTTAATATGATATGAAATTTTATAAGATATTTATTATAAAATAAAAAACTATTAAAAAATTTAAACTGATCATTTTAAAAAGAAAAAAAAAACTTCAAATTTAATATAGAGTAATAAAATATATAATTCTTAAATTATAAAAGTGGCTGTCAAGTTGAAAAATCGAGATTAAAAATACTGTTATAGGCATGAATGTGATTTGCGACAGCCCCTATAATCGCTTCTTATCTTTATCCCTTAGCGAGATATGGGTAAAAGAAAGTCATAGAGTTACGTAGAATATTCATGAAGTTTATTAAACATAATTTTTATAAGTTCCACGTAGTATATTTATATAGGATATTCATAAAGTTTATTGAACATAATTTTTACAAGTTTCGTATAAATTTTTCATATTATATTAGCATTAAGCGTATATTGTATACAATCTCTTCTTAAAGGTGGATCGCTCCAGCGATGACTTATTATCATGATAATATTTTATGAGCAATAGTATATTCTTATGTGCACAATTTTCCTTGTAAGCAAGTCTATGATGTGGACATAGTTGCTCCAACACATCAAACTTGAGTCTCTATAGTGATGGGTAGCGCATATACTCTACAGCATAAAAAAGGTGTTACTCTATGGCATAAAAAAGGTGTTACTCTATGACATAAAAAAGGTGTTACTCTATGACATAAAAAGGTGTCACTCTATGACATAAAAAATATGTCACTCTTCGACATAAAGAAGGTGTTACTCTATGACATAAAAAAGGTGTCACTCTATGACATAAAAAAGATGTCACTCTATGAAATAAAAAAAAGGTGTTACTCTATAGCATAAAAAAGTTACGTTATTAAGTGTTACTCTATAACATAAAAAAGGTGTCACTCTATGTTATAAAAAAGTTGTTACTCTATAACATAAAAAATGTTACTCTATGACATAAAGTAGGTGTTACTCTATGACGTAAAAAATATGTTACTCTATAACATAAAAAAGATGTCACTCTATGACATAAGAAAGGTGTTACTCTATGACATAAAAAAGGGGTCACTCCATGACATAAAAAAGACGTCACTCTATGACATAAAAAAGGTGTTACTCTATAGCATAAATAAGGTGTTACTCTATAACATAAAAAAGTGTTACTCTATGACATAAAGAATGTGTCACTCTATGACATAAAAAAGATGTCACTCTATAACATAAAAAAGTGTTACTCTATGACATAAAAAAGGTGTTACTCTATGACATAAAAAAGGTGTTACTCTATAGCAATAAAAAAGTATAAAAAGGCGCCATTCTAGAATATAAAAGTTGTCATTCTACGACTAATGCGTGCGTGCGTGCATGCGTGTGTGTGTGTGTGTGTGTGTGTGTGTGTGTGTGTGTGTGTGTGTGTGTGTGTGTGTATGTGTGTTAAAAGTGTTGCTCTATGGCATAAAAGTATAAAAAGGATGTTGGCTGTATATTTATTCAGTTGATACTTAACTATTCAAGCATAGACATGGCAAACATGGCAAACGCTCAGGATGTTATTAGCAAATTTCTGGATGCCATAGTACAAAAATCACAGTCTTTATTAGGTTTGACAAAGAGTGCTGAGTTTTTCAATACAGCTGATGATATGGAAACTTCTGAAATCAATCCATCTTATATGACACCTGGCCATAATAAAATTGCTAGCTCCAATAATTATAAATTTGCAAATCTAGTCAAGAAATTTGTAACGAAATTAAACGGAAATTCTAGGAGATATCTCGATAATATTTATGGCGTTTACAAGCGAGGAAATTTACTTATGATCGGAAATTCTCCAATAAAGTTTGAAGGTGACTTTGTTCACGTAAACGAGCGGAACTATCGTTTGTCTATAGGATTACTGCAGTTACTATTCAAAAAACTTCCAGATGAAAGTCTTATCAATTCGGATGATTTGGATAATTATCGTATGATTCTTGAAGTTTTGAGCGCACATAAAAAGCACTATTGCGTGAATGAGTCGATTCGAAAACGTAAGAGTAAGAAATTTTATAATTTTATTGCTCCAATATTTGAAAAGTATTTGTAAAAAATGGCCCGTCATTATCTCGAGAAGATAATGTTAACGAAGTTGAAAACGTAAAAGAGAAAAGTAAAATGGTTAAGCAAACTAATTCAGTAGCAGCGAAAAAGATGTTTGAACCAATAGTCAATCCTCTAAAGAAGCCCATAACTGTTGATTCAGATACTCGAATTGATTTACATCTTCCAACTTCTAACGATACCGATAATTATTACGAAGCTGATCATTTTGGTGAAGTTGCATCAGATTCTTCAACCAATGAATATTCACCGAAAAACTTTCGTGATCAAGGAGCGCTGGAGCGCTCTGAAGGCATTAACTTTATTAGTTCGAGATATCAACGTGAAAAGTGGACTAGTGACGAAGAAGAAGAAGAAGAAGTTACAAATGTTACAACTACCTATGAACTCGACGTCTGGGATGATCCTAACAAATTAGTTGATCGCTTTCGAGTACTCATTGCTGAACAAAACATGGGAATAAGAGCTAAATATGATGAAATCCATTTTATTCTTAGTGAACTTCGCAATGCTAGTATCATAAATTAAAAAAAATGGATATATTGGCTAAGAATGTTGACAATGGTTAAATGGTTAGGATTTGACAAATCACACAATAGTTGGATAAGCAAATCAGATGTGTAAAAGTTAAATAAATAAATAAACGCATAATAAAAATAATAGTTTTTCTTTATTTATTTCCCAATATTTTAATGCGGCTTTCATCAGCTTATACCACCGCACCGATACCACGTCGCCAGCGCCACGGATCTCGCAGATACAGATGAGAGCAGTTGGACGAGTGGTAGGACCGACTTAGCTCTAAAAATAACGGTCAAGTAGCTCAGCATATGTGCAGAAGTTAAAACTTTTACGCTTCCCGCTGGTATAGATGGCGATACCATCTATAACACCACTCTGGGGCAACAGGCTAAAACAATAATAATATGATTTGTCGATAATAAGGCGTCCAATGGCAATCGCACATTTAACCCGGTTAATTTTCAACACTTTTCAAGAAATAATGGACTCTGGGGTTATAGATTCTATGTCGGTTGATATAAACCCCCATATACTAGAAGTTTATGTACACCGGTGATCATAACTATTTTTGTTGCCATAGACCCCAATTTTTTCAAATACACACATACGCACACACACACACACGCACACACACACATGCATATTATAATTAAAATATTGGGAAATAAATAAAGAAAAACTATTATTTTTATTATGCGTTTATTTATTTATTTAATTTTTACACATCTGATTTGCTTATCCAACTATTGTGTGATTTGTCAAATCCTAACCATTTAACCATTATCAACATTCTTAGCCAGTATATCCATTTTTTTTAATTTATGATACTAGCATTGAGAAGTTCACTAAGAATAAAATGGATTTCATCATATTTAACTCTTATTCCCATGTTTTGTTCAGCAATGAGTACTCGAAAGCGATCAACTAATTTGTTAGGATCATCCCAGACGTCGAGTTCATAGGTAGTTGTAACATTTGTAACTTCTTCTTCTTCTTCTTCGTCACTAGTCCACTTTTCACGTTGATATCTCGAACTAATAAAGTTAATGCCTTCAGAGCGCTCCAGCGCTCCTTGATCACGAAAGCTTTTCAGTGAATATTCATTGGTTGAAGAATCTGATGCAACTTCACCAAAATGATCAGCTTCGTAATAATTATCGGTATCGTTAGAAGTTGGAAGATCTAAATCAATTCGAGTATCTGAATCAACAGATATGGGCTTCTTTAGAGGATTGACTATTGGTTCAAACATCTTTTTTGCTGCTACTGAATTAGTTTGTTTAACCATTTTACTTTTCTCTTTTACGTTTTCAACTTCGTTAACATTATCTTCTCGAGATAATGACGGGCCATTTTTTACAAATGACTTTTCAAACATTAGAGCAATAAAATTATAAAATTTCTTACTCTTAAGTTTCGAATCGACTCATTCACGCAATAGTGCTTTTTATGAGCGCTCGAAACTTCAAGAATCATACGATAATTATCCAAATCATCCGAATTGATAAGACTTTCATCTGGAAGTTTTTTGAATAGTAACTGCAGTAATTCTATAGACAAACGATAGTTCCGCTCGTTTACGTGAACAAAGTCACCTTCAAACTTTATTGGAGAATTTCCGATCATAAGTAAATTTCCTCGCTTGTAAACGCCATAGATATTATCGAGATATCTCCTAGAATTTCCGTTAAATATCGTTACAAATTTCTTGACTCGATTTGCAAATTTATAATTATTGGAGCTAGCAATTTTATTATGGCCAGGTGACATATAAGATGGATTGATTTCAGAAGTTTCCATATCATCAGCTGTATTGAAAAACTCAGCACTCTTTGTCAAACCTAATAAAGAGTGTGATTTTTGTACTATGGCATCCTGAAATCTGCTAATAACATCCTGAGCGTTTGCCATGTTTGCCATGTTTATGCTACAATAGTTAAGTATCAACTGAATAAATATACAGCCAAAATCCTTTTTATACTTTTATGCCATAGAGCAACACTTTTACAAACACACACACACACACACACACACACACACACACACACACACACACACACACACACACACACACACACACACACACACACACACACACACACAACACACACACACACACGCGCACGCATTAGTCGTAGAATGACAACTTTTATATTCTAGAATGGCGCCTTTTTATACTTTTTTTTTGCTATAGAGTAACACCTTTTTTATGTCATAGAGTGACACCTTTTTTATGTCATAGAGTAACACTTTTTTATGTTATAGAGTAACAGCTTTTTTATGCTATAGAGTAACACCTTCTTAATGTTATAGAGTAACACCTTATTTATGCTATAGAGTAACAGCTTTTTTTTTATGTCATAGAGTGACATTTCTTTTATGTCATAGAGTGACACCTTTTTTATGTCATAGAGTAACACCTTTTTTATGTCATAGAGTGACATCTTTTTTATGTTATAGAGTAACATCTTTTTTATGTCATAGAGTAACACCAATTTTATGTCATAGAGTAACACCTATTTTATGTCATAGAGTAACACTTTTTTATGTTACAGAGTAACAGCTTTTTTATGTCATAGAGTGACACCTTCTTTATGTCATAGAGTAACACCTTTTTTATGCTATAGAGTAACACCTTTTTTATGTCATGGAGTGACATCTTTTTTATGTTATAGAATAACATATTTTTTATGTCATAGAGTAACACTGTTTTATGTTATAGAGTAACACCTTATTTATGCTATAGAGTAACACCTTTTTTATGTCATAGAGTGACACCTTTTTTATGTCATAAGTGATCCCTTTTTTATGTCATAGAGTAACACCTTTTTTATGTCATAGAGTGACATCTTTTTTATGTTATAGAGTAACATCTTTTTTATGTCATAGAGTAACACCTATTTTATGTCATAGAGTAACACTTTTTTATGTTATAGAGTAACAGCTTTTTTAAGTCATAGAGTGACACCTTTTTTATGTCATAGAATAACACCTTTTTTATGCTATAGAGTAACACCTTTTTTTTATGTCATAGAGTGACGTCTTTTTTATGTCATAGAGTGACACCTTTTTTATGTCATAGAGTAACACCTTCTTTATGTCAAAGAGTGACATCTTTTTTATGTCATAGAGTGACACCTTTTTTATGTCATAGAGTAACACCTTTTTTATGCCATAGAGTAACACCTTTTTTATGCCATAGAGTAACACCTTTTTTATGCTATAGAGTATATGCGCTACCCATCACTATAGAGACTCAAGTTTGATGTGTTGGAGCAACTATGTCCACATCATAGACTTGCTTATAAGGAAAATTGTGCACATAAGAATATAATATTGCTCATAAAATATTATCATGATAATAAGTCATCGCTGGAGCGATCCACCTTTAAGAAGAGATTGTATACAATATACGCTTAATGCTAATATAATATGAAAAACTTACCCGAAACTTGTAAAAATTATGTTCAATAAACTTTATGAATATCCTAAACCTAGGCAAGTAACAGTGTATTACCAGCCGCTTCTATGTAATTTTCTCTACGCAAAATTTTTAGAAAGTCGAACTTGAAATGTTAAAAGATATTTAAAAAACTTTTTCTGTGAATACGTTTGTAATAAACTCGTTAAATACAAATCAAACAATAGAAAGTAATGAAATCAATAGCATAAAGTCAAGTATTTACTATTCTCTCCTCCCACCCCTCTCTCTTTTCTATCTCACACCAAAAACCTCATTTAAATCCATTCAATATACATTTTTCATAACGCTTATGTAATAAAAAACAAAAGAAAGTTGTGATATCCCCCCGCCCTCTCTCTCTGTCTCCCCCCCCCCCTCTCTCTCGCGCCAAATACCTCATTTAAATACATTCAATATATTATTTTATAAAGCTTTTATAATAAAACATTTTTATATTACTTTTTACAGAAGTATAAACCAAGGCAAGTAACAGTGTATTACCAGCCGCTTCTATGTAATTTTCTCTACGAAAAATTTTTAGAAAGACGAACTTAAAATGGTAAAAAATATTTAAAAAACTTTTTCTGTGAATACGTTTGTAATAAACTCATTAAATACAAATCTAACAAAAGAAAGTAATGAAATCAATACGCATAAAGTCAAGTACTTACCATTAATTCTTGGAATAAATAAAAAATTTTTTTTTTATTTAAAGAATTCATTTAATCGCCAACACTTATATCTATGTGAATATTACTATTTCAAATACGTTTTGTCGATAGCTATGTTTTTTTCAACTTGAAGACCTAAAATTTATCTTCCTTGGAACATTGTATATTGGAATCAAAATTTCATTTAAATAACGATATTTGATGTAAAAATTTCTACAAATTAAACAAAAGAAAGTTATGAAATCAATTCCTATAAAGTCAAGTATTTATTATTCAATATATTTTTTATAAAGCTTTTATAATAAAACATTTTTATATTACTTTTTACAAAAGTATAAACCAAGGCAAGTAACAGTGTATTACCAGTCGCTTCTATGTAATTTTCTCTACGAAAAATTTTTAGAAAGACGAACTTAAAATGGTAAAAAATATTTAAAAAACTTTTTCTGTGAATACGTTTGTAATAAACTCATTAAATACAAATCTAACAAAAGAAAGTAATGAAATCAATACGCATAAAGTCAAGTACTTACCATTAATTCTTGGAATAAATAAAAAATTTTTTTTATTTAAAGAATTCATTTAATCGCCAACACTTATATCTATGTGAATATTACTATTTCAAATACGTTTTGTCGATAGCTATGTTTTTTTCAACTTGAAGACCTAAAATTTATCTTCCTTGGAACATTGTATATTGGAATCAAAATTTCATTTAAATAACGATGTTTGATGTAAAAATTTCTACAAATTAAACAAAAGAAAGTTATGAAATCAATTCCTATAAAGTCAAGTATTTATTATCATAAATCTATTTTCGGAGTAAATACATTTTTTTATTACAAACATTTATTCGCCAACGCTTATATATATTTTTATATGTTACTTCAACAAAGAATATAGAAGTTCAAAATTTCGAACTCAAAGACAAAAAATTCATTTTCCTTCAAGATATTGCATGTTGGAATTGAATTCATTTAAACGACATTTTTTAAATAATACAAAAGAAAGTTGTGATATCAATTCCCAGATAATCAAGTATTTTTATTATCATTTAAACCACGACATTTTTTATAAATTATGCAAAAGAATGTTGTGATATCTATTCCCAGATAGTTAAGTATTATTATAATTATAATTGAGTTGATTATATATTATAACGATACTTTCTTTTTCGAACAATATCTTTTACATTATATATGATTGAGATGTTAATGGTTCAACGGTCAATTTTTACGTTTATATCCATGTGGCCTAGTGGAATTGCTTACTCTATTTATTATATAATATTTATAATAATAAGCCAGCTATCCCAAAAGTTCTTAAGAAATAAGAAATTTTTTCAAAAAGTTTTCCACAGAAATTTGAATATCTTTTTATAAAACTTTGAGATACTGTAAAATATTTATTAAACTTATATGTAGATTTGTTTGACACATTTTAAAGGTTTTTCATTGTAAAAAATTAATGATAAACATACTTGCCGGACCCGTCCTTTGGCAGTTCAAGCTATTGAGCTACATAATTTGCTGAAGAAATATCGAATGATTATTAGTACATTAACGATTTAGAAATAAATATCCTTTTGGCACGTTAAGAATACAATTGCATAATAAAAGTAGAGTACTTCAAAAAATATTATTTGATAAAATTATAAAAGTAATTGATAATAATCTTATTATTGTAATGTTCTAATAATATAAAGTTCATATAACAATTATTATGTATGCTGCATGCATTTGCGTATGACATTTAGTCATGAACTATACAAAAAATTAATGTTATCATTATGAAATCCATTCATGGCCAGCACTGACTCAAGTAGATGTGTTACTATTTATAATAATATTAATACTCGTCGTATAGTTGAATTCAATTAAACTATTGAATTTCAATAAACTATGTCAATAAACTAATTGAAATTGAAATAAAATTAATCGACAATCAATTTAAGGCGATGTTAGTGCCATCCGTTACTGATGATTGCAGGGATACATTATTTTCATTCAATTTTGAGTTTGGAGACAATATCACTCTGGTGTGTTATAGTTAGTTATCAAATCTATAACATGTCAGAGAAATTTTTTGTCAAAATTAAAAATTGAATGAGAAAAACGGGACTTCAGTCGGCGGTAACTAAGGGGCCTTACATCGCCTTACCGAAAAGCGAAAACTAAGCAATGTTGCCAAAACAGTTCTAGAAATTTTCTTTTTTTAATAGTCAACTGTTTCGCTAAAAACTGCCAAAGGACGGGTCCGGCAAGTATGTTTATCATTAATTTTTTACAATGAAAAACCTTTAAAATGTGTCAAACAAATCTACATATAAGTTTAATAAATATTTTACAGTATCTCAAAGTTTTATAAAAAGATATTCAAATTTCTGTGGAAAACTTTTTGAAAAAATTTCTTATTTCTTAAGAACTTTTGGGATAGCTGGCTTATTATTATAAATATTATATAATAAATAGAGTAAGCAATTCCACTAGGCCACATGGATATAAACGTAACAATTCGCCGTTGACCCATTAACATCTCAATCATATATAATGTAAAAGATATTGTTCGAAAAAGAAAGTATCGTTATAATATATAATCAACTCAATTATAATTATAATAAAAATACTTAACTATCTGGGAATAGATATCACAACATTCTTTTGCATAATTTATAAAAATGTCGTGGTTTAAATGATAATAAAAATACTTGATTATCTGGGAATTGATATCACAACTTTCTTTTGTATTATTTAAAAAATGTCGTTTAAATGAATTCAATTCCAACATGCAATATCTTGAAGGAAAATGAATTTTTTGTCATTGAGTTCGAAATTTTGAACTTCTATATTCTTTGTTGAAGTAACATATAAAAATATATATAAGCGTTGGCGAATAAATGTTTGTAATAAAAAAATGTATTTACTCCGAAAATAGATTTATGATAATAAATACTTGACTTTATAGGAATTGATTTCATAACTTTCTTTTGTTTAATTTGTAGAAATTTTTACATCAAACATCGTTATTTAAATGAAATTTTGATTCCAATATACAATGTTCCAAGGAAGATAAATTTTAGGTCTTCAAGTTGAAAAAAACATAGCTATCGACAAAACGTATTTGAAATAGTAATATTCACATAGATATAAGTGTTGGCGATTAAATGAATTCTTTAAATAAAAAAAAAATTTTATTTATTCCAAGAATTAATGGTAAGTACTTGACTTTATGCGTATTGATTTCATTACTTTCTTTTGTTAGATTTGTATTTAATGAGTTTATTACAAACGTATTCACAGAAAAAGTTTTTTAAATATTTTTTACCATTTTAAGTTCGTCTTTCTAAAAATTTTTCGTAGAGAAAATTACATAGAAGCGGCTGGTAATACACTGTTACTTGCCTTGGTTTATACTTTGGTAAAAAGTAATATAAAAATGTTTTATTATAAAAGCTTTATAAAAAAATATATTGAATAATAAATACTTGACTTTATAGGAATTGATTTCATAACTTTCTTTTGTTTAATTTGTAGAAATTTTTACATCAAATATCGTTATTTAAATGAAATTTTGATTCCAATATACAATGTTCCAAGGAAGATAAATTTTAGGTCTTCAAGTTGAAAAAAACATAGCTATCGACAAAACGTATTTGAAATAGTAATATTCACATAGATATAAGTGTTGGCGATTAAATGAATTCTTTAAATAAAAGAAAAATTTTTATTTATTCCAAGAATTAATGGTAAGTACTTGACTTTATGCCTATTGATTTCATTACTTTCTTTTGTTAGATTTGTATTTAATGAGTTTATTACAAACGTATTCACAGAAAAAGTTTTTTAAATATTTTTTACCATTTTAAGTTCGTCTTTCTAAAAATTTTTCGTAGAGAAAATTACATAGAAGCGGCTGGTAATACACTATTACTTGCCTTGGTTTATACTTTTGTAAAAAGTAATATAAAAATGTTTTATTATAAAAGCTTTATAAAAAAATATATTGAATGTATTTAAATGAGGTATTTGGCGTGAGAGAGAGAGGGGGGGGGAGAAAGAGAGAGAGGGCGGGGGGATATCACAACTTTCTTTTGTTTTTTATTACATAAGCTTTATGAAAAATGTATATTGAATGGATTTAAATAAGGTTTTTGGTGTGAGATAGAAAAGAGAGAGGGGTGGGAGGAGAGAGTAGTAAATACTTGACTTTATGCTATTGATTTCATTACTTTCTATTGTTTGATTTGTATTTAACGAGTTTATTACAAACGTATTCACAGAAAAAGTTTTTAAATATCTTTTAACATTTCAAGTTCGACTTTCTAAAAATTTTGCGTAGAAAAATTACATAGAATCCGGTCGTAATACATTGTTACTTGCCTAGGTTTATACTTTTTTAAAAAGTAATAAAAAAATTTTTTATTATAAAAGCTTTATAAAAAATATATATTGAATGTATTTAAATGAGGTACTTGGCGTGAGATAGAGAGAGAGAGAGAGAGAGAGAGAGAGAGAGAGAGAGAGAGAGAGAGAGAGAGAGAGAGAGAGAGGACGGGAGGATATCACAACTTTCTTTTGTTATAATATTACACAAAACACTGAAAATTATGTTATATATTTATGTCACTAAGCAATATTTTCTTCTATGCAAATTATATGAAACTCATAAAGCGTAATTATTTATTATTAATACACACTTGTTATATTAAAAAAATATTTGAAACTGATTTTTCATAGAAGTTTTAAAAATTTGATTATAAACACTTCATGTAAGACATCATACCAGTTACTTTATTTTATTTATTACACAAAACACTGAAAATTATATATCACTCAGCAATATTTTTTTCTATGCAAAAGCTTATTATGAAGTTTATGAATCTCATAATATGTAATTATTTTATTTATATTAATACACACTTGTTCTATTCTCAAATATTTGAAACTGATTTTTAATAGAAGTTTTAAAATTTGATTATAAACACTTCATGTAGCACGTCGTACCAGTACCATATTTTATTTATTATTACACAAAACATTGAAAATTATATTGTATATTTATATATAACCTCGCGTGTCACTGAGCAATATTTTCTTGTATGCAAAAGTTTATTATGATGTTTATGAACCTCATAAGATGTAATTACTTATTAATACACGCTTAAGCTATTTTCAAAATATTTGAAACTGATTTTAAGGAGAAGTTTTTAAATTTGATATAACATTTCATGCAACACATTTTACCCGTATTTTATTTTTTTATATTACACCAAATACTGATAGATGTCATTTTGTAATCACAATTTGTTATCAATAACATTTGATTTATATATGCACTTCATTGGACATATCATACTGATATTTTATTTTATTTAATAATACAAAACACTGATTACATGCCATTTTTTAATCACTATATGTTATTTGTCATCAATAAAATTTAGTTATATATGCACTTCATGCAACACATCATACCGGTATTTTATTTTATTTATTACGCAAAACACTGATTAGATGTCGTTTTGTAATAATAATAATTTAATCCTGTCAAATATGAAGACCAATTTTTAATATTCTTCTAAAATAATTATTTTATTTATTAATACACACTTGTTCTGTTATTCTCAAATATTTGAAACTGATTTTTAATAGAAGTTTTAAAATTTAATTATAAACACTTCATGTAGCACGTCATACCAGTACCATATTTTAAACACTGAAAATTATATTGTATATTTATATATATAACCTCCCGTGTGACTGAGCAAAATTTTTTGTATGCAAAAGTTTATTATGATGTTTATAAACCTCATAAGACGTAATTACTTATTAATACACACTTGAGCTATTTTCAAAATATTTGAAACTGATTTTAAGGAGAAGTTTTTTAATTTGATATAACATTTCATGCAACACATTTTACCGGTATTTTATTTTTTATATTACACCAAATACTGGTAGATGTCATTTTTTAATCACAATCACAATTTGTTATCAATAACATTTGATTTATAAAATTTTCATGTTGAGGATATTATAAAATACATCTTGAAAATATTGTATCGTAAATAGTATTTGCCTGCACTTCTGTTTTTCTTTCTTGAGTAGTGCTATATATATTCTTACTATCTTCTTTAATATAAATTATTCTATTCCTACGCGTCTGTTCATGTATTAAAATAACTTTTTGTCGTCCATTAATAATAAAATAACAACCAGGGTCATGAGGGCAGTCGTTCATTTTTGCTAATTCAAAATTAGATTTTCCAGACACATTACACGATTAGAACTCCTTAACATTATTGGCTATATTATACATATATCTCAATATTTCCAAAAGGACTCGAAAAAAATCTTCTGGTATAATATCTGTAAAAAATCTGTAAAAATAAAAAATCACACAAAGTATCAATTTTTACAACATGATTTTAGCCATTTAACATTCAGCCAGTAAGTACTTATCTAATAAAAGTTATTTTTCCCATTGATTGACTGATACACGAAGAATAGATAAATCTTTAATATAAATTATTCTATTCCTAAGCGTCTGTTCATGTATTAAAATCATTTTTTGTTGTCCATTAATAATAAAATAACAACCAGGGTCATGAGGGCAGTCGTTCATTTTTGCTAATTCAAAATTTTCAGACACATTACACGATTAGAACTCCTTATCCCTATATTTCCAAAAGGACTCGAAAAAAATCTTCTGGTATAATTCTGGTATAATATCTATAACAAATCTGTAAAAATAAAAAATCACACAAAGTATCAATTTTACAAAATGATTTTAGCCATTTAACATTTAGCCAGTAAGTACTTATCTAATAAAAGTTATTTTCCCATTGATTGATTGATACACGAAGAATAGATAAATTCTTCTCATCACCAGTTGACTATTTGAGATTTTTACATATTATTAACTAATTTATACTAACTCACGATATCACGATATGATCACGATATGATAACATTTGTAATATATATATCTGTGTGTATAATAAAAAAATACTGACATGTTATTATATGTAAATAAGGTTAGGTCGATTATATGTAAATAAGGTTAGGTCGATGGATACGGTGTACATATATATATATATATATATATATATATACACGCTGGGTCGTATGGGGTCACGTGACGTTATACGTATCACGTGATCGGAAGCGGATGCAGGTCTGATAAAAGAAAAGGAAAAAATTTAAAGATCGGAATCGACCAGTCTGATTCTTTGATACTCAATATCTCTTAAATGAGACAATATTTTTGAATAAAACCTTCAAATTTTTCTAGCTTAATGAACATAGATTTCAACAAGTGTATTATGCTAGATATTTATTCTGCATAGATAAAATACAACGCGATCAAAGTTTTCGCGCTCTCATATCAAAGAATATAAGGCACGGGTCACTCCTTAGGCCTCTTCTGCATTGTTTGACTGTTACTTGCCTTCGGAGCGCTCCCGCGCTCCTTGATATTACGTGAAACTTATAAAAATTATGTTTAATAAACTTCATGAATATTCTACGTAACTCTATTACTTTCTTAATAAAGGAAAATTTTTTTCAAAGTTGACAGAGTAAACCCAAAAATTACTAAGAATTAAAACATCTTCATATAAAATAGATAACGTTTCGCTGTTATGGTTCTCAGCCTCTTCAGATCTTTATTAAAATTTGAAAAATACAAATATATATATAAACAATTAGATAAAAGTTAACAATGATTGCCAAAAGGTGTTATATTACTAACATACCATAAACATAAACTAATAAAAATTAGTCGATCACATAGTGGTCAAATAAATTCAGAGAAAAAGATTCTCTCGTCAAAACTTAGCGATCCATACTTAATATATATACATAGTGAGACAATATTATCAGGTCATACTGTATACACAAGTCATACTGTATCGAGAGTTACAAGTATAATAGAAAACGGGTAACCAAGAAAACTGTAATTACCACGCGTATGAATATCTAGGCAAATGAAGTTTTTCTACATATTTAAATAACATTACAACGGTACATCAACAAATGATAATTAAACAAAATTACATAGAATAAGTAGATACTGATTTTTATAAGTAAATTTGGCAAGAATTTTAAATAAATATGATAAAGATTATTAACCTGAGAAAATTAATTAAAAAATTTTAAGTAATTGAGAATTTGAATATTATGAATAAAAAGGTTTGTAAATAATTATCTGTCCGTAAGGAATCTATAAATTCTATGATATTGTTTACTTAAAAATTGCGTATCTTCTTGCCTATTAATGGTGTGACTATGTGTATTGATATGAATCATTTCAGAAACTAATCTTTTGTGTTTATTGATCTCCCTATCTAAAATCTGTACATTATCAAAGTCAAAATTATGCGAAGGATTTTCATTTAAATGTTCTGGAATAGGAAGCAATTTTTCTAAAGATGTCTTTTTATGCTCATCTATTCTTTTCTTTAAATTTCTTTTAGTTTGGCCAATATACGTCGCTGGACAACTATCACATTGAAATTTATACACAATATTTGTTTCCATCCATTTTTCTGGTTTGTCCTTCCCTAGTTTTACAATGTTGTTGAGTTTTCGACTCATCAATGGGACACAACGAATATTGAACTTACGAAAAGCAAATTGACAAGAATAGAAAAATTGTTCGTGAAACGGAAGTGAAATTGAAAGGTTTGGCAAGACACTATTGTTATTCTGTGGACAACGAGTTTTATACTTAAGTTTGCGAATGCGTTCCGCCATACATGAATGTATAAAGCTCTCTGGATAATCATTCTCTATCAAAATATTTTTGACAATCTTGAAATTCGTATTGTGAAAAGAGGCATGAGACAATAACAAGACTCTATCAATTAAATTATAAACAATATTACGTTTCAACTGTGTAGTGTGATTCGAGTTATAATTTAAAATTCTACCAGAACAGGATGGTTTCTGGTACCAATTAGTTATAATTTTGTTATTATCAATTGACAACGATAAATCTAGGAAGGAAATGCTATTGTTAATTTCTGTTTCATGAGTAAATTGTAAATGGCTATTATAACTATTGAAAACTTCTAAGACTAAATTCAAATGTTCTTTTTTAATACATAAAATAGTATCGTCTACATATCTATAGTAAAAAAGTGGTGTGCAGTTGTATTTTTCAGCAAGGACCTTAAGACATTCAGTCTCTAAGTCCTCCATAACTAAATCTGCAAAGAGAGGGGAAATTGGAGAGCCCATTGGTGTGCCAAAGATTTGTTGATAGATAACATTATCGAATTGAAAGAAAGTATGCTTAAACAGAAAGTTAATTGTATCAATAATATCGGTGAAGGGGATCTTAGAATTCAAATGAATTTGATGGAAACGTTTATCAAAACTGTTAATAACCAACTCAGTTGGGATATTAGTAAATAAAGAAGAAACGTCTAGTGAGATCAAACTGTAGCCTGAAGGAATTGTGAGAGAATCTAATTTTTCTTTAAGTTCAAAACTATTGTTGATATGTGAAGAGGGTTTTTTGATACATTTTTTGAGATCTCTATCAATAATTTTAGATAAAAAGTTAGTAGGACTATTAATAGTAGAGATGATAGGTCTATGTGGAGTATCTACTTTATGTATTTTCGGTAGTGCATATGCTTTCGGAAGGACAGTATTGGTCTGAGTTAAACTGTCATTGTTATATTTGAAATCTAGAAAATTATTATTGTTAAGGGGATGCCATACTCGTACCATTACCGACCGAGCAATTCACACAGTTTCAAGCTGATTAAAAATAAAATACGTCGAATCACAAAAAATCAAGAGAACACTCTTCTGTATTTTTTAACGTTCTATCATCCAGTCAAAGTTTGGAGTCGAAATATCAAGTCATTTTTGCAAAAACTTTGAACAAAGCGAAATTTAATTTCGTTCAAAGTTTTTGAAAAAACGGCTTGATATTTCAACTCCAAACTTTGACTGGATGATAGAACGTTAAAAAATACAGAAGAGTGTTCTCTTGATTTTTTGTGATTCGACGTATTTTATTTTTAATCAGCTTGAAACTGTGTGAATTGCTCGGTCGGTAATGGTACGAGTATGGCATCCCCTTAAGTTGAGATAAAATATTGTGAACTTTAGACTGTAAGGATTTTAAAGGATTTCTTTTTATAATTTTGTAAGTCTTAGTATCACTAAGTAGAAGTTTCATTTTGGATTTATATTCTTCTCTATTAAGGCATACAGTCAAATTACCCTTATCCGCACGAGTAAAAAAGATTCCAGGATTATCCTTACAAAATTGTATCGTGAATTTTAAATCTTTGGATAGTTCTTTGGTATATTTTGTGAACATTTGTGGACGGTTACTAACTGATTCAATATTCTTAATTAATATTTCTCTGAGGTCTTGTATGGGAACTGTGTTTTGGTTTTTAAAGGTGGATTCCAATTTTTTATCGATGTGATAATATCTTTTTTAGAAAAAGAGGAAGTTAAATTGTATTTATCACCTAAGGAAACAATGTTCATAACTTGCTGTGGAATCTGAATGTCAGAAACGTTTTTAATCCACTTTTCTTTATTCTTGTGAGATAAAACCGTTGTGTTATTTCTTTTATATCTAACTAACGTGTCAAATTTCTTGTTCAATTTTGTCTCTAATTTTTGAAAAATATTTTGACTTTTAATTTCGATAAAATTTTTGAAATTATCTAGAGTACAAAGATTAATTTTAAGAGTATTCATAATATAGACAATCGCATTGAGACGCTTTCTAACAAAATTAATGTGGACATACAGATCATTAATTTCTAATTTAAGTAATTTTTTACTTTGAACATTGATATTAGAACTATATTGTCGATGACATAAATTACTGTTAAACTTAAACCTACGTGTGTAGCTATTAGCTATATGTGTCGGCGTAACCTCTTCACGTCTGCATTTGTTCAAAAATAATAGTCTTGCGTTGGAAAGTGCCAGATCATATCTGAATGTAGACCATCTTTTTAGTAAAATAACAGTTTGGCAACCATATTTAAATGAAATAAAATCATAGAAACTCAACCTTCTTTGAGTCTGGCCATTATTCCTTTGGAGGCCGTGATTATATTTGGTAATACGTATACTCTTCATGTTGAAATAATAAAGGAAAATTTTTTCAAAGTTGACAGAGTTAACCCAAAAATTACTAAGAATTAAAACATCTTCATATAAAATAGATAACGTTTCGCTGATATGGTTCTCAGCCTCTTCAGATCTTTATTAAAATTTGAAAAATACAAATATATATATAAACAATTAGATAAAAGTTAACAATGATTGCCAAAAGGTGTTATATTACTAACATACCATAAACATAAACTAATAAAAATTAGTCGATCACATAGTGGTCAAATAAATTCAGAGAAAAAGATTCTCTCGTCAAAACTTAGCGATCCATACTTAATATATATACATAGTGAGACAATATTATCAGGTCATACTGCATACTGTGTTTCAATTCGATAATGTTATCTATCAACAAATCTTTGGCACACCAATGGGCTCTCCAATTTCCCCTCTCTTTGCAGATTTAGTTATGGAGGACTTAGAGACTGAATGTCTTAAGGTCCTTGCTGAAAAATACAACTGCACACCACTTTTTTACTATAGATATGTAGACGATACTATTTTATGTATTAAAAAAGAACATTTGAATTTAGTCTTAGAAGTTTTCAATAGTTATAATAGCCATTTACAATTTACTCATGAAACAGAAATTAACAATAGCATTTCCTTCCTAGATTTATCGTTGTCAATTGATAATAACAAAATTATAACTAATTGGTACCAGAAACCATCCTGTTCTGGTAGAATTTTAAATTATAACTCGAATCACACTACACAGTTGAAACGTAATATTGTTTATAATTTAATTGATAGAGTCTTGTTATTGTCTCATGCCTCTTTTCACAATACGAATTTCAAGATTGTCAAAAATATTTTGATAGAGAATGATTATCCAGAGAGCTTTATACATTCATGTATGGCGGAACGCATTCGCAAACTTAAGTATAAAACTCGTTGTCCACAGAATAACAATAGTGTCTTGCTAAACCTTTCAATTTCACTTCCGTTTCACGAACAATTTTTCTATTCTTGTCAATTTGCTTTTCGTAAGTTCAATATTCGTTGTGTCCCATTGATGAGTCGAAAACTCAACAACATTGTAAAACTAGGGAAGGACAAACCAGAAAAATGGATGGAAACAAATATTGTGTATAAATTTCAATGTGATAGTTGTCCAGCGACGTATATTGGCCAAACTAAAAGAAATTTAAAGAAAAGAATAGATGAGCATAAAAAGACATCTTTAGAAAAATTGCTTCCTATTCCAGAACATTTAAATGAAAATCCTTCGCATAATTTTGACTTTGATAATGTACAGATTTTAGATAGGGAGATCAATAAACACAAAAGATTAGTTTCTGAAATGATTCATATCAATACACATAGTCACACCATTAATAGGCAAGAAGATACGCAATTTTTAAGTAAACAATATCATAGAATTTATAGATTCCTTACGGACAGATAATTATTTACAAACCTTTTTATTCATAATATTCAAATTCTCAATTACTTAAAATTTTTTAATTAATTTTCTCAGGTTAATAATCTTTATCATATTTATTTAAAATTCTTGCCAAATTTACTTATAAAAATCAGTATCTACTTATTCTATGTAATTTTGTTTAATTATCATTTGTTGATGTACCGTTGTAATGTTATTTAAATATGTAGAAAAACTTCATTTGCCTAGATATTCATACGCGTGGTAATTACAGTTTTCTTTGTTACCCGTTTTCTATTATACTTGTAACTCTCGATACAGTATGACTTGTGTATACAGTATGACCTGATAATATTGTCTCACTATGTATATATATTAAGTATGGATCGCTAAGTTTTGACGAGAGAATCTTTTTCTCTGAATTTATTTGACCACTATGTGATCGACTAATTTTTATTAGTTTATGTTTATGGTATGTTAGTAATATAACACCTTTTGGCAATCATTGTTAACTTTTATCTAATTGTTTATATATATATTTGTATTTTACAAATTTTAATAAAGATCTGAAGAGGCTGAGAACCATATCAGCGAAACGTTATCTATTTTATATGAAGATGTTTTAATTCTTAGTAATTTTTGGGTTAACTCTGTCAACTTTGAAAAAATTTTCCTTTATTATTTCAACGTGAAGAGTATACGTATTATCAAATCTATTACTTTCTTTTACCCATATCTCGCTAAGGGATAAAGATAAGAAGCGATTATAGGGACTGTCGCAAATCACATTCATGCCTATAACAGTATTTTTAATCTCGATTTTTCAACTTGTCAGCCACTTTTATAATTTAAGAATTATATATTGTATTACTCTATATTAAATTTTAAGTTTTTTTTTCTTTTTAAAATGATCAGTTTAAATTTTTTAATAGTTTCTATTTTATAATAAATATCTTATAAAATTTCATATCATATTAAAAATAAGGCATACATCAGTTTCATAGTTGTAACAGTATTTTTTTATCTCGATTTTAAGATAACATTAAACATGTGTTAGTTTTAAGTCTTCTTATTTATTTTTTGAGAACCAAACTTGTCCGTCACTTTATAATGTAAGAATCATATGTTATATTATTACATTGTATTAGTTTTCAAGTTTTTATTTTTCTAAATAAACATTTAATGTAATACAATTTCTTAATCTTAATATTCCTAAAATCCCTTCTTCAAATCCTTTCATTTACCTCCATCTTATTTTTTACAACTTTAAATTTGAGTAACAGTCACGTCATACATGCAAGCTACCTCGAAAACCCTCTCTCTCTCTCTCTCTCTCTGTCTCTCTCTCTCTCTCTCTCTCTCTCTCTCTCTCTCTCTTGTCTCTCTCTTTCTCGGTAGCTTTTGAAAACAATGGGGACCTTTGACATGGATATACCTTTAAAACTGCGTTGTGTGTATGTGAATTATTTATAAACATTAATAAACTCCTACCAGTCATACTTTATGCAATACACATGCTGAGATTTTATACATATTAAACTGAAATAAATGGAAATTATGTTTAGGTCTACAGCTCGCGCACGGCTAAGTACATTGGTGCTGTCAATTAAAATTTTTATTAATAATTTAAACATTTTTATTAATAATTTAAAAATATTTTGATCGGGCGGCGAGGCGGGATGAGATGGAGCACACGCGCAAGATGATATTCGTACCAGAAGGCACGTTTCAACCTACACATCATGCGATGATGTCTAGCATATCGTCGGAGTTTGCATCAGCGTCCACCCCGTGAGCACATTTTCTTCGGAAGATTACTGAGATTTAAAATACACATCTTATGAAAAAAGGGTGGGCATCGAAAAGACTAACGGCACTATACACGCACTCCAGATGTGAAAAAGGAACAACTCTTCGTCAAACGTGCACGGGCACGTACGTGCATGGATCAGCGTCGTAAAAATACTACCCTATTGACACATGAAACACACTCGAGATAAAAACTATACATCCTGTTGTGTCGGGCCAACGGAGTTTACAGTTCAGTATGCTATAGCCGAAATATACTTACTGAGTTAGTCACATCATACATGCAAGCCACCTTGAAAATTCTCTCTCTCTCTCTCTCTCTCTCTCTCTCTCTCTCTCTCTCTCTCTCTCTCTCTCTAGCTCTCTCGCTCTCGCTTTCTCTCACTCGCTTTCGCGATAAATATCTTACTAGCGACGATAGACTAATGCCCGCAAAATACTCATATCAGAAGGCACGTTTCAACCTGCACAGCATGCGATGACGTTGCCCGTGTCGGGGTTGCTGGCAAGAGTGAAATACTTTTCGTCTTGCCTCCTTTGTATGGGCCACTTCAATAAGTATTATATCTAGGGTTTCCATCGACGCCGTCACTCTTATCGTTTGTATATGCAGTTAACCAAAACAGTATTTCGATTTACCGGGTAAAATTCTATGATATACTATTAAGTTTTGTGAGTCATTGTCAGGAAACGATTGCAAGGAGAACGCAATTGAAATACTCTGGAGTTCTTAGAATTAATAGCGATAAGGCAACTACGAATATCGGAACAACGAAGAGATGCGATAGTTCAGTATGCTATAGCCGAAATACACTTACTGAGTTAGAGCCACATCAAAATGCGGGCCACCTCGAAAAAATAAACGCGCGGTAAATATCTTACCAGTGACGATAGACTAATGCCCGCGAAAGTCAGCTCATCAACGCGGTAAATATACTTTCACGCGTTGTATGCTAATGACCGCAGAAATCAGCTAGCCACCGCGGTAATTTGCTCATCTCCGCGCGAATCAGCTCATCCCCGCGGTCGTCCAGCTTGTCACCGCGGTAAGATGCTAGTCCTCCGTGCGCGCGCCTCCCCGCCGCCGCCGCCCGGTCGGGAGTCGCTCGTAAATAAACTTTTGACCGTCATACAAAAATGTGACAATAAAATACTAACAATTTTTATTCGATGACGTCATTACAAATAGAAGGGTAGAAGCTTCTCGAAAGGGGGTGGAGCCTCACCTCCCCGTCTCAACCAATCAGAACGCTACACAGGTCGTCCGGTGGTCGAGTGGTGGGGGGTCGCAGAACCGGCCTAGCTATACTACTTCTTTTTACCAATGAACGATGCTATTAAGTTTATTTACAAACCTGTAGTACTTATTTATATTCAAGTTGCCGGAAAACCATTTAAAGAGTTGTTACTTACTTTGAAACCAATGAGAAATTTATAAATAATTTCAATTCATTTCAATATACCATTTATATATTGACAATTACTATATTTTGAAAATGATCAATTTTTAATAATTTATTTATACTTAAAAAGTTTTAAGATAAAAGGACGCTTCTGCTATTTGACTATAACATTTTGGTACACTAAGTACATCTATGTATACTGTACGATATAATTTCTCTGTCTAGCATCAAAACGAAACGAACATCACAGTCAGGTGTTTTCGAATTTATACACTGAAATAATTTACTTTACATCTGATAATTAAATAGCGAGAGCCATAAAAGAGTTCTGAATCACATATTTATCTGCATGTTTCACTGGAGAATGATGAAAAGATAAGGACGGGCACTGAGCCTTTGAGCTTCCACAGTTTTTAAAAACACAAAAGTTTTTTGCTGGCATCTTCAATGCCGCTTAGATCACACTAATAAATCACTCTTAAGAACTAATTCGCGCAAAATTATTAACTACATCTTCGAAAGAAAACAAAAATAAATAAATAGAAAATAAACACTCCCGATCTAATTATTAACATTTAAATACCCGTTAAATATAGTTAAATAAACTCACTACAATGATTTAATAGTGTAATTAGTATTCATGCACTTCCTTTTCTAAGCAAGAAGAATAAAATGCACCTGTTAACCGCAATATCACAGGCGCACTAATGTTTTTACCGCGCAATCGCGCTTTCTGGTCTTGTGTATACAATGTTGACAAATGAACAGAGAGTGGCGGTTGAAAAATATACTATAGAAAAACATTTACTCGCGAACATTGGTTCGCGCTTTCCCGCTCTTTAATACTATATAGATGACAATTTAAAACTTATATTAAAATGTTGTTCTCTACAATTACAAGAAATATATAATTAAACATTAACTGCATATTAACTGATAATCTTTATTTGATTCTACTTTAGGCAATATTTTCAAATAAAAAATTTTATTTTCATTCCACAATCTATATTTATACAACTAAAATTTCTCATTAATAAAATCAAAATGACACATATTAACAATGTAAGAATAATTGTTTTTCAATTATTCCAATAAACTTTATATAATTTTATAAATATAATTTTATAACTAACATTTGCTTATTTTATCTCGAAATTAAATTGTTTTTTAATATTAGAAAAGAAAGGTAAGGGAAGTTTTTAAATATTAAAATAGAAAAATACTAAAATATTTATTGCATGTATCAGAAATAATAATTTATTGAATCAACGCATTTAAATACATGTGTTTAAAATAAAGAATATGTTAAGTAAAAATAAAAAAAAAATTAAATGGGGCAAAAGAGAATCGAACCAAGGACCGGAGCCTCAAAATCAAACGTTGTAACCACTACGCTAACGCTTCGGTTGAGATAGTATGCACATAGATTATATTTAAGTTGTTCCCCCATTTGGGTTTAGGGTTTTGGTTGTGATTAGAATTTGGTTTAAGATTGTTTTAATGAATTGAGGGTGGATGGTATTACGGACTTTCGATGACATTTTAACTATAACATACAATGTGCTCTCACCGCTGGTAAATTACCAACACCATCGTTACTATTTACCGACGGTCCGGTGCGGTTCTACGTTCTAGTGACTAGTGAGAAAAAAGATCGACGCGCCACCTGCCCGTTGGGTACTAACTAAGGCTTAGGGTGCCACAGTTTGCCATGGGACTTTCCGCTTCTATTAAGGTCTATCTTCTTTGGTGTCAACAGCCTTGGAAACGAGGAGCAGAAGGATAGTATCGTGGGTACGCGCCGAACTGGATAGTTGGGGAAAATGAGGAGATTCAATCTTTGTCAGATAAGTATAACCCTTTTGGGGTTTTATTTTTCCATATTTCTTTCAAAAGGCTTCGTTGATGCTTTGTGGCCGTGTCTTCTTTCCTTTTTCTTTCAGATTTATGTGCAGATGGAGCATGGGCTAAGTAGGCCTACGTGCTCAGCTTCCTCTTTGATTTGGGCCACGTCTGTTTGTAATGGTCTGTTCTTGGCGGCTTTATCTAGATGACTGCTCTGACTCCAAAGGAAATGACAAGTGGACTTTCTTTCTTCTGTTTGACACGAAGAGATGGATATTGGCCACTGTCCTACAAGGGCTGTAGTATGTTTGTGTTAAGGAAATTCTCTGCTTTCCTTCTTATTCCAAGACACACATACACTTATAAGGAAAGGGTAACAATGGAGAGAGGCCTGTTAATGCATTGGATAAACCTGGCTAGTTCAGCACTGCTATTATGTATGTAATTTAATGTTTAAAACGTAATTTCGATTATTTTTTACTAAATTCACCATGAGTATGAGTGATTATAGAGGCGCATGCAATTACACACACACACATAACACAACTATCAATGCAACTAAGAAATTAGACTCATTAACCATATTATAAGGTTGAATTATGGATTGACTGAAATTAGCTGCAATATTAACTTAATATGAAATCTTATACAAATTCTCCTAGCATCCAGTGCGTCGCCGTGCGTTACCCATATAATATTACAATCTTGTTGTTAACATCCTTATTACTGGTTACACTTTTATTATTCACACCTAGAAGCTATTAGGAACCGTAGTTTTATATACTTCTGTATGTTATTCTTATCTAAATATCTTTTAATAGTGCTGAATTAGTATAAGTTCAAATTAAATGCCGATAATAGGCATTTTATAGAAAAAGGTCGTATATCTATAGATACTTGAAAGGTTTAAGTAAATTAATACATGTAGAGTGTCATAATGTATTGAGATCAAACATGGGAGAGGCCAAGTGCGATACTCGACAGGTGGTTCTACCTTCGACTCGGAGCGATTATAGTGTTTTTTATGTTTTCTTATATCGTTTCCGAATCAAGAGGCACCAAGGCCTTCTATTCGCTTTTAACTAATATAATGTGACAAGTTAGTGAAAAAAAGATGTGAATGATACTTAAATTTTCTTTTTGTATATGGTATTGAATATTGATTTTTCTTTTTGCTGTCAAAGGTATCCGGAATCGACCCGAGAGCTATACCAGGCGTTACGCGTGCCTGCTCCAAGGATCCGCCAATGTACACATACGGTGACTATGGTATAATAGCCAATTCAACTTCAATGGAACCTCAGAAAGATTTTGCTTTGATGTCAGATAAGGATAAACCTTAATCTGACTCTCCCTTATATATATATATGTATGTATCTATTTATATAAGTTGTAAATGATTCGATTATTGAAGATTTCTTGATAGAGACGTATAACTCTTTTCTTTTGTAATACCTGCATCCGTTAAGTTATATTTTATTGCCTTTCTTTACGAACGTTATATTTCAAAATAAGATTGATATATGATATCTGAAATATCTTACATCAATGTTATAACCTTTTAAAAAAGGATGTTTGTGTAGTTTTTACAAATAATATGTTTGTGTTAATTATCAACCTGATTTCTAACTTGGAACGAACTCCTTTAATTATTCCTTAAATATCTTTAATCTACGTTTTAAAATAAATGTTGTGTAAATGTTGGGTTTAAAAATTACAATACATATACATATATATATATATATATATATATATATATATATATATATATATATATATATATATATATATATATATATATATATATATATATATATATATATATATATATATATATATATATATATATATATATATATATATATATATATATATATATATATATATATATATATATATATATATATATATATATATATATATATATCCCTCTAATGTTCCACGGAATTGAATGTGGCTCTTATATTTATTTAAAACCAACTCTTATGAATTCTTTTTTTGTAATTATATATTGGATTAAAGAAAGATACGTACTTTTAGGTGTTGTGGGAAATTTCAAAGTCAAGGGATGGCCTAGGGTGGAGAATTAAGTCCAACTTCAGTTTTCGACAAATAAATTCAGATAATCGGCCTTATTGATGGTTCTGATCGTTGTTTGTATCGATGCGAGTATGGGTAATGGAATTCCTGGTAAATTGTATTCTCGTAAAAGGGCCTCCGACTAAGTTCTTATTTATATAATTGTAATTTATAATCCTTCCTCTGTATACTTGTAGTTGAATCTATGCTATAAATCACGCTCTCACTCTTTATAAATGAATCTTAAATAAAAGTATGAATATAAAATGGGACCACGTGGCCTATATACTGTTTAATGATTTCCGTAATTATTATTTGTCCTATTCATTCAGGAGCTTTTTCTAGACTAAACTCGGGGCACGCTTAATTGAGCAGGCACGCGCGAACTTCATTCCCACTCCTTACTCATTCTCTCTCACTCGCACTCATATATGTTTAGATGGAGCCGGTAACTGAGCTCGCAGGTAACGAGTCCGGACGGTGCTGCCCGTGGTGGTCCGCGGCCGCTTCGCACGACTCTCAGCGCATGAGCTTCGGCCGCAGTTGCCGCGTGGTCAGCTCTTCAAAATCCGTCGCGCATTTACCTCCCCCATCGGATGTTTGGAGAGGGTGTTGTATTTCGTCGCTAGCTTAAAGAAAAGAATGCTTGTATGTATGGCCTTGAAGTTGAAGTTTGGCCAGCTAGCATTCTTTTCTTTGCGTTCATGATATCTTTTATTTTATGTCGCGTGAGTTTATATTGTGAAATTAAACATTTAATAAAAACAAATTAAAAATTACAACGAAAAAAGTTTACATTAGGCGTAACGTAACAATAGGCACGTGTGGGGCTGTCGCGGCATCGCGCGAGCTCTCGACTCTATACTCGCGCTTTTCGTGCTCCTTCCCCTCCCTCCACTCTCCTCTCCACTCTATCTAATATAATGGGTCGACCCTTGTAAGCGAGACGGAAGGGGGAAGGAGATGCGTGCCCCTCGCGGCGGCCATGTTCAACGCGCTGCGCCAGGCGCGCTTGTTTTCCGGTCGAGCCTGTTGTTCACGCCGGTGCCGATTCCAAGAATTGGCAAAACGCCGCTACGCGTTTTTGGACTTTTGGCATGCGGATTTTAGAATTTATCAACTCTATGCTATTCTATTCAAAACGCGCACTTTTATGGAAATTCACATCGGCCGAATGTGAATTTCACTTGTACGATTTTATTTGATAAATTTATCGCACTTTTTACGCTATTTTCTTTTCGCATTTACCTCTCTCCTTTCTGTCTAATTTTCTTTCGACTCGCTCTTACGTAATTCAATTATCTCATCTATTTCTATTTATTTCGCATCTCGAGCACATAATTAACTACCGCATCTATTTCGATTTATTTCGCATCTCGAACATATTATTAACTACCGCATCTATTTCTATTTATTTCGCGTCTCGAACTCATTATTAACTACCGCATCTATTTCTATTTATTTCGCGTCATTATCACTTTCTACTCACTCTTACGTACTTACATAAAATGCATTTTCACCTTGAGTGAGTCTGTCTATGAGCTCCATTGTTTCAGGCTGCCTGATTGTCCTTGGTGACGCTTTGTCATCTCACGATGTTCTTCTACACACCAGTCAATTTTCTCCTCTACCTCTCGTCCTTTCTTGTCCATGCTGTTTTTCTTTTCTACATTTCTAAACACTTCTCTTCTATAAACTATCACCTTTTATCACTCACTCGCGCGCGCGCTAACGAAAATCTTTTTCTCCGAACGCAGGGAATGCTTGCCAGGGCCCATAACCTGTTGGTATTTAGGCATTTTGCAGACGGAGAAATAAAAACAAAAGGTGTAATAACTAATATGTTATTGTATTTATTATTGCTCTTCTATACAAACTATTAATGTAATACAATCTTTCTTCTCTTATATGCGTGACTTCTCTCAAGGGTTGACATTACCCGGCTGACTGACACGCTCGCTCACGCTCGCATGGATACTAGTAGAGGGGAGGGCGAAATGCCGCTAAACAGAAGAACTTTCCGAGCTCGTATATATACATATATCCAACACTAGAAGACGGCGCTAATCAACTTGTTTATAAGAATAGGAAAGTCTAAAATCGTCAAATTGTTGGTTTTTGTGTGCCCTTATATAAGAGAAAGTTATGTTTCATGCGTTTACATAAGAAGTAATATTGATCTGATAATAAGTTAATGTAATTAATTTATTGACTAGGAAGAGCACAACAATAGCTGATTTTGGACTTTTTTTGGTGATGAAATGCATTTTTACATGGAAATCGCTTCTTGCAACATTCTGAGACCATATCAGCTATATTTTACGAGAAGTAGCACTACTTTAAGGACTATCCATTTGGCATTAGCTGTGATCGAACCTCTTGAGAAGCTCATTTTAAGACTTAAAATGGCCAAAATGACCTTCAAACTTTTTCCAATGACTTTGAAATAATTTTTTTCTGAAAATTGAGAAAATTTACGAGCATAAATGTATGTATCACTTTTTGTAATAATGGCACCGTCCTGGAGTAATTTAAGCTTGAAAAGAAGCAAAAAAGCTAAAAATGATAGATCGGGCCATATACACCGTGACCCATTTTAATAGCCGCACCCGGATTTCTTGGAACCTAAGCCAGGTAGAGAAAAATGGTTCAGACAAAAGTTATATGGGACAAAGGGGGCCACATAATGGCGCTAACGTCTTTGACCTTGAACTTGACCTTTGAGGTTATTTCAAGGTCAAAGTGGTTTTTTCATATGGAAACACCTAGTTTTGACTCCTGATTCGGAAAGAGCGGGAAATTTTACGCTCAAAATCATATTGAGAAATTTTTTCCAAGGTCATTTCAAGGTCAAATCTAGGTAAAACTCAGAAAAGTCCGTTCAAAATCGTTTTTTTCCATGAACCACAGGCTAAGCTGGTTCAAATTGATCGTAGGCTTAATAGAGGAACCCACACACCCCAAACCCACACATCCAAACTTACACATCCTAGTAAACAAAACTCAAACTCGCACATCCTAATCCCATACACTTCATCCCCTCACATGCTGAATTGTTACACCCCGGTCCGATAACCATGCCCCACACCCTCCAGTCCCATACATCCCTACGCCACGCATGCTAATCCTATACACCCCAAACCCACATATCCTGAACCCAGAAAAATTTTTCTCAAGGGCAAAATGATTTTTTAACGGAAACTTTAAGATCGTTGAAGCATCTGTTATAAATGTCTTAACCTTACTTTTTGCGCTACCCAAAAACAACGACGTGGATGTAGTAAGGATTGTTTCCTTTGGGGTGTTTAATTAAAGTGAGTCCCCTTGCCTCTCACTGTTCGGGGTGCTTGATTAAAGTGAGTCCCCTTGCCTCTCACTGTTCGGGGTGCTTGATTATAGTGAGTCCCCTTGCCTCTCACTGTTCGGGGTGCTTGATTATAGTGAGTCCCCTCGCCTCTCACTAATGTAAATAAATTTTTATTTAACTTCGAAGCAAGTGTTCAAAATTACGACCATTTGCTTCAAGGCTCGTAGTCAAACGCCTTTGAAAATGGCGGACTGTGTTCTGCAAAGTTTGTCTCGGAATGGCAGCGCATGCTCGACGAATCCTATCCTGCATATCTGCTCTTGTAGTGGGTTGTTGCTCAAAAATAGCATTTTCCAAATACCCCCATAAATAAAAGTCTGATGTTGAAGTATGGGATGAAGAAGCAGGCCATTTCACCGGACCTCCTCAACCAATTCATCTAATACTAAACTGTTTATTAAAAAATGCTGTTATTATGAGCGTGAAATGTGGTGCTCCACTATCCTGCTAGAACCTGAAAAATAAATTTAAAAGAACCGTTGACGGAACCTATTTTCTTCGTAGATGTGTTTTTAATGATTACATTATCAAAATTAGTATTTCTGAAATTCGAACGCTACTAATTCACATTATTTACATAAAACAATAAAATAAAAGGAAGTTTTAGTTTTATTTGCAATTAAAATAAGAAATAATGCTTTATTGAATTGAATACCTTTAATGTTGTAACGATTATTTTATTTTAAAATTTAAAATTAAAAAAGTGTGACAAACGAAGTATTTATGGCAATTACAGTTAGCTAATTAAAGTTACCGTAATTTTCCAACGTTTTTCCTTTTTAGGCGCGACCTTATACGGGCGAGCTTTATAATTATTAATATTTTTGATACCATTTTACTATTTAAATTTAATAGTAATTAATAGCTGGCTCTGAAATCGCTGACTATCCGCCCAACGAGATCGTTGATATGATTTTGGTTTTAGGAGCAAGCCAAAATAATTATCGTGGTGCGGCAAGACTTTATGCTGAACGCTATCCTGACAGACGACATCCTGACGATAGAGCTATCAGACGTTTAACTCAAAGAGCTCGTGGTGGACAGATGGTTCGCCAACGTAGACGCCATGAGTATGATGAAAATGATAATCGAGTTGTAACTATCCTTGCAATAATTCATCTTGACCCACACATTAGGGCCCGTCGAGTCGAAAGGGAAATTGGTATTCCAAGAAATACTTTTTTAAGAAATATGAAGGTGCTTCATCATCACGCGTATCATATTACTTTGGTTCAAGAGCTACAATTTCAGTATTTCCAACAGCGGATTGTGTTTTGCCAATGGGCTTTACAAATGATAGAAAATGATCCAGACTTTTTAACTTTGTTCTTTTTTTTGATGATGCACCATTTCCAAGTGATGGGGAACTGAATAGGCATAATTGCCATTAATGGTCTGATGCGGATCCTCATTGGGTCAGAACTGTAAACCATCAAAGACGTTGGAGTATTATGGTATGGTGCGGGATTATCAATGGATATTTGATTGGCCCTTATTTTTTTGAAGCAAATGTAAATCAACATACCTATTTGACCCTAATAAGAGATGAACTACCTGGATTGATGGAAGATGTTGATTTAGAAACGTGACCAAGAATGTGGCTCCAGCAGGACGGCGCAGCACCACATTTCGCTCGAATTGTAAGGGCTTTTTTGAATAAGCACTATGGTAACAGATGGATGGGTCGAGGAGGTCCGGTTAACTGGCCTGCTTGCTCACCCGATCTTACATCACCAGATTTCTATTTATTGGGGTATTTAAAAAATGCTGTTTTTGAGCAACAACCCACTACAAGAGCAGATATGCAGGATTGGATTCGTCGAGCATGCACTGCCATTCCGAGACAAACTTTGCAGAACACAGTTCGCCATTTTCAAAGACGTTTGACTATGTGCCTTGAAGCAAATGGTCGTCATTTCGAACACCTGCTTCAAGGTTAAATAAAAATTTATTTACATTAGTGGGAGGCGAGGAGACTCACTGTAATCAAGCACCCCGAACAGTGAGACGCAAGGGGACTCACTATAATCAAGCACCCCGACCAGTGAGAGGCAAGGGGACTTACTTTAATTAAGCACCCCAAAGGAAACAATCCTTACTACGTCCACGTCGTTGTTTCTGGGTAGCGCAAAATGTAAGGTTAATACATTTATAACAGAAGCTTCAACGATCTTAAAGTTTCCGTTAAAAAATTATTTAGCCCTTGAGAAAAATTTTTCAGAGTTCAGGATCTGTGGGTTTGGGGTGTATGGGATTAGCATACGTGGGGTAGGGATGTGTGGGACTGGGGGGTGTGGGGTATGGTTATGGGACCGGGGTGTAACAGTACAGCATGTGAGGGCATGAAGTGTATGGGGTTAGGAGGTGCGAATTTGAGTTTTGTTTACTAGGATGTGTAAGTTTTGGGTTCCTCTATTAAGCCTACGATCAATTTGAACCAGCTTAGCCTGTGGTTCATGGAAAAGAACGATTTTAAACGGGCTTTTCTGAGTTTGACCTAGATTTGACCTTGAAATGACCTTGGAAAAAATTTCTCAATATGATTTTGAACGTAAAATTTCCCGCTCTTTCCGAATCCGGGGTCAAAACTAGGTGTTTCCATATGAAAAAACCACTTTGACCTTGAATAACCTCAAAGGTCAAGTTCAAGGTCAAAGACGTTAGCGCCATTATGTGGCCCCCTTTGCCCCTATAACTTTTGTCTGAACCATTTTTCTCTATCTGGCTTAGGTTCCGAGAAATCCGGGTGCGGCGATTAAAATGGGTCACCGTGTATAATACTATTTAAGTACATACAAATTGTTTTTTGTAAATCAAACAAACGAAAGTTGTGAAATCAATTACCGATAGTCAGGTGATGCAAAAAAATCTCGGAAACAACGGTATGACTATTACCAGAAATGTATTAAAATATGTTCATCCTATGTTCATCCTAAATTTCTATAATATTACGCATCTTGGGAGGATAATAGAAGTCTATATATGCTCTGCCGCACACACGTACGCGTAAAAGCGGCTCGCGCCGACTTCGGCCGATCGCCGCGCACGATCGGCGCTCACGCGCGCGTCGGCGGCCTCGCTCGCTCGCCCGTCTCCGCTCTCTGGACGCTCGTCGTCCGCGGGGGAAGCACGCGCTCGCCTGACCAGGAGACTTACCTCCTCAGTAGTCTCGGCGTGGAGGCGGGCGCCGGTGCTGGCTGGCGCGCCCCTTGCGCCTCTCTCTCTCTCTCTCTCTCTCTCCTCGTCGTTGACGGGTCGGCTCGGCCGCAGCTAGCCGTCGGCCGTCTCCCCGTGCTGCGTGCGTTGCCTCTCTCTCTCTCGCTCCCGTGAGTGGGCTCGGCCGTAGCTGGCTTCGGCCGCGATGCTCCCTCTCTTTCTATCTCACCTGTACTCTCGGCCGCGGTTGAGCGTGGCTCTCTCTTCCTCTCTCTCAACGACGAGGGAACGCGGCTCTCGGCGCCGTGCTGCGTCTCTCTCTCCTTCGCTGCACTATTGCACCGCTCGCTGCGGCATCTCTCTCTTTCTCCCTCTCGTGCACTACACTCTGGCTCTCTCTCCAAGTCTTCGCGGGCGGGAGACGAGCAGCTGCCTCAGCTACGGCAGAAGCGATACTGCCGGGCTCTGTCTCTTGCTCTCCTTCCCCCTCGCGCAAGGTTGTCGCGAGTTTTCATTTCGGGGCTCATTGTGTGTCGTAGTTGCGCTCGGTACTTTTCGCACAGCTACACGTGCGAGCAAATATAGACACACACGCAAGCCCCCGGAGTAATACGAGGACAAGCCCGACTCTATTTGCGAATCCTCATGCCGCAATTGTCGGCCTTGCCTTCTCCAAGGCCGCGGTATGTTTATGTTTTCGGTCAACTACCTGTGTGTATACCGTGCGTCGGAGATCGGCTCGATCCGAGCTCCGTGTTCGCGCACATACACACACACAGACGCGCCTGTCGTTACACCCCCCGTCCAGACGCGGACTATACCTTGGATAGTCTGCTTTGCATCCTTGAATCCCTTACACGGGGGCGCGTCGGCTACCTCCCCGGAGAGATATCGCAGGACTCGAGCTTCCGTCCGTTCCTGCCTCGAACGGATTTACCTCCCTCTCCTTTTCGTCGTTGCCCTCGGAACTTCTGCGTTCTATAGGGCTTTCGGGGGTTTCTCGGATTCTTCCTCCTGCCGTCCGTATCGCGACGCGAACCGATCCGCGCGGGCGTCTCCGGGGACGCTTTCACCCGATCACATGACGCTCGTTGCCGAATCGTCGTGATTGGCCTCTCCACCTGTCCCGACGAGCTCTGTCGTATCACTCGTCGGACGAGTTGTTGGCTTGCCAGTCAATGTTCGGAGGGTCTCTTCTATCCTCCGCAATCTGGCTTCCATTCCCTCGACATATGGTGCCCACTCATTCGGGACTTGAACCGTCGTACCGTCCGCTATCGTAATCGTTTGTGTTGTGCCATTTTCCAATTGACGTCCGGGACTCTCCTCAGCCTCGGTCGAGTCGCCCTCAATTTGTGCACCTGGGGCTTCCGCTGCCCGTACAGTGCTTCGCTCGAGGCACTGTGCTTCTGTCGCGTCCGACTTCAGTACCTCGAGTGAATGTGGCTTGTCGCTGGTGGAGATCATGTGATTCACGAACGCTTCACATGCGTTCATGCGCTCCAACAGTGTTGAATCTTCATCATCGGCGACTAATCCCGCAAAATCCCTGGGATCGTAGTCGCCGGATAGCCACCGGCTGAGGCGGAACAATTTCGTGAGCAGTCTGCCATTCATTCTTAAACCGAGGCCTTGCATGTATTGCTGTATTTCTTCATCGCTGAGGCACCTACACCAATCCTCGACGGCTTTTCATGCTGAATCCGCCATCGCTGTGCTGATTTGACTAATCACTGTCAAAATCTGTTCAGCGCAACTCGTTTACGGGTTATTAGCCGCACAAAACTCGCTTTCTACAAGTTCTCACCGCTCTCGGAATGTACCTATGCGCGGCTAATCGATCGCACGCACGTCTCTGATTGGCGCATCAAAAATACAAAAGGTAAAAAAAATAAATACAATTTAATTTTTCCGCCTAACCAGGTATACTCCGTTTGAGTGCGTGTGTGTGTGTTTAGGTTCGACTCCCAGTTGAGGTCTTACAATTTTGAACCTTCAGCTGGGAGACGCTAAATCGCTACTTTTATCTCAAAAAGTCAAAACAAAAAAAAACAAAAATTTTCGCGAAACCGTTTCCAAGATATTACACGCAACTTTCCGGTCGAGAAAAAAATTGTTTATTTCTCCCTGTCGGTCTCTCGTACCGACAAAATCCACACACACACACGCTTACACACGTAAGTTACCGCGCGCTTGCGAACTTTGGTACGCGACGCGTCGCGGTTATCTGCATCACCCGCTTTTCCTTCAATCCGTAGGAAAAAAAACCAATTTCCCCGCACGCTCGTCGGTGGCAAGTGTCCGTGTATCCACGCGTTATGAGCGCCAGTTGTAACGGACTAAATGCTGTCCTCGGTGCGCTATATCTCAACGCGGACTTGCCGATGAACGGCGCAGCAATTGACAAGCGCGAGCACTTACTCGTGCCAACCCTCGACGATTAGCGGCCTGTCAGCTCCGTGCTGTTGCTCGCCGTCGGCTGCTTTCAGCAGCAGCCGCGCCTTTTCGCTCCGTTACAACGCGCGACTTCGTCGTCGCGCTCTCTCTCCCTCTCTCTCTCTCTCTCTCTCTCTCTCTCTCATACTCTCTCTCGAGCGTGCTGCTCCAGCTACTTAGTATCACGGGAGTACTACGTACTCGCGACCGCGGAGGCCGGCGGTATTCTTCACCGTGCCACCGAATAGGGAATTGAAAGTAGGATGCGTGAAATAATACGCGAACAAGTAAAAGCCACGAATAGTCTTTATTGGCCCTGGAGGCTGTTCACTATTTACACGCGCGGCACGTACGCGCAAAAACGGCTCGCGCCGACGTAGGCCGATCGCCTCGCGCGATCGACTCTCCCGCGCGCGTCGGCGGCCTCACTCGCTCGCGCGGGTCTCGCTCTCCGGACGCTCGTTGTCCACGGGGGGGAGCATGCGCGCGCCTGGCTAGGACTTACCTCGCTCTATCGCCGACGATGCAGGCGGACAGGCCTTGGGGCGTTGGTCGCCGTGCGCCGCTGCGACTCTCTCTTTCGCTGCTGCACCAGCGGCTCGCCTTTCTCTCTGTCTCTCTCTCAGATAAGGAGGCACAGATAATTGAACTTAAGAAAACTGCAGCTCCATCTACAGTTTCGGACTTTCGTCCAATAGCAATTCTGTGCTTCCTTTCCAAGGTCCTTGAGAGGATTGCCCAGCACAAATCACGGAGTATCTCAATAAAAATAATCTCTTAGATCCCCTCCAGACTGGATTCAGAAAATATAACAGCTCGCAGACAGCGCTACTTAAGTTGACAGACGACGTGCGCATGGCGATCGACAAAAGAAAAGTCACACTGCTATTGCTGTTTGACTTTAGTAAGGCGTTTGACACGATCTTCCCGTCTAAGCTATTAGCTAAGCTTCGTCAACATGGGTTTTCCAGGATGGCTCTTCTGTGGATTAAGTCATATTTACAAGGTCGAACTCAGAAGGTTTGCTCCAAAGGAAATGGAGACTCAAAGTGGCCGGAAACCAACCTGGGAGTTCCACAGGGGTCTGTCCTGGGCCCATTGCTTTTTTGCTTATACGTGAACAACCTAGAAAACGAACTTGACGGGATACAAATCAGACACATTTTCTACGCAGATGACCTCCAAATTTATCTTCAAATAGGTAAAGATAAAATTTTGGAAGGTATAGATCGGCTAACGCACGCGGCTAAACTGGTGGCTGACTGGGCGGGGCGCTCCGGCCTGCGTCTCAATGCTGGCAAGAGCAAAGCAATTATATTTGGTTCTAGAAGGAATGTTAATGACATTAACACCATGTGCCTGCCAGGAATTGGGTTGTGGGGGGAGGGTTCATCCCATTCAGTGACGAAGTGGTGAGCCTCAGTGTTACTTTAGATAGCAAACTTTCATGGAGGCCGCAGGTTGATCGAATTACGAGTAAAGTCAACGAAGCCCTGTATAGCCTGCGGTTTATCAGGGCAAGTACCACCGAGGCTCTTAGCATAAGATTGGCTGAGTCTTTAATTCAATCACATCTTGATTATTGCGCGGTCGTATACTTGGACGCGTCTGTCGAGCAGCGAATAAGACTCCAACGCCTGAGCAATTCATGTGTGAGGTTCATTTATGGTATTAGGAGGGATGATCATGTCACTCCCTACAGAAAACGCCTGGGATGGCTTCGTATGGACACTCGAAGACAGTACTCTCTGTCTTTATTAATGTATCGAATAACCAGAATGAGCGAGCCGAGTTATCTCGCTGAGTTGTTCGAGAAGCACGTGCCCAGGCCTTCTAGTAGAGGAGTGCCCCGCGAACTTAACATCCCTGGAGTGTGCACTGAGACTGGTGCTAGAACTTTCCAAGTTCAAGGTGCGCGCTTTTGGAATTCTCTTCCGTCCTCCCTTCGCCAGACAGCATGTTACCAGGCGTTCAAGTTGGCGGTGCGTAAACATCTCTTTGACATTGACCCTTAGTCTCTTTATTAGAGAGCTGGGGTTAGAATAGTCTAGTCGTCTTATAGGACAGGGCCAGTGGCCATAAGACCGTGATATTGACGTGATATTGACGATAGCTGTGATATTTTCTTATATATCTATGTATTTATTTAGTATTCTTAAAAGTACCTCGGTACTTATTATCAAAGATAGTCCTTGACCAAAAAACTTGAGGTTTTATTATTATTTTTGTATTATATATTACATAATCTTATATTGTAATATTTTATATTTGTTTTTTATATTATTTTTGTTACACTGACTGTGATATCTGCGAAAAATTTTGTACATATTGTATAATTATTTCTTTTTTTTTTGCCTTACGGTAAATAAAGGATATCTATCTATCTATCTCTCTCTCTCGCTCCTGCGAGTATCCTCGGCCGCAATGCACTCTCTCAGTCGCTTCCGTGAGTGAGCTCGGCCGCGCTGCTCTCTCTTGCTCTTTCGCTGCCGCGGTCGAGTGTGGCTCTCTCTCCCTCAACCACCGGCGAACGCAGTTTTCGGAGCCGTGCTGCGTCTCTCTCTCCCTCTCGTGCACTACACTGCACTTACACCGCGATCCTGCCGCGATCCTTGTGCACTTCACTTCGACTCTCTCTCTCTCTCTCTCTCTCTCTCTCTCTCTCTCTCTCTCTCTCTCTCTCTCTCTCTCTCTCTCTCTCTCTCTCTCTCTCTCTCTCTCTCTCTCTCTCTCTCTCTCTCTCCAAGTCTTCGCGCACGGGAATCGAGCAGCTGCCTAAGCTACGGCGGGAGCGTCACTGCCGGGCTCCGTCTCTCGCTCTCCTTCCCCCTCGCGCAAAGTTGTCGCGAGTTTTCATTTCGGGGCTCATTGTGTGTTGTAGTTGCGCTCGGTACTTTTCGCACAGCTACACGTACGAGCAACTACACACACACACACGCAAGCCCCCGGAGTAATACGAGGATAAGCCGACTCTATTTGCGAATCCTCATGCCGCAATTGTCGGCCTTGCCTTCTCCAAGGCCGCGGTATGTTTATCGTGCGTCGGAGATCGGCTCGATTCGAGCTCCGTATTCGCGCACATACACACACACAGACGCGCCTGCCGTTACATAGTATAATTCTCATATGAGTGTATTGCTCCTATGAGAAAAAAAAATTTGTGCTATTTTTCAAGAATTTTTTTAAACTTTTTTAAATATTTTAAATTTTTTCAAAATTTGTCTGATGTAAAAATTTTTTCTGACATTTAATCCTGAATCCCTACACTCATATGAGAATGATACTATTCAGAAGTAATTTAGTTCAAATCTGGCGTTAATCCATCCACAGGAAAATTTCAAAGCTTACCGTTAGTGAAAAAACTTGTTTCAGCGATGACTATGATTCTGGACCATATAAAAGGCCCATCGGAGAAAGTTCTAAGGTAAGGTAAATATACCCACTTTTATATGTAAAAAGTATGAAATAATTAGTTTACATTTATTTCTTAAAATATGACTTTTATATTTCAGAAAAAAGGTGTCTATACCCTTAAGATAATTTCTTTATATGATAACACTGAAATTTTGAAAAGTACTGTCTTTTTAAGAATATAGAAAACGCAAAAATTGCTTGTCAATTTAAGGCGATATATTTATTTTATTATGTTAATTTATATGATAACGTTGAAATTTTTAAAAGTACTGTCTTTTTAAGCATCATAAAAATTTTGTTAAGTTTCAAACATTTACTTCATTTATGGCATTGTATAAGAAAAAACTAAAAGAATTTTTAAAAGATCTTATAGGAAATTACAAATATTATTCATGAGTTTATTATGAGGAAATCCTACTAGAGAAATCACAGAAATTAACATAATTAAATATATCACGTATTTTATTATGTTAATTTCTATACTATGACTTCATTCAAATTATTAAGAAACTGTCCTATTAAGAATAAAAAAAAATTTCGTTTCGACTATATTGCGTTTTCAAAAATTTACTTTATTGATTGCATTTTATGAGAAAAGACTAATTGTATTTTTATGGGAACTTATGGGAAAATACTAAGCAATTTTTGCTATGCATATACTCCAAATCACCAAAGAAAATAATATAGAATATATAAAACGCAAAAATTGTTTGTCAATTTAAGGCGATATATTTATTTTATTAAGTTAATTTCTTAATATGATAACGTTGAACTTTTTAAAAATACTGTCTTTTTAAGCATCATAAAAATTTTGTTAAGTTTCAAACATTTACTTCATTTATGGCATTGTATAAGAAAAAACTAGAAGAATTTTTAAAAGATCTTATGGGAAAATGCAAATATGATTCATGAGTTTTTTATGAGGGAATCCTACTACAGAAATCACAGAAACTAACATAATTAAATATATCATGTATTTTTATGTTAATTTCTATAATATGACTATATTCAAATTATTAAAAATACTGTCCTATTAAGAATAAAAAACATTTCGTTTTCAAACATTTACTTTATTTCTGGCATTTTATGAGAAAAGACTAATTGCATTTTTATGGGAACTTATGGGAAAATACTAAATATTGTAAATACAAATAAGTTTCCGCCGTTTTTAATAAAAATTATCAATTTATTGTAAAATAAATATACGTTAAATTTTATTCCAAATATTGTCCGTCATTGGCTACTACTTTTTGCCATCTTTCTGGCAGCATTCGGATGCCACGTCGAAAAAACTCTTCATCTTTTGAGGCTACCCATGAATCGACCCAATTTTTGGCTTCTTCGTAAGAAATGAAGTGCTGCTTGACTAGGGCGTGAGCCATCGACCGGAACAAGTGGTAGTCCGAAGGAGCAATGTCTGATGAATACTGCGGGTGGGACTCAACGGTATCAGACGTTATTGCTATAACTGCGATAATGGTAACAGAACTATAGGATGCTGCTCGCATATAGCCGCCATAGTTTTTTACCTGTCTCATGCAAGATATTTATCAATAATTATTCGACCAGCTGAGATACTTACAATATTGTTTGACTTTGAAGAAGTAATGCCAGTTATCAAGGAAGACAGTGACGAGGAGGATTAAAGAGACAATCCAGAAATCTTTGTATATAATTTATATGAAAATGTATATATTATATAAAGGCACCCGATTTCTATAATATATATGTAGTAATGAACAATTTTTTATTATATTTACATTTATATTTACCAATCATATGCAAAAAAACTTAGATAAAAAAAAGAAAAATATTTTATTTTTATTTATTTTATTTATTAAACCAGAGTAAGTACATAGGTATTACGATAATATCAATATACATTTTTACATTACATGCGTAACCCAGCAGAGGAAGTATTTCCTGTATGCTGGTCTGGTGACTTAAACTAACTTAAAACTAAATTGAAGTATTGTCCCTGATTGTTTGTCGATCTTGTATCCCCGTAGCTAGCAGCTACGGAGTCAAGTCGACAACCACACATTATTCATGACTTTTCTTCTATCACCAATATCTAACCAACATTTGTCTTGCTGTTGTAAATGATTCCGTGGATGCGTTTCTGTCTCTTGCAAAGATGATTCTTTCGTAGCTGTTTAGTCTTGTTGGGCAGGTGAGTCCCACTGCACAGGTAACTCTGTAGTGTGGGAACATCAATCTGTGTTGGTTGGCTGAGTCACATTTACATGTTGATGTAAAAACAATGTCGTCTACTACTATGAGATCGTTGTATTTCGGGTGCTGTTCTAGAGTATACATTGAGTTTGTAAATGTTTGTTTACCTCGAATGCCTCTGTCGAAATACAGTAGTGCTTTATTACAGCCTAGATAGTTGAGGTCTCCGTAAGACATGCGGTAGGTGTTATCTTGCAGTATAGGCTTTCCCGGTGCGCCACTTGCTTCCATTGACATGGTTTTTGTATTGTTATCCTCAGCCATTTTATCTATCGTACTAAATACAGTTTCTATGGGATTATATTTTTCGTTGTTGTGTTCCTTTTTTATTTCAATATCTTTGGATTTTTCTTTGACAAAGTGTATATGTTTTATTTCATTATTTCCGTTAGTAATACGATAGTCACAACACTTATTGCTTAAAGTTGTATTTTTGTTGCTCTCTGAGAGCGTCCACCTGTTAGCAATCATATTTGCAATTTCGATGATAATTTGTTGATTAATATTGAGTTTTCGGATTTTGTTCCAGTTGTAATTAGATAATCGACGATGAGAACGTTTATAATGTAGTGTGCATAACCCGTGTGCGCATATATATGTTCTTATATCCAGTAACAGTTTATCGGACTCTAAACTCCCCATGGACTTCCAATGTGGGAGGTCTGTGTCCGATATCTTTATTAGTGAATAATATAGTTGCTTTATCTGTTTACAGTTAATATTATTAGTATTATTCATGGGTGTTTTATTATGCTAGATGTTTGCTTTTATCCAGATCTTGATTTTATATTTCAGACTTTTTTTATTCGTTATTGTTTTAAGGTCATTAGGCAGTTTGTTGTAGGTAGTTAGTGCTCTAATGTAGCTGTTTTTGATGCTGATGCGTTTACAACGTTTAGGTATTGGTATACTTTTATTCCTCGTTACTTTGTCGGATTCTATATATTTGTCTTGTAATTCTTTGTAATGAAATATTAGTGACTCAAAGGTAAAAATTTGCTCTATATTTAGTGGATTTCTGTCATAAATAAAATTGTTTTTATTTATAAGTTTAAGCAGTCTGTTTTGCAGGCTTTGTAAGCTTTTGGTTCTACCTGCGTAAGCGCCTCCCCAGGCTATAATACCGTAGGAGGTGATACTGTGGAACAACGCATAGTAAATCATACGGAGATTGTCTGTGTCCATTATAATAGACAGTTTGTATAAAATGAAAGTAAGGTATTTGGTCTTATTATATATATTTTTGGTGTGTATATCCCATTTCATGTTGCTATCGAAAGTTACTCCTAGGTATTTGGTGTTTTCTACTCTTTTGATGTTTTTTCCTTGTATGCAAATGTTCATATTTTTAGGCGTGCTTTTATAATTGCTGCCGAATTCCATGTATATTGTTTTGTCCTTGTTGAGAGATAGTTTATTTAGTGCTAGCCAGTCGGCTATTTCTTGTAGGTAGTCGTTCATTTTAGTTTCTACTTCTTACCAGGTTTTACCTATTGCTATGATCGCAGTGTCGTCAGCGTATGACAATATTGTATCTTCAGGCATTGAAGATAACATATCATTAATATAAATAATGAACAGCAGTGGTCGAAGTATTGTACCTTGCGGTACTCCCATATAGACAGTTTTGTATTGGCTATAATCATTACCTATTTTCACCCTTTGTTTCCTATTACTTAGATAACTTTTTATGAGGTTATATGCGCTACCTCTGATGCCGTAGTTATATAGTTTATCAAGCAAAATTTGATGATCTACTGTATCGAATGCTTTCGCAAGATCGAGGAATGTAATAGCTATTGGGTCGCTTGCATCTATGTGGTTATAGATTGTGTTAGTTATTTGATATAGTGCATCTTTAGTGCCTCTATTTTTCCTGAATCCAAATTGTTTATTTGAGATCAAGTTACATTTATCTATGAAAGATGATATTCTACTATGCAGTAGTTTTTCCAATACTTTTGCAACATTTGAGATCAGGGAAATTGGTCTGTAGTTTGTTGGCAGATGCTTTTCTTTGGCTTTATGTATTGGTATAATATCCGCAATCTTTAAAGCATCAGGCCAAATTTCTTTCTCTAAGCATAAGTTGGTTATGTGAACCAGTGGGTCGGAAATGTGTGATATTAAAACTTTGAGTGAGAGTGTGCTAATACCATCACACCCACCATTTTTATTTTCCATGTTTAATATTGTTTTTTGTATTTCTTGATGATTAGTAGGATATAGAAAAATACTCTTGTTATTCTTAGTAGGCAGCCTTACTCTTTTGTTTGGTGGAGTTTTAATTTTGTCACACAGTTGTTTACCAACGTTGCAGAAGAAGTTGTTGATATGTTCAGAAATTTCTTTTGAGTCGGTTATTTTTTGTTGTTACTATCCATGATAAAATTAATGTTGTTATTTATTTTACTATTTTTTCCAATTTTGTTATTAATTAATCTCCAGAGATTCCTTTGATTGTTCATGTTTGATTGTATTTGCTTTCTATCATGGTCCTTTTTTGCTTGGCTGATAATGTGGTTAAGTATCTTAATGTAGTTTTTGTAATTTTCTTTTTTTACAGAGTTAGTAGGATCCTTCTTCCATATATTATATAGTTTTTCTTTATTTTTACACGAATTTATTATTGCTTTTGTTATCCAAATTTTCCTCGGTTTCATGTTGTTTTGTTTATTGCTATGCGTCTTAATTATTGACCTGTTTAGGCATGTTTGAATTTTTTGTATAAGGTTATTTAAGGCTTGGTTGGGATCTGTTATTAATGAGATATCTGCCCATTTTATAGTTCCTGCTGTTTTTTCCAATTTATTGTAGTTAAATCTTTTTCCTAATTTGGTACTGGATTGTTTTTTAATATTTTTTAATGACATCATTATGGGAAAATGGTCGGTAAAAGGTGTTTTTAGTAAGTAGGTTTTATATTTAATTTTGTCTAGTTTAATGAAAAAGTTATCTATACAGGTGCCATTGCTATTGTTATTAATATCTGATGGTCTAGTTATACTTTTAAATCCTGGGCAGTAACCATTTTCTAATAGTATTTGTAAAAAGTCTTGATCTAAAACATCTTGGCTTAATATATCAAAATTGAAGTCTCCTATTATTATATTATTTTTTGTTTGTTGCTTATTTTTAGAAAATTTTTAATATTCATTAAGAATTCAGTTTTATGTATGTCATGTGATCGGTAAATTGATGATAATGTTATGTTTTTGTTATTTTCAAGTGTGATTTTCGTGTTCATTATTCTAAGTTTATTTATTTGTATAATTTCCGTGGTTTCTGTGATGTCTTCACTTATATATAATACTACACCATCCGATTGGTTTATGTTGCTTTCATTATAGTACATTCTATATTTTGGAATATTAAAAAATTCGTGGTGTTCAAGTTTCCATGTTTCAGTACATACTATAATACAAGGCTTTGTAACAAGCCTGTTTAAGAATACTAATAGTTTATTGTAATTAGCATTTAAACTTCTTATATTAACGCAAAGAATTAATTTTTTTACTGTAGCTAGGCATCTATTTAATTCGGTTACACTATTTGTGATATGTTCGTTGTCAAATATTACCTCTTGAGAATCAAGATTCATTTTCATTTTCATTTTCTAACGTATCAAATCTTGGTTGAGCTGTAGATGTAGGGGTTGCTGGAGATAATGTACCGGCAGATGTGTTGGTCGTTAATCTAACTCTTCTAGTAGTTATCCATTGCTGTGAGCGGGAATTGCTTTGTTTGCCGATTTCTAGGTTGCCAAAGTACCGACGGTAGGTAGGCTGCAGTGGATAGTCTGTCATTTCAATGTATTTTTTTATTTTGTGTTTTAGCACTTCACACTGATCACTGTCTATTGCACTATGATTTATATTGTAATTAGTTTTGTATTTGTTGTTGTTAAATTCACAGTTTGCACATTTAAGAGTATCACATTTACACTCAGCAGCTGCGTGATTTCCTGCACATTTGTAGCACTTGTCCTCATTATCGCATTTTTTGCCACTGTGGCCGACTCTTGAGCATTTAGTACATGGATTTGTGTTTATTATGTCAAATACTCTGCAATTTTGAAACCCTATAAATAACTTGTTTTTATTGTCTCTTATATGTTTGTAGATTGTAGGCGTTACTTCAACTATTGCACTCATTGTTTTAGCTTTTTCACTTGAGTTTATGTGTAGAACTTTGCACTTGTCATCAATATTGTTAAAGTTTCTTTGATTAATGTCTTGTTCTAGTTCTTTATCATTAAACACTTTTTCAATGTTAATAATTTTCACTATAGGTTTTTTTATTTCTTCTTTTTTGATTTTTGCATTAGTTGATAATTTTTTAGATAAGGTCTTTTCAATTGCATTTATACTTTCTTCGTTCATACAGTTTATTAATATAGTATCATTATTTATTTTTGTCACTTTTTTTGTTTGGATTGTTTTGTCTTTAGCAAGATAATGCAGTACAGTGTTTTCTAGGTTTATATTGTCTTTGTTGTTTGTTTTTTAACAATTAGTTTTGGTACTCTTTTAGCTTTGGGTTTAGTATTTGTTAAAATTTCTGCATAAGTGTGGGGCTTGATGTTTTTAAAATTGTTATTTTGTCTTTCTTTTATTAGTAATTCGTTTAGTAAGGCGTTCTTTTCTTGTGTTTCTTTAAGTAATTGTTTTAGCAGGTTATTTTCAATTTTCAGTGAGTCTGATTCATTGTAATCTTCATATATGGTTTTATTGAGACGATTTTCTTCTGTTGTCTCATGCACTATGTTATTCACAATGTCTTGTTTAATTTGTTCACGGTTTTCATGCTTTAGCTGTGCTATGAATTGCCACGCTGCTTCACTGAGCGTGCCATATGGCAACTTTGAGGTTAGTGAGAGGTTAGGATGATCTTAGAAATTTAGATAAAATCAAGAAAATGACAAATAATACGCACTTTTATACAAAAAGTAGGGTGTTTTCATTGAGATCTGGCTGATTTCGTACTCAAAAACATATCAGCCGTATCGGAATGTATCAGATATTGACAACGTATGTCCGAAAGTAATATATCTATTAATTTAAGAGTCAGTAAATGAACTACCAATCATTTAAGGCCCATAAAAGGCCCAAAAATGGCTAAAAATAGGGTTTTTCGCATTTTTGAGTACGGCTCACAATTCCGAAAAATCTAAAAAAATTCTAGTACAAAGGAAACATTAAAATATACAATTTTCCTGTGTAGTTAGTCCTATATATAAAAAATAAATTACGAAAAAAATGAATTTTAATTATTTTTTAATTTTTTTAGGTTAGATATTGAATACGCCAAAAGCTAAAAGAAATTGGGTAAAGATTACTATTCACAAGCTATACTCTCATATTTTTTTCAAAATTTTTAACATCAAGGAACCGGAGAAAAAAGATAATTTCCGAGAAATATGGTTTTTGGGTCTTACTGGTATAAGGAGGAGAGATAGGTCCCCGGAAAAATCGTAGAAAATTCTTTTTCTCTATACTTATATGAAATCACTGTCATTTTTCGCTTTCATTAACAGTGACATTTTGCCTATCTTAACCCTTTAAGGTGATGTGAAATACCGACATAATTTTCAAACATGGATATCTCATGAAAATACCAATAGAATCGTCCAAAAAAAAATCTGAGTATAGTATTAACATATACGGAGCGCTTGACGTTCGTGTTTTTCCAAAAGAATTATGAGAATTTATTTAATTAAATAAAAACCGTACTGTCGGTAAGTAGGAATCTGCAATTGAGCTTCTTTTCAAACATGGATACTCATGAAAATACCAAGAGAATCACCCAAAAAAAAATCTGAATACAGTGTTTACGTGTACAGAGCGGTTGACGTTCGTCTTCTTCCAAATAGACGTTTAAATGTTGATTTAAAAAATATTGAAATTCACGGTTTCACATGGCCTTAACGCCTGAATTGCACAGTTTTTTATGAAAAGTTTGGCTGTGTAGAATTAATAAAAATGGTCAAATTTTTTATCATAGCATATCTTTTCTACCATTTTTGAGATCGCTATTTCGATTGCCGTGCTTAAAAATTGTGAAAAACTATTATAAACAATAAATTTTTATTGTTTATTTAAAAAATGTCATGAATTTTCAAGTACAAATTCTTTTTAAAGTGGATTTTCTTTATCAAAAAGTGTTCTAGTTGAGTTCTAAAAATCATAAATCGTACAATTTTTAATTGCTCTTTGAGACTACAGGGTGCGATTTTTTTTTAGCAATGGCGAGTCCAAAATGGTGGCTAAAACCCAACAAATTTGTAATTTTCCATTGTTATCGCTTTCTTCCACTAAAATTGAAGTAATTCGGCTTTTTATCAATTAATTTTTAGTTTTTATAGATGAAAAACATTTTTCCCCGAAAAATATTAAATGAAAATAAAAGATACAGCATGGCAATACCAAAATGGCTGCTAAAAGACTACAAAATGGCCGAAAATCGATAAATATTCAGTTTTTCTCGCTTTGTATGTACATATATATATATATATATATATATATATATATATATATATATATATATATATATATATATATATATATATATATATATATATATATATATATATATATATATATATATATATATATATCATTGTCTTATATAGTGTATCATAAGTACATTTTGAACTTCAAAAAGAGCAACTAAAAATTGCACGATTTATGTATTTTAGAGCTCAACTAGAACACTTTTTGATAAAGAAAATCCACATAAAAAAAAATTTGTACCTGAAAATTCATGACATTTTTTAAATAAACAATAAAATTTTATTGTTTATAGTAGTTTTTCACAATTTTTAAGCACGGCAATCGAAAGAGCGATCTCAAAAATGGTAGAAAAGATATGTTATGATAAAAAATTTGACCGTTTGATATTAATTCTGCACAGCCAAACTTTTCATAAAAAATTGCAATTCAGGCGTTAAAGGGTTAATGTGGGGTACCTTTTTATAATTTTAGTTGACCAATGTTCGAAAAATCTTAAAGAGTATTTCCAGGATCGAAAGATGCCCTTTCTGTCAAATTTTATTTAAAAAATTTTTTGCTAACAAACAAATGAAGATAATCTCTTAAAATTTTAAACAAATATAGTCTTCAATGAGTTTAATAAGTGGTTAAAATTTTAAGTCGATAAAAAAAAAATCAAAATCGGTTTTTGTTTATAGAAAAAAAAAGAAAATCAATAAAAACTCTAATAAATCAGAGTACCGAGTTCTTTTCGCGAGATGAAGAGAATAGTCTTTGTCCGACGATAATCGGTCGATTCGTTTCCCAGACATAGAGAGTTTACGAATACGCCCGATATAGTAGTCGGAGAAAGGATAAAAAGTATAAAACATAGATTTGAAAAAAACCGATAACGGAGACGGCTCTAGCACAGGTGCAGTGTGTGCTATTTACATTTAATGTATTTTATTTAATGTTTATTATCAATCTAATATTTATGAAATCTACAATTAAATAAAGAACAAAAAAATCGTATAAACTCATCTTTATTTGTAATTTATAATTATATATTTACATATCATAAAATAAAATATTTATTTTCTTTACAAATGATTTTTTACAAAATTACTTGTTCACAGCGTCATGATTACTTATAACAAACCGCTGCAAATTCATTGGCCCGTGGCTTCCTGAAACTTAATTTACTTATTACTTTAACAACAATTTTTGCAACAATTTATGACATAATTATAATTAAATTCATTTATGAGATTAAAAATTATTAATTTTTAAATTATGTATAAAATATGAATAAAATAATAGGTATGATTTTTTTTTAAATTATGCGTGAGAAATAAATAAAATAATTGATTGTAATATTATCGTCAAAACCTTTTCAAATTTCTAAATAACCTTTACTTCAAATTATATTTTCTTTGTGAAATTTCACACATAAGGTACTTGTCTCTAGTAGTATGACTGTCCGTATTTGTGCGCTCTTTCTGGAATTTCCGATGTAAGAAAAAGGTTCTAACCTTAAAAATAATAAATGGCTATTACAAAACAAAAGCAGGTATACAACACGCGCGCATCGGCGCATAGCGCATAACGCATGTCATTTCCATTTCCTAGTATACATAAATGCATTCCCGAATAATTACGATTTTAAAAGAGGGCTAAAATAGTTTTAACCTCAAATATCTCTGAAATTCATAAACGAATTCTTTTACCCGAAGAACTTTTCCAATAAATAATATACAAATTCTACATCTCCACCAGATTTCAAAGAAATTAAAACAATTTTAATGTAGTTATATTGTCCGACAACAAAGAAAGTCATTTTCAAAAAGATTAAAATTTTAAATATCAAACATCTAAAAAAATAACCATATATTTTGGATGAAATTTTACACAAGTATTGTATATATTGCATACAAAATAGCCTATAAATTTCAAGCTGATACATGAAGTAGCTATTGAGAAATTACGATTTTGAAAAAAACCGTAAAAGAATTTTAACCTTAAATATCTCTAAAAATCATGACACAATTCTTTTACCTAAAGGACTTATACGATAATATATAGACTCTACATCTCCATAAAATTTCAACATGATTAAATCAACTTTTGTTTCCTCCAGTTATCATACGACAAAGAAAATAACTTTTTAAAATACGAAAATTTTCAAAATCAGACATGACAAAAAGTAATCGTACGATCTTGATGAAAGTTCGCACACATATTATCTATATCACATACAAAATTTTTTATAAATTTGAAGCTAATGCATGGAGCCATTCTCGAGAAATTACGATTTGAAAAAGAAGTTAAAAAAAATTTTAATCTCAAATATTTCTGAAATTTCTCGACTAATCATTTGGCCCAACGAACTCGACCGAGAGCTATAAGGAATCTACCTCTACAAGGAATTTCAAAGCGATTATGTCAATTTTACTCCCGTAATCGTTGGACATACAAAACTCATTTTTTTCACATTTCAATTTTTTTCTCAAGAACTAGTCGACAAAATGAATTCTAATTTTTGCTGATTACAGCTATTTATATTCTGCATTACGGTGGTTTTGTCAAGAAAATTGACCGTTTAGTTTAGGAGTTATAAGCTTTTTAAGAAAAACACGTTTTTGTTAATAACAAAGGAACCGTCATAGCTTCGAATGCTATCTCTTCGATTCAAATATCTCGATCTTATCATTAAAAGAAAGCAAAAATCAATTTTGGGAAAATCGAAAATTCGAAATAAAACAAAAACACATCGGCGAATCAAAAAACGAATTTTTGTCCCGCCATCACACAACAAAAGCAAAAAGTAGAATCTGAGGTCCAGGCGTATACAAACACAACACACACACACACACACACACACATACACACACACACACACACACACACACACACACACACCCACACACACACACACACACACACACACACACACGTCCATATAGATATTTTTCAAAAATCATGTATTTTGATTCCTAACACCTCGAAAAACAATTATAACCTGTTTTTACAATAACTCAAAAAATTATTATCACAAAGCTTCGTCTAGAAGAAAGCAAAAATAATTTTTGGTCTAAATCACAAATAAACTTATTTCTATTAATCGTAGACATAAGAAAGTTAGACTGCGGTGCAGGCTTGCGAAAGTAATACCTATACGGACGCTACTTTCACTAACCTGCACCCCCAGTCTATCTATCTTGTCTATCTTGTGTCTATCATTTTAATTGACGTGCTCAGAGCAAAAACAGGTTTAATCAACCTGTTAACAGAACTTAACCTGTTTTTAAGTTAACCTATTATCAGGCTCAAACTGAAAATCAAAATACTGGAAAATTCTCTTAAATTAAAGTTGCATATGACAATCGAGGAACAGAAATGAGACCTTACTTTTTGAGTTTAATATTGATTGAAACAAAAAACATGAGTTAGAAAGAATTAAAACTTACATAGTTGAAAAGTTAGAAGGTTATAAAGCGACTGTAAATTAAAAACGTAAATATATTTTTTCATTTTACCAGTTAAATTGATTAAAACTCAAAAAGTAAGACCTCATTTCTGTTCTTCAAAAAGCATAAGATTTGTTAAAAAAACAAATACTATTCAGCGCCCTTATGAATCACTTGATTAACTTTCGAAACTACGCTTACACTCATACTATCTTCTTCATCGAGTACTATAATATACTCATTATCAGAATATAAAGTAATGCAATTTAAAAAACGACTTGACCCTCTTTATCCCCCGCTAAAATTTTACATTTCAATAAATTATTATTTAAATCTAAAATTCTTAATCGTGTTTTATTACATAATCCTTCATGTATACTAATATTTCTGATAAGCATAACAGTAGAATTTACTCGTAAATGCAATTCGTGAGGTGGTAAGTTTTGTGGATTCAATGAATTAAGATATTCTGATAAAATTGATTCACCTATTAAACCATTATCATCACAATGATCAGCTGAATCAACACTCGTATATACACGCTCATTGTGACTATCTAATAACGATACGACAGTTTTATTAATTTCGTTCAGATCTATATTTCGTGTAGCTAATATAACTGATGAGCTCATTTCATCATAAAGGTGATTTCTAATCAAATACCCATACATAGAATTTATGAAATAAGAATCTGTAGTTATACACCGTTCAGGAATATCAATATTATCATTATTGTCATTTAAATCACCGTTTCCCACATCTAAAACAAATTTTGAAAACGTAATATCTTTATCTATAGCTCTCATATTACACGTTAACTTAAATTTGTAAAACACATTCCACAAAATGCTACTTTTGATAGATAAATTTATTTCTTCACTTCGAATACTCCGTGGTAATATAGGTAATAATTGTCTGAAATCTCCATCTCAAATGACAATTTTACCAGTAAACAATAAATCATTACTCATAATATCTTTCAAAGTCCTATCTATGATTTTTAATGAGTAACGCGGAGCCATTGGTGCCTCATATCAAATAAACACATCTGTTTGCCTCAAAAATTGCCCTTCCTTTGATTGCACAGCAATATTAGATGAAGAATCCGATAATAAAGGTACAGGCAAACCTCATACTTTATGAACCGTCAATCCTTTAGGTAATAACGTTGCAACGATTCCTGTAAAGGCCATACAACAAACATTTTTGCTTTGACTTTTTAATAAATTATATAATGTTGTATAAACAAACGTTTTCTCAGAACCACCACGGTCATCGATATAAAAACACCTTGAACTGTTATAATCAATAATATTTGATACTTTTAAAATCATATCAACGATTTCTTTTTGATCACTATTTAATATGTTATATTGCCTATTGCCCATATCTGCTAAGTTACCATGTAATTCATTACTATCCTCAATGTGGTTATTCACTACTAATTGAGGCATCGATAGAAAATTCGCAACATCATGGCCTTCAGCTATCAATATTTCACAAATAATGGAATAAGCTAAATTGTAAGCTCTAGTATGATCTCCGTATAATCTTAAAAAGTCTTCTGATAATGCATCTTTAAAATTTTCCCAAAGTTCGTCCGGATGCACAGGTTGACAATGAATCAAAATACGAACAAATAACAGATGTGTACTACCTGACATCATCCAACTTACAGCTTCTTGCATAGCTCGGCTCCATTTCTCATCATCGTCTATAAGACCTAACGCTAAGCAAGCTTTCAAAAACGTCATAGACTTAACACCGTTTACATTTTTTAATTCACCAAAACTTTTTGCACCTCTACAATTTAATAATAGTAATCTTAATTGAAATAACTTTACCTGACTTGGACTTACGGAATACATACGTCCAATACAATTATAATTAGATTTCCGTTTTGACCATCTATAAACTTTATGACCATTATAATTACATTCTTTAAAAACATATTGAGCCAGACTTTCAGCATAAGTATATTGTCTAGCTGAAATATCTTCTTTATTCAAATCAAAATAAGCTAATAATGTACTGCTTTGATTAAATGCAGCCTCCACAGCTATACATCATCATCAATATCATGAATTATAATTGATTGTTGTTGAGGTAAATGAACTGCTAAGCGTATGATACTATGACTTTGACACTGTAACGATTTACTTAAGATACGATAACATGCTTCAACTGGGCTAACATATCTCGTTTCTATGAAACTACGAACTTTATCATGATTAATTACCCTCTCATTATTTGACTCTTCAACTATGATATTTGTGGCATCGTAACCTTTATAAACATATTTATACAAATATTTCACGGACTTTATGCTGGACACTACTTCAACGTTTATATGACAATTGAATATGCGCAATAACCCAGGAAAATATGGTACTACAAATCGATTATCTACAGTTTGATTGCGACGCATAATTTTTTTCCCATCATTTCTTCGTTTATAATACAGATATCCATTTATGTGCGGCAGGACCGAATGTTGTGTTAATGACTGAATAACTGTTTATGCCCTGAAGATGGGAGTATACTAACGTTCCCGAAACGTCGGCAAATAATAAACAATATTCGCTCAACTTTGGTTCGTTTGATGTCCGCCTCTCCCAAAAAACTTAAATACCACGAACGTACTTTAACGAAATTATAACCATCTTTTAAAGTAACTAAATTGTATGCATGAGGTAAACCACGTTTCTGGATTTCTACTACATGTACGTGAACTGAAACTTCACTAAAATATTTCTCTTTTGTTATTAGCGAGATTAAATATTCTTTTCTTAAATGAAAAACACGCGCACAAATGTCAGGACGATCTGAAGTCTGTTGACCCAGAAATAAATTATCTTTAATTTCACGCCAGTTAGGATGACATATCATATAAACAGATCAGGTTTTCCTGTCATACGAACTATAGCCATTGCATCTTGATAATTTTGCATCATATATCTAGGAAAACCAACAAAAGTTGATGGCAATATAACTATTTTACCTACTTGACAATTCATATCATTTGCAATACTATTTAAATGATCAACTAATCCCTTGTATGATTCCACACGCAATTATTTTTTATTGCGCCGAATATATTCAATACGATCTCTCTCAATGTTAACGTAACTATCAACAATTGAAATAATCTACGACCTAACAAAAATGCATTGAATGTATCAGATCTTATGCCTATTCTATATTTAACATAGGAACCCTAGTTACTCGACGATTACTTTGTTTATCTTGTGCATTATCATTATCTACTACGAATTACCTATTATTTATCTTCGCTATATTTTTATACCAACCTTGTGATCCATGAGAATAAAACAGTGGATATACCATAGGATCTACGTTTGGATCAATCGAACTTACTGATTGCAATACACGCGTAGCATTATTACTAATAGTCACATATGATTCAGGAATGTCACCATCGGCTGTGGTAATAAAAACCGCAGCAACCTCATTTGTTCTTTGCAAATTATACCTATTTCGATATAGCCAGGTTTTAAACTAAAAATTGCTTGTAATTCAGGTTCCGTATCATTACCCAATAATTCACGTTGTCGCTCAATTTCTTCCTTCATCATTACATATGACAAGGAAAATAAATTATATTGTCTTATCATTTGCTCTAAACTATACATTATTTCTCTGTCAGTTCCTACGTTAGCTGAAATCCTATAATCGAGAGCTTCCTGCGGATCTACAATAAAAAGCTGACCATATTTAGGATCATCATTTTCCGATGGATATAAAGCCTCATTTATTTGGTAATAAATTTGACCTTGTATTTTGAAACAATACGAAGCTCTTCCTATTGTAGACATATCTACAATACTGGCATTAAAGGATGCAAACGAAAATGAACTATTGTAATTCCGAATACGTTCAAAAAAAGGTTTACTTTTTTGAGGGTTTTTTTCGAATAATGAACGTAAATTATCTGGAAAATTTGGGATTGCTTCCAATTTGATAGTCCCATGACCACAACATTCATGAAATGAATTACCCTTGTTAATTACTTTCTCTGTAGTAAAATGTTTCGTGTTACAATGACTGCATAAAACATCTATTTCACCTAAATAGTGTTCATTAACATTACTATTTTGTTCCAAACGTCTTCGATTCTCTACATTTCATTCACGTCGACGATTTTGGAATTCTGTTTCCTCATCATCATTCTCTCTATTACGATATCTTCTCCTACATTGTCTACTTCTTTCAGATGAATTTATCTGATTATTATGAGGTTCCGATGTATTAGAATTATTATTGGCATTATTACCGCGACGTATCCTGCATCGTCTTACTCTTTCATTTGTTAAAATCCGTTGCCGTTCTCGGAACTCCCTTTCCTCCTCAAAAGTACATCTAATTCTAGGTCTACCGCGACAACGATTTTCGTAATTTACCTGCTCTACATTGTCATTTTTCTACTATTATTTAAATCACTCTAATGACTTCTCAAATGAAATAATAAATAATAATAAACATTGAATATGAAAAATTAATCGAAAATGTAATTACAATTTTTTAAGTATTCAGCAGTCAGAATAAATGGTCAATATTAATAATTAAATGTTTTCGTGATAAATTTTTAATAATAATAATACAATTTATTTCTTGTAAATGTTCAATAATAATTAAAATATAGTTTAATTTTTAATCAAAACGGTAAATGTTCAATAATAACAGCCAAAATTCAATAACAACAATCAGTTGTTATCAGTTCTTATCAGTAACAGTCAATACTCAATAGTGATATCAATAGTCAATAATCAATATTCAATGGTCAATATTCAATAGCCAATATTCAATATTCAATTTTCAATAGTCAATATTCAATAGTCAATAGTCAATAATCAATATTCAATATTCAATGGTCAATATTCAATAGTCAATAATCAATGGTCAATAGTCAATAGTCAATAGTCAATAGTCAATTGTCAATAACACAGGCCCACAAAAAAAAATTGTATGTACCTTTGACCAGACCTATGTTTTCTTTCGAATTTTTCGATGCTGAATCCGAATCTGCATTAAAAATATAGCCTTCCGCAGTATATTTTGAGTTTTCAAAGGAAAAACCTCATTTTTCACGAATTTTTCATGGTTTGTAGAAAATAAAAATAAAAGGAGGAGAGATACAATTAATTTGACTTCAGAATTGAATTCTACGGGAAAAAATACATCGAAATATCTGTTTTGAATATTTTTTTAACGAAACTTTTACCCTTTAGGCGGCGTTGACAAGGCTAAAGAACCCAAAAAAGGCTAAATTCATCACAAATTTGATTAAAACACGATTAAAATTTGATTCTATTACATAGTCAGAGTTTATAGGCATTAGAAATATTACCCTAGGGTTTCTTCAAGTCGCTGATCATGAATATGATGTCAAATGAAAAAAAAATTACTCCCAGGGGGCACTAGTAGGCAGTAAACGAGGTAAATTATTCGGTTTTTCTGAAAATCGATGTTTCAATCACTTCTTTGAGGGTTTTCCACAACATAGATCATAATTTCAACGTTTCCTTCGACTGTTAATTGTAAATAAGACTTGAAGTTCATGATCAGTGACTCCGATAAAAATTTGAGTGTGAAAAATATGAGAATCTCAATTGTTTTACGTTTACGCACACGTTTCTCTTCAAATGACCGATGTAGAGAATTTCTGACACGTTTTTGTCCCTTAATAGTAGTTTTTTCTCCTTTTATCATCCAACAGTAACTGCCAACATATTTATGCCCCACCGTCCTTGAAATCGGCGTTCGAATTCTTTCAAGTCTTGATGAAACCTTTCACCTTGCTCTTCACTAAAGTCCCCGTTATTTTCGGTAAATTAATCAACCTGTGAATCAAGAAAATGAAGTTTTAGGTTCATGAGGCAGCCTAATTTTTCAATATTACGTACCATCCTTTCACAATAGTTATGTAATTCTTTTGTATTACCCAAAAACTTTGTTGATACCTCTTTAAAACTTGACCATGCTGCTTTCTCGACATCATTCATTGTTTTGTCAAAGTTTTCATCTCTAAATAAAGTACGGATTTCTGGACCATCAAAAATTCCTTCGCCCAATTTAGCATCTGATTTCTGATGAAATACTTTTCCCGAATACTCAAAGCATTGTCCATCTTTGTCTAAAGCCCTGACAAACTGTTTTATCAATCCAAGCTTTATATGCAGAGAAGGTATTAAAATTTTGGACGGATCAACGAGTGGTTCTTTTAGAATATTTGGTTTTCCGGGTTTAAACGATTCTCTTGATGACCAAATTTTCTTTTTATAGTGATTTTCTCTATCTCTACTATCGAACATACACAAATAACATGGATACTTTGTGAATCCAGATTGTTATCCAAGTATCATAGATAGAATTTTAAAGTCTCCACATATTTTCCATTTATGTTCCTCGTATTTTATTTTTGTCAAAACCAATTGAAGATTAAAGTACTCTTCTTTAAGCGTAGTTGAATGTACCAACGGTATAGGAGCGTACTTATTCGTAATTTGAAGAATTATTGCTTTAAGGCTGCGTTTTGATGAATCAATGAATAGTCTCCAATTCTCAAGTTTGTACACATTTGGTTTGAACTCATCTATTAGTCTTTTTACATCGATATAGTAAACTAGATTTGAATCTTCCTTGAAATATTTACGAAAGTTTTCTTCTCGGTTACGATATACACTTATTTTAGTTCCCTTTTTCAACATATTTCTTCTCTTGAATTCTGAAGCCATAAATTCTGATTGTTCCTTAGACACACCAGCGTTTCTTAAGAAATCATTAAGACTCTTTTGATTGAATTTTTTAACAGTTCGCTCTTTACCAAGTAGAACATATTTTTCATCATTGTTCAAAGAAAGATTCTCTTCATCCTCATCCGATTCGCTTGAATCCTTCTCATTGGATTGTCCATTGCTCGAATCGATTTCTTCCTCAGTAATCTGATTTGTTGAATGGTCGTCTACTTGCAGAGCATCCAAACCTGTAGTAACACTATCTCGCGACTCTCCATTTTCTAAGCCTTCTATAAATACTTCTTCTGGCAACTCGACGGTGTTAGCAGTAGCTTAACGTACTCTTTGGTTTTTAATTTTACTTATACCCTCTACTTTTTTGAAACAAAATAGCAATCGTTTTCATCTTTAGATTCTTTCCATTTCGTTGGATTCGTAAACTTTAATTTGGCCCTATCCTGATTCGAATTAAATCTAGTCATTATTGTGTAACATGATCCACAGACAAAATGCGGAACCCAACTCTTATCTTGCTGTGTGATTTCAATATCAAAGCATGTTCGATATAAGCTGTTTATGTTTTCTGTAATTTTTCTTTTGTTTTTTTTACTAATATATATTGAACAAACATAACAGAAGTTATCTGGATTTCCAGTACACTCATGGTTAAATCTATTAGTAGTATATGGACTGGTATAGCGAGACGTATCATATTACAAGGGGGAAGCTCAGCGCCGCGCCGCGGGTGAGGTCATTAAGTTAAGTGTTATGTAAACAGTAACTGCACGGTAGCTAATGACCCATGTCAATGACCCATGTCAATGGGCCCATTGTTTTCAAAACCGCTATTGTTTTGTAAACAAACCACCCATTAACAATGGGTAATTAGCTACTGTTTAAATAACAGTTATACCCCCTTGACACCTCCGTGTAATATGATACGCGCTATACCAGTCCATGTACTAGAGAGAGAGAGAGAGAGAGAGAGAGAGAGAGAGAGAGAGAGAGAGAGAGAGAGAGATGATGCACGCACACACCCACCCACACACCCACCCACACACACACGCACACATGCACACATATGCACACATACACCCACCCACCCATCAATCCACCCACGCCCACCCACACACCCACCCTCACCCACATCCACACACACCCACATCTATCCACGCCCACCCACACAGTGAGAGAGAGAGGATATTTGCTATACCAGTTCATGCACTAGTGACAGAGAGAGAGAGAGAGAGAGAGGATACGCGATATACCAGTCCATGTACTAGTGAGAGAAAGTTCCTTTGTGTGGTGCAGGTATGCGTCAGCATCTCTACTCCATCGTTGGTCCGACGAACTGCGCAGCGGGAGTCTCAAGTGGCCAAAGTATAAGAAATAGTTTTGTATACGTAATAATGAGTTTATGGCCCTGAAAAGGGCCATTTTTGTGTTAAGTTTTAATTACATTGTGAATAACCTTGTTTTTTGGGAATGGAATTGGTATTGGTGGAAAAAGATTTATATCGTGATAAATCTTTATCCGTCGACGAATAATCCTTGTTTTCTTTATCGATGAGAGGCTGTTTATCCTCTGGTATCTGCTTGCTGAATGGCGGCCCCATGATGTGTGCCCTGTGAAGGTTGCAGTCCTTCTGCTCATGCGCCGATGCTACTATTAGCTTATATGTAAGGCCAAATAATTTATGGTGGAAGGGGATAGAGCGGAAGAGTAGGACTATGAAGTAATGAAGAAGAAGGCAATTCAATTAAAATTTGTATTTACTGATTAATTATTAACAGCCTCGTATACATCTTTTTCTAGTGTCGGTAATAAAGACATTTTATTTCTACAAATAGTCTATCCACATTCGAACTATCAAAGTTTGAATAAATCATCCGGTTTTTTACATTAGATATTAAATCGTCTTTGTGGTCGTTGAAAAGTTTAAGAAATGTGGACCCGTTGAAACATTTATCAAGTTCGCGACTGTTCTCATGCATTCTCAAACTGTCTATCGTTACATAAAACATGACATTAACATACGTGGACATATCCTCTAACTCGAAAACGAAACTCTATACACTTGCGCATGCTTTTTAATATTAGAAAAGTACGTCGCATGATCACAAACTTGGAAGACTCTCAACTTTTCTCTTCTTTCGCGCCGGTGCATTCTCGTCGTTGTTGCCATCTGCGTCGACGGCTGTGATGATTGACTCTGTATCGATGCGCAATCCGTTGTTCGTGTTCCAATCTTGCGCCTCATACTGATACCAGCGGCGACTCCGTAATGACACGGGCTCCACTGTTTTCTTTTTTTGATTGATTCCCAGTACTCTCGAGTTATAAGCGGTAGTCAAATTAATCTCGTGCTCAGTTAGGTCGATTTTTGTAAACTCCTGCTTGTGCCCGTACAGATGATATATTACTGCAGGAAAATGTGTGGTGAATTCCTCCCACGAGGTGATTTCTATTGTTACGATGATGTTATAAAGCTCATCTTGATTAATTTTAAAATAGCTGTCACAAAATTGTTTTAAAAAAAGAAATACTAAAGCTCGTGGCTGAAGCAATGTCGTTGTACGAGTGCACTTTGTGTGTGTGTAAAGAAATACTGAGGCGTGCTTTCTACAGCTGACTTGACTGCTGGTGCTGCTGGTGCTGCGTGTTCTACTAGACTGATGCAACGTCGTCGGTTGTGCTATTTGTTTGGGTGTGCGCCTCGAGAGGTGGTAGGGGGCGCCGACAGTCGGGGACGATGGCGCAGCCAATGAGAGTACGTGTATGACGCAACGTACCCGGCGGTGGGGAAAGGTGGCGCGAAAAATATTAGGTTTATGTTTGTACCCGATGACTGTGGAAGGCGTTTCCAATAATTGTCCTTATGAAGGCGTTCATTGTTTAGCGTTTTCAATCACGTACTCTCGACAAAGATTTTCGTGAGAAGGAAATGCGTGCTGTCGCATGTACCCGATAACAGCGTTAAGTGGTTCTAAGCACAGTTCACCCTGGCCATGAATGCGTCAATTGTTCAACGAATTTAACGGACAGTTTCAAGAGTGTGCTCTAGATTTTACGATATGTATGAGTGTGTTTGTGTGTATATGTGTGTGTGTGTGTGTAACTGATTACGAGTCAAAACGTATACATGATAAATTTTTTACATAAATGCATTCTTTGTTTTGTGAGAACAAAATGCGTGCCGCGACATGTAACTATTTATGGTTGTACCTGATAACTGCGTTAAGTGGTTCTAAGAACACTTCACCCCCGCCATAAATGCGTTCTTTGTTCAACGGTTTTTAAGTTACGCGTGAAGGAAATGTGTATATGATGATAAAATTTTTCACGCGTAAGTATTTCGTAATAAAAGAAAACGTTTTTAATACTCTCTCGCGGGAGGAAAATTGAATTTAAATGATTTTTCTTTTTCAGGAGTGGGAAAATGAAAGGTCTGTAAATGAAAACATGAGTTTTGTAATTTTTTTTGTTTACTCGATCAAACTTACAAAGTATGAATACATAAACTTACAAACTATGAATACATAAATTTTGAAAAGAGACAAAAACTTACAAACTACGAATACATATGGTTTAACCGAGATAGACACGAGCGATGCTTAAAATTAACTACGAATACATAGAATCGCATTTGAACCAGGGCTGATTCATTTCAGTATTAAGATATTACAAGTAACGAACAATCACGCATACATACATTAGCTTACAAATCTAGGCCCAACAATGCAAAATATATCTTAAAGTTAGAGAGAGATTAATAATCAGTCATTGGCCTACATGCCTGAGTGCACGAGTCGCACCCTTGTGAAGTAGCACGCGGGAAATTGTAAGCATATCCTTCCTTTTTTAATTTTTTGTTCTTTATAATGTTATAAAATTTAGCAGCTATTTTGTCGTTGGCGCAAGGATCCGTCGTAAAGATGTTACAAAATTTTCGTAAAGTAAACCCACTATACATAAAATGCAAAAACATGACGCAATATTCACCGCACACTTTAGAATCGAAACTTTGCAACTTCTTGTTGAACCTGAACCACTTGCAATTTCTTCTCAGTCGATCGAGATGATGTCGCGACGATGGTCATAGTCCATACCTATCGAAATAGGTACCTCTTGCATGACTGTCTATATAGAAAGCTACCCAATGACAGCCCGGCTTGTCCGCTGTGCCGAGATTTGCAATGACCGCCGATGGACGGCTCAACCGGCTTGGTATGTGATTGGCTGCATAAACTCTGAGCAAATTAGCAGAGAGCTCACAGATGGCTCGCGTTATTTCATTCGTGTTCATTTTTTTTTCAGTCAGAGGATGTGTCGCCGTCGATGGCTGAGTAGTATATGACATTATTATCGCTGCTGTCACTATTTGTATCTCTTCGCTCGTAAACTGCTGCAAGGAACATTTCAGTTTCCACTTTTTCTTTAGGAAGCGCTTTCCATTTCGCAGGAAGTATCGAGCGCAGCCACTTTTTTAGCTGATGAACTTTGTAAAGAGCACAAAACTCTTTTTTTGCCAAAAAGATTTTGGTTGAATGCGTGGCGCATTGTCTGGGAACATTCTGTTGAGCTTTTTAAACGATGGTGAATTAAATTTTTCCAAGTTGATGATGCTGCGTCCGAAAAGCGCTTCGATGTATCGGACCTTCTCCTCGCCGCGCATAAAAATTATTCGCGATATTCTGGCAATGTTGTAAAGATGCCGATGTAGCTGATGAAGTGTTACTTCGCCGTCAAACCAATGAACACAGTGAATTTCGACGGCTAGAAAGGTGTTTGTCTCTTTGGCATCGTTCGGCAAGTCGGCAAAGCTATGCGGCGCTTGCTTTATCCAATGATCACTAATTTTCTTTTGCAGGCACGTGATAGCTACTACCTTGGGCAGAAACTTTTTTCCGAATCACGAAAACCTTGAATATCGATTACGTAGTCCATTTTGTGTAGAGATACGTGTGCGTACGCGCGTGTAAGAGAAAAAGCGAAGTGACGCGAGAGGGCGCCACATGTGAGTGCCACGCTCCCCCCTCAACTTTTTATGACTGCGGCAATGTGGCGCATCTGCAGGCCCGTCGTCCTCTGCTCTTGCGCTTAGGCGCTGAAATCCGTTAAAATTTGTCGAGTGGAGTCGATTTCAAGAACGTTATCGTACTCTGCGTAGACAATGCAGTTTATTGTAACAGTCGGCGCCGTCGCGAAGCCCACTTCGATACGCACACTGCCCGAGCGTACGAAGTTCCAATGAGAGTGGCAATGCGCTGATAAATCGGGTGTGAGATCGAATGCCGTAAGAAAATACTCCATTGAATAGTTGTAACGGTTTATGCCTAGGCCCTCATTGAGAAAATGTATCCCTGTGCCTGAGTAGAGTGTTTGGAATGCCTCGATAAATGTTGCGCTGTTGCCTGTAAAGTGCGGTTGTAACGGTTTGCTTGGTAGTTGAACCCCGTCGATATATAGCGAGAGATAATTTATGTCAAAGTGTTGAAAGTTGAATGGGGGTTTAGCGTTCGATTTCCATTGAACGCTTTGTTATCGACGAAACCGATGATTATACGTTTCGGCAGTTGGCCAAGAATCGCATTATCAATGCTATCGCCTAGTATACCAGTGTGAAGCGTAAATGTTTTCACCTCGACACGCATAATGGGGTATTTGGCTGTCGCTTTGGCCAGTGTATTGGCGTGTGCGAGCAAAATACCGGAATTTATCTTGATGCGCCGAACAATTAGGGTAGCTTCTTTTATTTTTATTCCGAATCGGCCGTCGTTTGTGGAATCCATCAGGCAAAATGCATCCTTATTACGCACCAGATGCACTCCCATTTCGATGCCATTGATGAGTATTTTATCCTGATTAAACAAGTCGCAGTGCAGATGGCCAATCATATCGAATGCACGCCCCTCTTTCGAAAAATATTGCCTCTGAACGAGGCCTTTGTTCGAACCGATTCCTTGATTTTCCGGTGCGCCCTCCATGCAGCCGGATGTATCATCGTACCAGAGGCTCGCGGTAAGATGAGATTCTTTGGCAGCGAGGGAATAGCTCAGCAGTGACTCTATGTAAGCTCTGTACGCGTTCATGTTGTTGGGCGGTGAGGCGAGCTCTTGATTGAGAAAAATATCGATTTGAGTGAACATTGAATGAAGAAGATTGTTTACAGGACCAACTTTTAGATTTGTGTCGACATCGTCGTTGAGGAGTATTTGTGCCTTGACAAAGAGTATGGTGTGTGCGAGATGGATGTAATGCTCGCTGGCACTAGGTACGACGAATTCGATGGGCTCATCGCCCTCGTCGCTGGCCTCGGTGGAGGTTTAAGTAGATGGGAGGGAGAAAAGATCGAGTTCGCTCGACATACACTCTGACGAGTGACAGTGCAAGAAAGACATTTTCAAGATTTATTTTGGTCCGAAAATATCGTTCACGCGAGCAAAATATTTTCGAAATGAGAGTACTCACGATTGGAGCTAATAAGATAGGCAGGAACGATCCCCCGTTCTGAATAATCGCTCGTTTCTTTGTGCGCCAATCGGTGTTACCACTCGGGTGCGATAACTTGCGCAACGTGTGTTTATGCTCGCTCAATCGTCTCTTCTTGCTATCTGATAATTTTACGACCCCGTTTAAAACGTTCAACACGCACTCGCATATGCACTTGACAAGGTGTTTGTCAGCCGCTCGGGCTATCGTTGTGCGATGTTTCTTATTGCCATGGCAGAGCACACCGAGTAGCGCGAGATTTTTCTTGGAAAAATGTTTACTGCGCGGTAACGTGCCGCGACAAGAGGCAGCTCGTCCGTACGGGGCCATAGTTTTTTTCCGACTGACATTCGGGCGAGCAAATCAGCCTGATTTAAAGTATTTGGGTACGTATGCGGAATGCGCACTCTCAGCTCCCGTAGCGCCTATGTAGGCTTCGCAGAGAAAACCCGAGTCTTCGGGATGGATTTGATGCGCGAGATGCTGTATTTGTGCCTTGTCGCATGGATTTTTGAACAGCAGTAGGTACTTTGTATTTAAACTTATATCACGCTGCGCCTTTCCCTTGTGGAAAACATTTTGCGTTATCAATATCACGCTGATATTTTTGTGATGACTTCCTTTCGTAAACAAATCTAAAATAACGTCGCTCGAGGATTCTCGCATAAGATCATCGAGAATGAGTAATTTTTTCTTCTCGTTATCCGAGGAATAGTCGCCTACTGCGGGAGTCCCTCTAGAAACTCAATGATAGGTCCATTGTACTTAAAAGCTGTTCTGTAAGCCTCTTGCCATTCAGCGTAATAAAACAGTAAACGGTCGAAGCGTGCGGTACACATGGCCGGTAAATGAGCGAGAAAGCGCTGAACAAAGCGTGTTTTTCCATAGCCTGTGTGTCCACACACACATTAGGTAAACGGATGTTTCAAGCGCGTATCCATTTTTTTTACGACCTCTAGCCACCGAATGAGACTGTCGCATGCTTTCCCAATAATTTTATACCCTTTTTTCCATTCGTCCGAAACATTGACAAAATCGTCTGCATGACGCGCGTGCGGGGACTAGCATCTTTACCGCGCTGATGAGCCGACGCAGCGACAAGCTGGTCATGCGTGGGGATGGACTGATCCGCGGTGACTAGCTGATTCACGCGCGCGCGTTGACTAGCCTGTCCCCGCCGCGAGAATGAGCAGGACTACCCCGACGGCTAGCATGCACTAGCCAGCGATATGGTTAACTATGAAACATAACGCGGTTTTGTCACTACAATACCTTCTTAGTATATTTAACATGAAAACGCTATAAAACATTCTGCATATTACTTTGTTAAGAAAATATAATGGGCTATCAGCGTATTAATGCGAGGAAAGTGATGGATATAGGTAGAAATAATTTTGAGAGGTAAATAATTTTTATTAAAAAGGACAATTTTTATTTTACATAAATACACGCAGTTAAGTTTTTATAAAATATACATACTCTGCGTCGCTCTTATAACCAAAAGGTAGTGATACTGCATCGCGAAAGTATCTGCGCTTCTTAAGGGGATGCCATACTCGTACCATTACCGATCGAGCAATTCACACAGTTTTAAGCTGATTAAAAATAAAATACGTCGAATCACAAAAAATCAAGAGAACAATCTTCTGTGTTTTTTAACGTTCTATCATCCAGTCAAAGTTTGGAGTCGAAATATCAAGTCGTTTTTGCAAAAACTTTGAACAAAACGAAATTTAATTTCGTTCAAAGTTTTTGAAAAAACGGCTTGATATTTCGACTCCAAACTTTGACTGGATGATAGAACGTTAAAAAACACAGAAGAGTGTTCTCTTGATTTTTTGTGATTCGACGTATTTTATTTTTAATCAGCTTAAAACTGTGTGAATTGCTCGATCGGTAATGGTACGAGTATGGCATCCCCTTAAGTACTACGGAACACGACTTTTTTTCGTCGCGAGTGATGACTTCGTGCGTGCGGGTGCGTTTGATCGGTTTATATTTCAAAACGATGGGTTCTCTTTCGTTTTCAAAATACGCTGCGATCAAACGCGCGATGCTCTCGAAATTTATTATACAGGAATTGGCGCTATTGAGGCTAATACCCTTAATCTTACAGCACTCGACAGTTCCCCCGGTAGAAGGTACGACAGTTCAAAAGCCATAAAATTTTGGACCCGCTGAGAGAAACTTTGTAATATAGGTACCCTCGCCGTAGACCTTTAGCTCGTCTGTCATGTTGCCGAGTAAAGCATCCAGAGACGGAGTATACTCAGTAGGGTCGTCTTTCTTACATGTGAAAATACACGAGTCCGTCTCCATGTATAGAACACGCGCTGCGGTTAGTTTTTCAATATAAGAATATAACTCGAGACGCGCCTGCGCAGTTGTATACGCAGCTATTGCCACATTTGTATTGCCAGAAACATCGATGGTATCTTCGCGAAAGCGCCAATTCGTGTATAAAAGGTTTTCGTTGACCATAAGAACTTCGAATACTTCTTTTTCCGCCTCTGTACGAAGTTTTAATAGTTCCTCACGCGTTTTTATAATAGCCGTTTGTTTCATATTTGGGCGCTGGCCGAATTTTCCCCACAGCGAATTCAAACATAATTTCGCAACAGAACGCAACCCCGGATTTTTTTCTATTTTTTCCGAGACTAAACTTATCCCCTCGTCGCGCTCGTACTCGTCGACATACTGTTTTCTACTCTCTTCGTCTGCACACCAAGCAAGCCAAGCGCTTGCCTGCTGCTTCAATCGGAGAAAGGTATGGACATACGGGGCAAATAGCCCACCCGCACCCGTGACAGGATCGAACTGCGTGGTCTCATACTGCCAAATAACAAATATTTCTGTGACGCAGTAGCCAAGTTCGATCGCCTTCTGTAACTCGCAGACAACCCATGTACCTGTAAATTCACTCTCAGCGGCTTGGTCGTGATTACAGTCGCCCTCTCGCAATTCCTCGCAGCACGAGCGACAGAGTCCGAAAATCAGCCGAGAGTGCATTTTTATGAGTAACCCAGGCAGCATCAAACTACGAGGTGGTAAAACGTTGCACTTTATCAGCCCTTCCACGCGCGAGAGATCATTGTTTCGACCGCCAGTCAACTCCGTGCACTCTCCGCTTATGTAAATGCGCGGGAGTCGAATGGGACGTCCCCTCTTGCAGATATATGGGTAAAGAGAGCAAATATCGGTATATTTGATCTCTTCGTCCGGCGCGATACTGCGAGAAGTGACGATATTTTCCGTGCGGCCACCGAAAACAGCGTCACGCGGGTTAAAGGATATTTTGCTTATGACCGGATGAGCCGCTAAATATAGCGTAATTTCCGGTTGCTGACTTTTCACGCGTGCGAAATCCCATTCCCACATCTCACAGGCATCGTATCCGAACCGCCTCATTGCCGCGAATTTTGCCACCGTGCCCTCGTATGCCTGTGCGTATGTTTGGCCATATTTATTTTTTCTCACAGTACGATTATCGCTGAAACAGCGCGGACAGCCATGCACGTAACAGCCTTGGTATTCAAAAACAATTCCTTTGTCTGTTGAGGCAGGCTCACCTCCTCCTCCTCCGATTGGCGGTAGATACCCGCCTACGAGAAACCCCTCGCGTAAACGAGACTCGCCCGATCGCCCCGCGTGTATAATTTCATGCCCGAACTCGCGCTCGCAGTATAGCAGCCACTATATGGATTGTTGCGAGTGCTTATCCCTACGCCTATATCCGTTTGGCGGTATCAGGCCAATCGTGTTTGGCTGCAAAAAATTTTTTTTAAAAACATACATACATGTGGACGCAATTGTACACGGGGATACGAACGGGTCTGTTTGCGCGACTTCTATGAAAATTTCGCGAAACCGTATGCACGCACGCCTCAATATTTCCACCTACATTTTACAGTATTCGACAATCTCTTTTTGAAAGTCGAATACCTAGTTTGGGGCTGTATTCTCATACCACACGAGAAAAGCGGGACGTTCAGCCACAGACATAGTGCCTGGGCAATAAAACTCGGGTGGGGGTAGACGGCCCCTGTAGTGCTCATTCTCACTGGTATTGAAAAGGTGGGGGAAATAACCTTTTCTCTATTCCACGGGCGAAAGTACGTGTTTTCATCGTTTGTTTACACTAGAAGAAGAAGCACTTTAGCCCACTGCGTGCATCACTTGTTTCACGCGCGACCAAAAGCTCTGTGAGCAATGTTTCGAATAGCCTAACCCCATATACGACACAGCGGATTGTGACTTTGCCGCGCGGAAGTTGTAAAAGTGTGCGACTTTGGCGCGGAACTGTCTCGTATCGGGAGCGTGGTGCTCTCAAGAAAGATGGTCTACTATGAATTCATGTTTATTTATTTGGAAATATCCTCTCTCTCCCTATCTCTCTTTATCTCTCTCTATTTTAGCCTATTGGCGGAACATTATGATATTCGTATAAGTATTTTTATAAGTATTTTATTTGCCACATGTTCTCTTATTTATTATTTCAAAGATTATCTTTTTAGTTTTCTTTTGCATTGTTATGTTTTTGATAAATCTTTTATATCTCCTATGTATTTTACGACATAATGAACTAAATAGTTATTGTATTCTATTGTAACTGACTGAAATTTATAATTTTATACCTTTTAATGTATTTTCTAATTTTTGCCGAAAAGGGAGAATAAAGATTTATCTATTTATCTATCTATCTCACTATCCCTCTTTCTCTTGACTCACATGAGTATGTTAACAATTTGCTTGTTCATGTATTTTCGATGCCCGCCCCAACCAGCAGCACTCGCTACGCTCGTGCTGCAAATATTGGGCGGGCATCGAACACACATAAACGCGCGCATTGGGAAAAACCAATTGCGACATAGGTAAAATAAAATTGAAAAATATAATCTGCAAACTATAAGAACGACGTGAAGTCGCTAACGCTATCAAAGCATAGGGCGAAAGTAAAAACATGGCTGCGCAGAGTTGACGTCACCAGGAAAGACGATGATTTTCGATTTTTTTAGATTGATTAATTAACGTACTTTTGCCTGGGAATAGAGAAATAGTATATTATGCTACGAGGCTGTAAAGTGGTCTGAGTACAGCCGCGTGGGTTATGCCGTCCGAGGCGAAGCCGAGGACGGCATGCACGCGGCTGTGCTCAGACCACTTTACAGTCGAGTGGCATATACTATTTTTTTGCATTCCCAGTGGAAAGTTCGTTCAAAAAATATGCGTTATTTTTTGAACAAGTTCGGAATTTGTTTATTGTCTGTGAGGTCGTCTGCTGATGGCTGCGACTCGGGAGGTGGCAGTCGTGCGCATCTAGCTAGTGCTGCCAACCTCATGCATTTATGTGCTTATATCTATATATAGGTATAGTATTATCACGGAAAAAAATTAAGGACTGGAAAAGCACTTATGATACAAGACTGCTTCGTTAAATAAGAATTAGTGACACGACAGCTCTGAATTTTGAGCGCGTAAAGCTTGTTGTCAAAAGTGCCGAAAAAGATAGAAGACCATCGCTGTTTTAGCACTCGCTCCGAACAGAACAAGCTCGTTGTGTTTAATGCCGGATGGGATATTTCGAGAGAGCGCGTCCAGCTCGAAACAAGTACCGACAGAGTTTGTCACCGCGGCGAGGTATACGAGCTCAGCGTACTAGTCGAATAGACTCGCGGGGCTGGCCGGGAGAGCACAGGGCATTTCGAGCGACATGCCGTCGGGCGGCAGAGCGCGCTCAGCACGAGACGAGTAGGGGAGAGCGCTCCCCACTCCAACTAATCCAGGAGCCTACCGAAAAGTGGCCGCTCGCCACTTGCGATTATTTGGAAGACCTCGCGGCGCTCGGAGCCCCATACGATCGTCTAGCCGAGCGCGTTCAGTACGGTAAGAGTGGCGACAGCCCTCCGCACTACAGCTACCTTTGTCAGCTCGATCAACTTGTGCATTTGTCTACCGCAGCAGACATCGTTTATTAAATCGGTTACGCAGAGAAGAAATTCGTTTATTAAATCGGTTTAATTTATTATATTTATTGCTTTTACATTTATGAATATGTTAGGTAATAAAAAAAAACAAAATTTTCAGAAAATGCTTTTATTGGACAAATAAGTCAAAATTATAATTTTTGAAAAACCTTATTACAAATATATTGAAATGAAAGAAAAACAATTTATCTCGATTGATTTATATTTTCAATATTTTCAATAATAATGCATAACTACTATATTTCTTCAATTCATTTCAAAATGCAGCGCAATCATTACACTCACATTTTGTTATCTTTCCTATAAAATAAAATTAGGAAGTAGTTTTTCTATTACTGATCTAGGGAATATGCAAATAATGTTCGAAAAAGGGTTTCATCGTGCTATTAATTAGACAGTTTTACTATCTATTTTCTAACTTATTAGCCTTTTCATATAAATAAATTTCTACTTGGATAATGTGGCTTCAGCTATGCCTGTATTAAATTGAATAAACAAGGTATCAATTCAGAAATCTTATTTCCGTGATTCTAGTAATCAATTATAATAGTTTATTGTTGATCGCTGCATAATATCCACTTACAAAATTGTATACGTTTCTATTACAATCTACGTAATTCCCACAAATACACAATTTTTTTGCGAAAGAGCGAAAATTTAAAATTGATTTCAAATCCTCGCTAAAGAGCACGCCCAGCGCGCTTGAACTGGCTAATCTTTTTAAACATATGAACTGCATCGCATTCTCTTATCCCCATCGACAGATTCAGATATTTCTTTAAAATAAGTGTTTTAAACTTATTTTTATTACATTATTATAAAGTATTTCCTTGATTACATTCATATTGTAAATATTATCTTCTATATTTTCGAGAAGTATAATTTAAATGGAAGACTTTATTATATATAAGTATTTTTATACCACTCTAATCTTAACATCATAACTTTAATCATTATTCGGCTCTCGTGGTATAAAATACGGTCCGAAACTGCGGTGCTTAAGAGAATTTTTACTTCATGCGACTTTTCGCACGAAAAATTTGTCTTCATCTTGAGTGATTAAATGGATTGTATTTTTAACCCTTTTCTTACGTTACCTTTGATTGCTTATATTTTCCTGAAAAATCAATATTTTTTAACGAATCAGAGCTTAAATTTTAGCTCTTACTATCCACTTTTATAATTTTTTTTCTCGTTTTCGTATCTTAAATACTTGCAATGTGACAGTCAATACAAGAGACACCATTTTTTTAACGAAATAGAGGATATTTGAGATGAGATTGCCCATATCTCAAGAAAAAGAGCCTATGAGATGGAATTTGTCAGACTGGGCTTCATTTTTAGATACCAGAAATCGACTCTCCAATGCTCGCGAAAATCTGTTTCCCGGAGGGTGTGCACTCTCCTTGTAAGATCTCAAAACGTTTTCACAAAAGGCATTTTTTAATAGTTTAAAGAAATAAAAAATTCATCCAAGTGCGCACAGAAATAATGAAAAATTGATGTTTGTTTTTAGTTTCATGAAAGTGCGTTCGTTCATAATTACCTTTATGATAGAAGGACATGTTCATACAACCATAATTTAGTAAAATTTCTTTTTCTTCATCCCCTAGCCGAAAGTACGGTCTTCCCGGCTCGATTTCGCGCCGGGAAGAGCGACTTTTGTGGCCGCTCTTTGTTGATCGTTGCGTGGCAAAGTCCGCGACAGCGCACGTGTTGTAAACCTTCCAAATGTGATGACAAGAAAATCAATTGTAAAATCGGAAAATTGAAAAGATATAGGGGTATTTAATTAATTTTTTGTTATTATTAATATATTGAACAATATGTTTATAACTCTGATAATCAATTATGTTCTTATATTGCATACACGTTATCAGAAAGCTTCTATACATATATAGACATGATGTTTACATTTTGAGTTTCAAGACATGGTGTAGCTATATACTTAAATGTGAAAGTTTTTTGAGTCTCATTCTATAATGTATGGCTTATTGGATAGAAAAAGACAAACAGAGGAACCATTGAGAGGTTGTTCTGTAGTTGAAATGAGTATCAATTAAGTATGTACATATTGTTGGTCCATCATCTTTTTTAAGTATCTTTTGCTAGTGCTTTTGATGCCCGCCCCGACCAGCAAAACCTCGGTTTCGCCTCGGTTTTGCAAAAGTCGGGCGGGCATCAAAAAAAGCAGAAGTCGAGCCTTACGCTTCGCGATATGTAAAGTGGCGCTGAAGCAGGCCTTTTATACATATGGCCGAGCCGTAGTTAGCAACCAACAACGCTATTTTATTAATTAATATCAAAATTATATGGGCGTACTTTCGGCGGGGGATGAAGAAAAATAGTATACGACACTTGGCCAGAATGTTGGATGCCCTGGACGGCGCGCATCGACGCCCTCGGCTTCGCCTCGGGCGTCAAAATGCCTTGTGTCGTAATATACTATTGGTCTGCAAATGTATGCAATCACTTCTTTAATTAGAAACTATGCAACGGTAACACGAATATTAAAAGTTTCATAGATTTGCCCAAGGGAGTCATGTAATCAACGAACGCGGGAGCGCTCCGAAGGAAAATTATAGAAGAAGCCTAAAAGGAGCGATCCGTGCTACATATACATTGAAATGGGTGTAAGAAAAATTCAATGCGCTTTTACGTATATTGCGTTAGTTTTTACTATATAACATATCCCTCTTAATCGAAAGCCATTTCATTGCTATACTCAAATCAAAAGATTTTATTTAAAAAGATTATCTCGTTCAACAGATATAGATGGCTGAATTTTTGTATGTGAAGTTTCTTTTCCGAATTTTTCTTCTCCTTATTTCGATATCCGGTTTGCAGCTCTTACGACACTTCCGGTTGTCATCTATCTTACGCTTATATATCTATATATATATATACAGTTATAGCATATCGTATAGTAAATAAATCTTACTCGACTCGAAAAGAAAGAGAGAGAGAGAGAGTATATAAGAACAACAAAATTTTGTGACTACAAATGACTACAATAACCTCAAAATATCGTATGGTATTTTTATTCTCTTATATAGAATCGAAAAGAGAGAGAGAGAGAGAGAGAGAGAGAGAGAGAGAGAGAGAGAGAGAGAGAGAGAGAGAGAGAGAGAGAGAGAGAGAGAGAGAGAGAGAGAGAGAGAGAGAGAGAGAGAGAGAGAGAGAGAGAGAGAGAGAGAGAGAGAGAGAGAGAGAGAGAGAGAGAGAGAGAGAGAGAGAGAGAGAGAGAGAGAGAGAGAGAGAGAGAGAGAGAGAGAGAGAGAGAGAAAATATAATAAAACGAACAACTGTAATTCTAAAATAACTTCGAAATATGGTATGATTATATATATTTTTATAATTACAATCAGCTGATGGTATGACATCATATACTTTTATATATAGATAAGTATTCTTTTTATACTAGAAGATATATCATGTAAAATATAATACAATAAAAAATCGAAACTTTGTGTAAACTTTTTCATTTTCAGATTATACAATTCTCAGTCTTTGGTGAATTTTACATATCATGTTATATTATAACTAATGATATTGAAAATCCCTAAACTAACACTTTTTAAAAAAAGTAAAACTTTGGCGAGTATAAGTGTATTTGTAATCTCTCTCTCTCTCTCCCTCTCTCTCTCTCTCCTCTCTCTTTCTCTCCCTCTTTCTCTCCATCTTTCTCTTTATCCCCCTCTCTCCCCCAAAAGAATATCATAGTTTAAAACAAACACATGAAAGAAGTGGAATCAATTATTATTTTATATAGACAAGTACATTTTTGTAACATAGAAATATGGAATTATTTTTATAACAAAAAATTGTAAGTACTACTAAAAATAAACTCATGAAACCAGTGGAATCAATTAAGTGCAGGCAAGTCAATTATTATAATAAAGAGAATTTTTAAAATAAAATTTATTTAATATATATTTACTATAAATATTTGTATAAAAAGTAATTACATCTAACAAAAAATATTACAAAAATACTAACATAATAACTGTAATTGAAACACAAAAAGTTAAAAAATTTTTGCGTAAACATTTTCGAAGTATAGATCATAGAAGTCACCACCCTGTAAAATAGTTTAACCATGAGCTGTTATACATCATAAATTCATGTAAGTTTTTCTTACACAAGTCAATCTACCTATTATCTGCAAATATGAATTTTAATTAAACATCTTCTTAAACTGTTAATGTAATTTTCAAAATTTTCGGAAATTTTCTTTTAAAGACAGAAGATACTTGCCGGACGCATCGTTTTGTAGTATTTAGGTAATCTATCAAATATTTATTTTTATATCATTATTTTTTGGAATAAGATTTATATATTATATTTTATAAAAACTTTTCAATTATATTATATCTATCTATCTATTTATTATATCTATTAATTTTACAAAAATTTTATATCAGTCTTTATAATTTCTATAATTATAATTTCATTGTAATATCTTCATTATACAAATTCATTATACAAATTGAATTATTATTAATTCTATAGTAAGATAATAACATTCTTTTTACATTGCGTATGTACACCCGAGGGAAGTTAATTCTTTCCTAACGTGCCGGGTAAATTTCAAAATCCTGCACTCCCATTGGACAATTCAAGTGTAAACATTAACCCTCAATTGGAATCATCCAATGAAATTGCAGAATTTTAAAATTGACTAGGCACGTTCGGAAAGAATCAACTTCCCTCGAGTGTACATCTATATATTACGTATGCTTGTTCCTAACATTATATAACGAACAAATTTTGTGTAAGTTTTGCTCTATTCAAATATCGAAATATACTTATTTTCTTGAACTGTTATCACCATTTTATTATAATTATTTACATACTACGTGATCAATAACTAAATACATAGAAGGTTGCGATTCCCATCCTACGCACCTTGAACTACAAAACGATGCGTCCGGCAAGTGTCTTCTGTCTTTAAAAGAAAATTTCCCAAAATTTTAAAAATTACATTAACTGTTTAAGAAGATGTTTAATTAAAATTCATATTTGCAGATAATAGGTAGATTGACTTGTGTAAGAAAAACTTACATGAATTTATGATGTATAGCAGCTCATGGTTAATAGTAGATTTCGACACGGGTGGGGAAGTCGATTATTTAGCTGGTGTGACTTTTTCCACGAGCGAAGCGAGTGCGAAAAAGTCACACCACCTAAATAATCGACTTACGCACTAGTTTCGAACGGTATTTTATACCACGAGCGCCGAAAAATCATATGAAAGTTGTGATTTTGAGGTTAGAGTAGTATAAAACTATTTTATAGCACTGTGTGACCTAAGCCCGCACTTAGGTCACGCCTATCCGTGACCTAAGTAGTACTTTTTTGCACCGTGTTTATCGCACTCGCTACGCTCGTGCGCTAACCTCACGGTGCAAAAAAGGACTACTTGGGGCACGGATAGGCGTGACAGCGGGCTTAGGTAGGCAGTGCTATAAAATATTATACGATACTTGTGACCTAAGGAGCACTCTGCACGGCGTAATTAGGTCCCTCGCTGCGCTCGGGCCCTAACTTCACGCCGTGCAAAATGCTACTTAGGTCACATGTATCGTAATGTACTAGAAACAACTGTATCTCGAAAACGGTGAAACTAGGCTTTCCGAAATTTAAATAGCATATTCAAAGTATTGTCATTAGTAATATATCTCTTTTTCTTTTAAATCTTAACAAAATTCTTGGCGTTATTGACGTAAATGTTTTTTTTTTTTTACGTTTTATGATGACTCTACCATAAGACACCGTGTTAAATTTTGGAAGTTTAGGAGCTTATATCTCATCAACGGTAAAGCTAGGCTTTCTGAAATTTAGATATGTTGTGTATAATGGTAATAAGGGTCTTATCTGCAAATTTCAAGAAATTCTTGAGAGGGTTATCATGATTTTAAAATGAGCTCACTATTTAATTTTTATGTCATAATAAATTATTAACATATAATAATGTAAGTACACACAGATATGAAAGGCAAATACTTTCTGAACCGAAAAAACTATTATGATAACAAATTGTTAATCGGACACGTAGATATTGTTCAATAAGTAAAAAAGTTACTTTCGTTATTTGCCAACTTCTTATTTTTCATTCGATTTTAATGTTTAACATCTCATTTTACTCCTTGAACATTTGTCTACGACTCATCCAGGTTTATATTATGAAATAATTAATAGGCTTATAACGCGCGAACAAGATTACAAGCTTGAGAAAAGCATGTACGATGCAAACAGCGAGCGATCGAAAGAGAAAGAAGACAGGGCCTGCAGCCGCGCGGTTGTGGCATTGTAGTCCAGTCAGATTAGTCTCAAAATGTACTGTTTAAAAAAAACGTTAAGAGGCAATTTTTTTCTTGGAGGTGCTTTGGAAAGGTGTCAGGATATTAGGAAAAATGTTTGCGGTCAATTGCTGGTGGTGGAACATTGTTTAAATAATGTATGAATGTGAAAAAAAACTTATATGAATATTTCAAGCTCAAATTTTCACCAGTTATAAAGCATACAAAGACCTTCAAAAAAACCGATGGTCTAGTTTTCTAGAAGCAAAAATTATTTATTTATATGAAATTCTAAAATTGCTGAAAATAGCTGTTTTTCGCGTTTTGCAAAACAACTAATAATGACATTTTGGCGCACCTTAGCTCATTTTGTAGGTATTTTTTATACCTAAAAACAGTACTTTTAGTTTTTCAATAGCAGCAACGGTTCAAAAGCTATAAGCAAAAAACGGGTTTTCGCACATTCATAAATTATTTAAACAATGTTCCACCACCTGCAACTGACCGCAAACATTTTTCCTATTATCCTGACACCTTTCCAAAGCACCTCCAAGAAAATAATTGCCTTTTAACGATATTTTTTTTTTAAAGTCTAATCCGACTGAACTATTGGCAGTGGAGGGATTCCCCGAGTCACTGCTGGCTGCTATGTTGTTATACATGGACTGAGTTTCTTTACCTAATCTCGCCAGTCGTTTTTCGGTTTCTATACTTACAGCGATTCAGGCTAGCCCAAACACCGGAAAAATGTTTGCTTATGTTCCGACGTATATCAAGGATTGAATTGCAGAAAAGTGCAAAAATTTTCATCTTAATTTTAATGCATTTCTTTAAACAAAACCCAATTTCACAAAATAATAGTGGTTTTTAAATATTCTATAAAACATGCACGAAAAATCAATATTCAAAGAGTTATACATTTTAAAAATATTATAACTTTTAATATTTGAAAGATTTCACAAGAAATAGTCACAAAATTAAACATCAAGCACAGTAGTATATCATACACCATCTAAAAAGAGATATGCGTAGTTAATATCACTTTATATTACTAAACATTTATATTAAAATTAGTGGCAAATCCAGCGGGAGGCGGAGAGAGTAATCGCCACCTCCCCCCAGCCTCAGAAATTTTTTGAAATTTTCAAAATTAATTAAATCTAAATAGACGGAGAACACGAGGTCCACGCATATAAGGAATAAGTCATGTAGACATGTAATAGTAAGCAATACGATTATTCAAATAATTTTTAAACCCGAGTAGATGGGGGTTGCGAGGTACACGTATACAAGGTGTCCCATTTTAATCGCCCCAGGCAAATATCTTGAAAAGTATGAGAGATGGAAAAAACTTTAAAAACAAAAGTTGTAGGGTGCAAAGGGGGTCAGCTAATGGTAACAACGACTTTGACCTTGAACTCTATTTTCAAGGTTATTTCAAGGTCAAAGTGATTTTTTTAAATGAGAATCCCTACTTTCGACCCCGGAAATGGAAAGATCAGAAAATTTTACGTTCAGAAAGGTCTGATATGTTGGAGTTTCAAGGTCAACCAGCTAATTTAATGAGGTCGACCTGGGAATACCTCTAGGAAGGACAAAATTGACCTTGACGTTCAAGGTCATTTTAAGGTAAGTTGATTTTATAAAATGGAACCCCTTATTTTTGACCCTGGAAATGGAAAGAGCGGAAGAATTTACGTCCGAATATGACCTTGACCTCGACCTTGACTTTAATCGTGATCTGGAAGGTTAATTTAAGGTCAAGTCGATTTTTTTAAAATGCCCTTATTTTTGACCTCGGAAATGGAAAGAGAAGAAAATTTTACGTTCAGATATGTACCGTCATATGGTGTCAAAGTTGGCCCTCTGGGGTCAATTAAGGGTCAAATCGTGCTTGAGGTCAATTGGGGTCAAATTAATTTTTTTAATCTGATGTGTTCTTACTTTTGTCAGCGTAACTCTGAAGGATTTTTGGGATTAATTTTCGGTATGAAAAGGTACTTTTCTTCTTGTTCTTTCTTGGTTAGGTTGGCACCATTGAAATGTACGGCTACGTCAAATGATATTTTTTAAGTACGAGTGACCGATTACTTTAAGGTAGTTATGAGGCGATGATTTAATGGTTTTGTTATGAGTCAATTATAAATATTCGAATTCTTTAGTTTGGTCAATTTGGGAATATTTTCATTTTTTTTAAAGAGTAATAACAATACTGCACTCGAAAATAGGTAGAGTTAGTTATTTTTAGTGGTGTCACTGTGCACAGTACAAATAAAGAAAACGTTTTGATTTCTTATTATTGAATAGCATACAGTAATGATTTCATGTGTTTATTAGAATAAATAACTTTTTCGCTCATTTCCGAAAATTGCCTTCTTAATTTCTTTTTATACATACAATTGAAGTGGAAAACCAAATTTCTTTTGTGGTACCATATTCCTTTTTGAGATGGCTGATTACACGCCCCAGGAGATTGTGAATATGATAAAAGTTGTTGGTGAATGTCATGATAATTATAGGGCTGCAGAAAGACGCTATGCCGAGAAATATCCCAATGCCCGTCACCCAGATAGGAAAGCCATCAAAAGATTATTAACGCGAGCTGCACAAGGCTCCATCGTTCGTAAGAGGCGCAAAACTGGAACGAAACAGCACATTGCGCTGGGTGTGCGAGCTATTATTGCTGAAAATCCCCACATTTCAACACGAGATTTGCAACGAATGCATGGTGTTCCCTAATCAACAGTAAATCGCCTGTTGAAAACATCTAAATTTCACCCCTACCACGTTTGCCTTACACAAACACTGGAGGATGGAGATTATGCACGGCGTTTAAATTTTTCTCAATGGGCAAATAATCAGATACGTAGGGACCCTTGCTTTTTGGATCGGGTGCTATTCTCAGATGAAGCAAAATTTGATAATATGGGTGGTGTCAATCTTCATAATGCCCACTATTACGCTGAACAAAATCCTCATTGGCAACGAGATCATCGAATCCAGAGACGTTGGTCAATAAACGTGTGGGCAGGTATAATTGGAGATCATGTGCTGGGACCTATCTTTTACAATCAAAATTTGAATGGACAATTGTATTTGGATATTTTGCAAAACCAGCTACCTCCTCTATTAGAAGATATCCCACTTATCTTACGGCGGGATATGTGGTTTCATCAAGATGGAGCTCCTGCACATCGCGTTCGATCAGTCAAGAATTTTCTCAATGATATGTATCATAATCGTTGGATTGGCATCGGCAGCCAAGTACACGAGTGGCCGCCTAGATCCCCAGACCTCACACCTCTTGACTTTTTTTTGTGGGGAGTAGTTAAAGGCAAAGTTTTTGCACATGCTCCAACAACCTTAGAGAACATGAGAGGAAGAATTATGGAAGCTTTCCAATCCATTTCAGTGGAAACATTGAGGAATGTTCAAGCAAGCTTCCGAAGAAGGATGCAAATGTGTTTCAGAGAGAACGGACACTTGATCGAGCATTTGCTGCCTTAGATCTTCAAATGACAGTCCGTTAATCAATCGGCCCTTTTCAGGGCCAATGATGTGCGAAATCCTTTCGGCAACCTCCACGCGGTGCACATTGGGTAATGCTAATGTCGAGGGTAGTCTTTTTAATTTTCGATTCATTTGAGGGAGAAAAAATACTTTTAGATTCCTAAGTAACTCATAAAAACAGTAAAATCCACTTCAAAAAAATTAATTTATTTATTATTACCCTTAATTGACCCCAGAGGGCCAACTTTGACACCATATGACGGTACATATCTGAACGTAAAATTTTCTTCTCTTTCCATTTCCGAGGTCAAAAATAAGGGGATTTTTAAAAATCGACTTCACCTTAAAATAACCTTCCAGATCACGGTTAAAGTCAAGGTCGAGGTCAAGGTCATATTCGGACGTAAATTCTTCCGCTCTTTCCGTTTCCGGGGTCAAAAATAAGGGGTTCCATTTTATAAAATCCACTTACCTTAAAATGACCTTGAACGTCAAGGTCAATTTTGTCCTTCCTAGAGGTATTCCCAGGTCGACCTCATTAAATTAGCTGGTTGACCTTGAAACCCCAACATATCAGACCTTTCTGAACGTAAAATTTTCTGCTCTTTCCATTTCCGGGGTCGAAAGTAGGGGTCCTCATTCAAAAAATCACTTTGACCTTCAAATGACCTTGAAAATAAAGATCAAGGTCAAAGTCGTTGTTACCATTAGCTGACCCCCTTTGCACCCTACAACTTTTGTATTTAAAGTTTTTTTCCATCTCCCATACTTTTCAAGATATTTGCCTGGGGCGATTAAAATGGGACACCTTGTATAAGGGAATTACGTAGACGTGCAACATGATTTTTTAATAATTTTTTCCCACGTCGCCAGGGTACGCGGGGTCTACGTATGTAAGGGAATTACATATAGATGTGCGGTAGTAAGTACGATTCATTAAATTATATTTAATTTATTTGTTTATCATTTATCTAAAATTAATTTGTAGAAATCAGAAAACTTTCTACGAAAGTATAAAATAAGGCAAGTATAAGTTTTACCAGGAATCTATAAGAATTAAAAGAATTATTTTCATATGTATTTACAACTTCCTCCCTTTCTCCCACCCTCTCTCTCTCTCTCTCTCTCTCTCTCTCTGTCGCTCCCTCTCTTTCCTTCCCTCTCCTCTTTCTCTCCCTCAACATGTGTCAAACTCTGTACTAAGAACTTTAATGTGGGCCTATAGTACATTTCGACACGGGTGAGGAAGTCGATTATTTAGCTGGTGTGACTTTTTGCACGAGCGAAGCGAGTGCGAAAAAGTCACACCACCTAAATAATCGACTTACGCACTAGTTTCGAACGGTATTTTATACCACGGGCGCCGAAAAATCATATCAAAGTTGTGATTTTGAGGTTAGAGTGGTATAAAATATTTTTATAGCACGGTGTGACCAAAGCCCGCACTTTAGTCACGTCTATCCGTGGCTAAAATAGTCCTTTTTGCACCGTGTTTATCACACTCGCTACGCTCGTGCGCTAAATACAAAAAGGACGACTTTAGCCACGGATAGGCGTGACAGCGGACTTTGAGCAGGCAGTGCTATAAAATAGTATACGATACTCGTGACTTAGTGGCTCTTTATTGCACGGTGTTTAGCGCCCTCGCTGCGCTCGGGCACTAACCTCACGGCGTGCCAAAAAGAGCCACTTTAGTCACACGTATCGTAATATACTATTTTAAAACAATCAGTAAAACAAATAGTATTGTTAATAAAACTTTCTACAAAAGTATAAACTAATGCAAGTACGAGTTTTCTCTGTATAATTTATACTTTTACTCTTAAAAAGTTGTGAAATCTCTCTAAAAGAATTTTTTAACAAAAGTAAAAACTTAAAAAATTATACACAATGTAATTATCATCCCTCCCTCTCCCGCCCTCTCTCTCTCGATCGTTTGCTCCCTCCATCTCACTCTCCTTCAACATATGTCACACTCTGATCCAAGAACTTTAATGAGAACCTAAATATTTTTTTAAAACAATCAGTAAAACAAATAGTATTATTAATCTCTCTCTCTCTCTCTCTCTCTCTCTCTCTCAACATCCGTGAAACTGAGTACCAACAAACTTTAATGAGAGCTTAAATATTTTTTTTAAACAATCAACACGTTTTTTAAAAACTAATTTTTTAAGTACGTTCTATAACAACATAATTTGTCTAATCCTTTTAATTCTTCTACTCTCTTCTATTCAATAAGTACTCTTTACAAATGGTAATAATTTTTTTCAAGACTATAATAATATTGCTAGAATATAAAACTTTCTACGAAAGTATAAAATAAGGCAAGTATAGACGTTTTTTCTGGATAATCTATAAAAAACAACACAATTTGTCTAGTCCTTTTATTTCTTCGAATCTTATCTATTCAATAAGCACTCTCTACAAATGGTAATAATTTTTTTCGTGACTGTACAAATAATCTATAAAATAATAATATTTATGATTTTGTAAAAGAAATCAAATAAATACGAATGAAAAAGTCTTTTAATTCTTTGAGTCATTGTATGCTGAACAAATTATATGTAAGTAAGTACATTCAAATTGTTCACTGCAAATCAAACAAACGAAAGTTGTGAAATGAATTATCGATAGTCAAGTAATGCAAACAACTCCCGGAAACTACTGTAGGACTGTTCTCAGAAATGTATTCAAATTTGTTCATCTTTCTGAGCTATACAAATTAAACACAAGAAAGTACTGAAATCAATTTATTGTAGTCAAGTACCGGCCATAAGTTAAGGGGTTTGGTACTCATGCACTCTGTTTTACCGGCAGAACTCGGCAAATTCTATATTATTAAAATAAATATATCGAATTACATCTTATAAAGAGATAGTTGCCCTGTGCAATGTAATAATCTACCAGCCTGCGCAGTTTTGAGCCCAAATATGAAGACCCTAAAAAATTTTGCGAACGAAATTTCGGTTATTTTTTTCGCAAAATTTTTTAGGTGCCGTTGACATTTGAGCTCAAAACTGCGTAGGCTGGTAGATTATTACATTGCGCAGGGCAACTATCTCTTTATAAGACCTAATTCGATATATTTATTTTAATAATATAGAATTTACCGTGTTCTGCCGGTAAAATAGAGTACATGAGTACCACACCTTTTAACTTGACTGACATAATAGAACTTTTCGTATCTAGCGTGTAAAATTACATTTTACGCCCACGTTGTAACTTCAAAATTATTCAGCCAGCGGGCATAAAATACTACTTACTGCCTAAGAGGCCCAATAGCTGACATACTGTTACAAAACTTTATAGAACCTATAGACTTGTGGGTTAACTTTATAGAACCTGTGGGTGAAAATTATTTTAATTATATAACTATAATGCCTTCTCTTTATTTCTAAAATTCATAAGAATTTGTTCAGATATTTACGAGAAGTCAAAGCCTATATAAAAAATCGCCTAGTTACCAACACATCACTATTTTTCATTATTCTTACTCAATTTTGAACTTTCTATAATATTATGTACCTTGGGAGGAAAAGAGAAGTCTAGAGCTGCTCTAGCAGGGGTGGTCCTCCGATCTCCCAAGATGAACAAATTTGAATACATTTCTGAGAACAGTCCTACAGTAGTTTCCGGGAGTTGTTTGCATTACTTGACTATCGATAATTCATTTCACAACTTTCGTTTGTTTGATTTGCAGTGAACAATTTGAATGTACTTACTTACATATAATTTGTTCAGCATACAATGACTCAAAGAATTAAAAGACTTTTTCATTCGTATTTATTTGATTTCTTTTACAAAATCATAAATATTATTATTTTATAGATTATTTGTACAGTCACGAAAAAAATTATTACCATTTGTAGAGAGTGCTTATTGAATAGATAAGATTCGAAGAAATAAAAGGACTAGACAAATTGTGTTGTTTGTTATAGATTATCCAGAAAAAACGTCTATACTTGCCTTATTTTATACTTTCGTAGAAAGTTTTATATTCTAGCAATATTATTATAGTCTTGAAAAAAATTATTACCATTTGTAAAGAGTACTTATTGAATAGAAGAGAGTAGAAGAATTAAAAGGATTGGACAAATTATGTTGTTATAGAACGTACTTAAAAAATTAGTTTTTAAAAAACATGTTGATTGTTTAAAAAAAATATTTAAGCTCTCATTAAAGTTTGTTGGTACTCAGTTTCACGGATGTTGAGAGAGAGAGAGAGAGAGAGAGAGAGAGGTTAATAATACTATTTGTTTTACTGATTGTTTTAAAAAAATATTTAGATTCTCATTAAAGTTCTTGGATCAGAGTGTGACATATGTTGAGGGAGAGTGAGATCGAGGGAGCAAGCGATCGAGAGAGAGAGGGGGAGAGGGAGGGGTGATAATTACATTGTGTATAATTGTTTAAGTTTTTACTTTTGTTAAAAAATTCTTTTAGAGAGATTTCACAACTTTTTAAGAGTAAAAGTATTAATTATACAGAGAAAACTTGTACTTGCATTAGTTTATACTTTTGTAGAAAGTTTTATTAACAATACTATTTGTTTTACTGATTGTTTTAAAAAATATTTAGGCCCACATTAAAGTTCTTAGTACAGAGTTTGACACATGTTGAGGGAGAGAAAGAGGGAGAGGGAGGGAAAGAGAGGGGAGCGAGAGAGAGTGAGAGAGAGAGAGAGGGTGGGAGAAAGGCAGGGAAGTTGTAAAGTCATATGAAAATAATTGTTTTAATTCTTATAGATTCCTGGTAAAACTTATACTTGCCTTATTTTATACTTTCGTAGAAAGTTTTCTGATTTCTACAAATTAATTTTAGATAAATGATAAACAAATAAATTAAATATATTTTAGAGAAAAAGATGTTAATGCTTTCTTTTTGAAGGAAACATTTTTCATAGATTCTGTAGATCTTTTATAATAATTATTGTTAAGAAATCATTTGTTTTCATACAAAATTTTTGAAAAGATTTTTATAGACCTAGTTGGCAAAAGTTAAGGTGTTTGTTAGTAAGGAATTAAGTACATATATGAAATACTAAACCAAACTTATTCTTGCTAAGTTTTTACTTTTGTAAAAAAATATTTTTTTATGTACTTTTAACTTTTGTAATTCAAAATATATAATATGAAATTTTATTAATAATAAATATAGAGATTATTTTCAATTACATTTGTATTTTTTATAAATAATTTTAATTTGATTAATGAAATATGACATATATTCAATTATATTTTATATGTTAAGAATATATAATTTGTGTGAGTAGTGATTCTATCAATATTTACAAGATAATGATCAGCCTCGATGTTACACAAGCCATGGATCTATTTTCAAGATTTATTTATAGTTATAAACAAAATATCATTCGACACTCTAGCTTTTACAAGGCTTGAATCTAAAAGTTGATGAAGAAGTTGAGTTCTCATGCCAACTACCATTTTCAAAGCAGCAGCTGATACAAATAGTTTTTTGTTCTTTAATTTTACCAAATCCAAAAAGCTCTTAACGCAGGCATTTGGTTAGAGTAAGTCCCAGCTGCAAATATTTTACGAGTAACCATTGCTGCTTGTTTTTTCGATTATTGGAAAAGCATGGACAATAATACACAAGTTTTTGAGTATGTATTCTTTTCTGTTCTCTTGGTTTTTCCGTACTCGACCTAAGTTTTACTTTTAGTATTGTGTCCAAAAGAATAATATCTAAAAAGCCATGTTTACTAATATATACATAATGGCCTTTTTGGGAAATAATAACTTTTTTCATTCCATTTCCTAATTCACAACAATTTTCAATATTAGATGTAGCTAAAATTATTAATTTTTTTAATTTAATGTACAATCTGATGTTAAAACTGCCAGAATTGAGTTTGCTCTACCATCAAGTGGTAATGGAATCATTGATAACTGCCTGCCACCATTGAAATTTTCATGGAATTCCATGCTTTTTAGCAACTCCCATCTTGATGTATAAAATAAAAATAATTTATTTATTACACAAAACATTTTATTATATCTGGGAACTTGCACTGACACTTCACTTTAATTATATTATATTTATGAACACAATAATATATTTGTATCGGGCAGGTCACTACACTATTTTTGTTATCAGTGAGTTTTCAAAATCCCCCAAGAAAAGTACAGGCTGAGTTTGTTCCATAAGTCTTCAAAAACTTCAACAGCTTTATATTTCCTTTTTTATTTTGAAAACTTATAACTTTTCAAAACTTGTATTCTAATTCAAATTCTACCATTTTCATAATACTTTTTATTTCTTACTTTCTGTAAGTACTTTCTGTACTTGCTTTCTAATAGCTCTTCTCACATTTTGAGAATCTATTAGATCTTGTTACATATTGGAGAATCAAATCAGGATATTTCTAAGTTATTTTCTTGTACGTCGCTTGTAGATTTCCATTTCTTCCATATGGACAAACAGCATTAGCATGAAATCCAAATTTTTTCCATTTCCTCCATATGGGCAAACAGCATCAGCATGAAATCAAAATTAGCGTGATAAGATCAAATATTACTATTACTTTAAGTAAAAAACAAAGATGAACTGCACTATATTCCGTTGACAGAAAAGCTCACAGATGTACTTCACTTGACACAAAACTTTGCAATAAAGAAAACTTAGCAAAAAAAATGCATATTATCATCCCACATTATTTAATAATATTATAAGACACATGATCGATATTGCCCATTGATATTTATTCAAAGATTTTTTTATAGATTCTTTTTCCAATACACTAGTGAGATTTTAATGATTCAAAAAAAATCTTCTTGTAGGTATATATCTGTAAAAAATAATAAAAAATTTTCACAAAGTATCAACTCTTTTATGTTTTAAAATAATTTTAGCCTTTAACATTTAGCCATTTAATATACTTATCTAAAAAAATTGATTTTCCCCGTTGATGCTCATAGATAAAAATTATTTTAATCAGTCAACTTCCTGAGATCTTTGATTATTTAAATAATATATTTACACTGGTGTAGTTTCGTTAACTGGTTCTGGTGTGGCCAAAGTTGAAATTGTACACAAAGGGAGTATTCGATAAACCTTGTCTGAATCTGGTGGTTCTAACACTTTACTATGACGGTTGAGGTGACTATCTTCCATGCGTCTGGGAAGGGCTGTTGCGCCTAATGCCATAATATTTCTTTTGTTTTTAATCCTATTTTCTTCCTCTATGAAGACTGATGGAATTCGTCCAGTAGTAGTATATTCCAAAATTGCATCGAACATCCAGAAGCATGCTATACCACCAACAATAAAATTTATAAAAATTTGGATGGTGATAAAAAATTTCTGGAAATGACTATCATCAATACAATTTGAGTCTCCATATATAGTAATTCTCCCAGCTAAACTCAATTTTGACTCAGTTTCTTTTATTTCATTATCAAAGGGCGCGGCAGCGCCCTGCTTGGCAAGTATAAGGAACGAAGTGACAGATGAGCAAGCGGGGCGTCGGCGCACCCTTTATTCTTTGGTGTGATGTTCTAACCCTACTTTTTTTTGTCATATTTACCTTATCATTTTTTATATACGGAGATACCGCGCATGAGGTACTCAATTAGAAAGCATTTTTCATTTACATTCTACACGGAAAAAATAAACAGTAAATTCTACTTTTTACACAGTAAATTTTACTGTAAAATAGCAAGTTAATTTTACTTTCATAAGTATCAGTAGAAACAGCTTTATAGAAAAGTAGAATTTACTTTTCGGTAAAATAAGATCTGCTTTCTGGAGTAAAAAGTAGTTTCTACTTTTTCTGAAAAGTAGTTTCTACTTTTTCTAAAATGGAATTTCGGAATGAGCGATTTTTTCTAAGTCCGCGTAATTTTCCAAATTTTTGTCATTTTTCGCCATTTTCAATTTCACATAGTTTTGCACAGAATCGATCGATTTTAGCGATTCACAACTTAAATTAAAGCTCTATTGTTCAATTTGAATCGCATCTGTGTGGAATTTGGTTTGGCTTACTGAATAGCTTGTTATTGGTTAATCATCAATGACCACTTTTCGTCAATTTTTCCCATGTTAAATTCCCAAACAAAAATTCATATGCATTTAAAACTTTGTCACAAACCCGCTTTCGCTTGTTCAACTATTTTTTCTTATAATATATGGTATAGAGATTGAGAAAAAACTTGTCCGAAAGATGTGCTCCAAAAAAAATTTTTTTCGAGTTCTATGACACAAAAACTGTGACGGTTTCAAAGATTTGCTCATGTACCAATAAAAACATTTCATATTCACGCAGTATGTGTTAGCATGTAATTTTTTATAATTTTTATTTATTTATAATTTTTTATAAAACCATTGCAAATTCATTAACAATGAGCATCTAGAACTTAATTCATCTAAACAGTAGATTCTCCTTTTTTAAAAAGTAGATTCTATTTTTTTAAAAAGTATATTCTACTTTTTTAAAAAGTAGATTCTACTTTTCAAATAAACTGTAGTTTCTACTGTATGAAATGTTGATTTTACTGATTTTATAAAGCAATTTTTACTTTTTCTTAAGAAAGTAGATTTTACTTGTGCGAAACAGTAAGAACTACTGTTTATTTTTTTCCCTGTACTTGTGAAGTTTCTTCGTGAAAGATGCTTTCGTATTGAAGCTATCAAGCTATAAAGTTTTTGTCGCCGCGAAATCAAAATATTTTTTTCCTTCAGCCTCTAGTGAAAATGGGAAAGACAGCCTGGCTGTAGTTGATGTCAAATCGTATCAGAATATAGTTATATTTCAGTACTAACGGCGTACGAAGCGCGGCGCTACTGCGCTTGATTCTTGATCATGGGGGAGAGACAGAGAGAGAGAGAGAGAGAGAGAGAGAGAGAGAGAGAGAGAGAGAGAGAAGAGAGAGAGAGAGAGAGAGAGAGAGAGAGAGAGAGGGAGAGAGAGAGAGAGAGAGAGAGAGAGTCTGTGTCAGTGTGTGATTGCGGAGAGAGAGAGAGCGTTATGTTGTCTGTCAACCAAAAATATTTTTATTTATGTTATTTTTTTTCAAGAACGTCGACAGAACCATTGATTTAATTGCATTCACAAATATAACCAAGATCACCAAACAAACTGGTAATCGTTGAAAATACTGGCAAGAGTCCAGTACGCAACTTTATCTTTGCATTTTGAATGTTGGGTAAAATGAGTGATCAAGATGTAGTTCTGTTTTTATTTTTTTAAGTACTGTCAGATCAGATCTTAGAAATTGAGTCTATCCCAACTATACGGCTACTACAATACAAGAGTTAAGATAAGTATAATTTTCAAGTAATTTGTCACATTTGACATTATCTCTGATAATGTAGGCTAAGCGAGAAGCCCCAAAACCTATTTCATTCATCGTAAAGGATTTTCAATGTTTTATGTTTGCAACATGACCAGTCGGGCGAAGGCTTTTCTTGAGACAAAGTTTATATTCTTTGTATAAATGGTTTATAGTTATGATTTAAAAAGTATCAAACATAAAAATTTTTTAATTTTAATTATTTTTAAAAACAAGTTATTTCACAATGCCATTTCACAATAAATTTTTATATTTTCTAACTTTTCAAATCATAATTATAAACCATTTATACAAAGAATATAAACTTTATCTCAAGAAAAGCCTTCACCCGACTGGTCATGTTGCATAAATAAAACATTGAAAATCCTTTACGATTAATGAAATAGGTTTTGGAGCTTCTCACTTAGCTTACATTATGAGAGATAATGTCAAATGTGACAAATTACTTGCAATTAATTCTAACTATATATTTTCTTCATTCTTGAAGGGGATATCTGATGTAAAATCCAAACTGTTAATAAGTATAACAGTTTGCATTACTGATTGAGGTAAATATATAATAATACACTATTAAAAATGGAAACAAGTAGTCCTTTATTTTAATCATATAGTTCTTTATAGTTCTTCATTTTAATCATAGATTCGAAAAGTTGTACTGGAATGAATTATTTCCATAAGTCATTTGTTAAAAAGTAGTCATTACAACGGA